>JARVZY010002756.1:0-204000 GCA_030686995.1 Artemisia argyi
AATTATAAATGCATAAAAAATGACAGAGTACATCCGTAAGTCTTTTAGGATTGTTTGAATCCTTACTGACCTTTCACTTTAATGCAACTTTCTTCAAAATTGGCCTAAATCATCAAGGTAAAACACACCCATATTTTAGACCGTTGGTTGACACCTCTAGTGTTATCAATGACGGTAAACACCTGTTAAGTTTTATTAATTCATTCAAAGACAAATTACACTCCGAAAAGAATTCCTACCATAAAATTCCTCATATAGGCACTAAAACACATATTTGGTATATTAACCTTCCATAACAATCTTGTGTTGATACTTAATCCTCCTCTAAAAAGCGCACACAACTAATTGCATTACACTTTAGTGTGTGCGATAAGATCATAAAACTACAAAAACCACTAACATGTTGCATTATAGTGAGGATAACAACAAAGTTAGTCATAACATCAAATCAAAAAACTTCATATTAGAACTAAAGGGGTGTTTGGTTATGCTTATTAAAGGTGCTTATTGGCTTATTTAATTACCATAACACAATAAGTTTATGATAAAGCTATAAGCTTTTTTGAGAAGCTTAGTAAAAAACCCCTGAACTCCCAACTAATTCTATCATAGCTTAGTGTGTTTATAGTAGAAACATAAATATTAAGTGTAGAAATTTTCAATAAAACATAAAAAGAAAATGTTACTAAAAGATGGTGTGTATAACAAAAAAGTTAAACCATAAAAATTTTTACTAAAAACTATCAGCTAGATAAGGCATAAGCCAAAGTGCTGTTGAGGTCTCTTTCGGATTCTATTCAGAAGCAAAAAGGGGTTTACACATAAATCATAAGTATAAAATAATGGTTGTATCTCACATCCGTGATTACCAAGTCAATAACATTATCGCAGTATAATAACGTAATAACCTAATTAAAAAACTATATATTCTTGTTGAATAATTCTCATGTACATACTTTTAATTCCTTTACAACGACATCATCTTTAAACGACCAGTAGAGATAGCTGCTAAGCAGAACGAAATGCAACCAAGTACTGGTTTAGTGGAGGCCATAATCGTTGAAGTGAAAAACCGTGATAAAATGAGGGGTGCATATTTAAACTCAAATGCAATATGCTGTACACCTGTACTTGCCAGTGACGGTTCTTTCAAAGTAGGTGAAGTCATCATTCATCAAGACCCTGATAACCCTGGCTGGCCTAAACGTATACAAACCCCTTTTGAAGGAAAAAGTGAAGAAGCAAAAATGTCGCTACAAACTGTTGAGATCAATAGAACAGGAATGTACTATCTTTACTTCATGTATTGTGATCCACAACTAAAATGCACAATAATGAGCGGAAGAACTGTTTGGCGAAATCCAGACGGTTAGCTACCGGGGAAGATGACACCATTTATGCCATTTTATGGATTTATGTCATTAGCTTATCTTATTCTTGGTCTTGTATGGTTTCTTCGGTTTGTGCAACATTGGAAGGATGTGATACAGTTGCATTACCATATTACAGTTGTTATTGGTTTGGGAATGTGTGAGATGGCTCTCTGGTACTTTGAGTATGCAAATTTTAATGTTACAGGAAGCAGACCACTTGGAATTATTCTTTGGGCAGTTACTTTTAGTGCTTTCAAGAAGACGCTTTCTCGTCTGCTTCTTTTAGTTGTATCAATAGGTTTTGGTGTTGTACGACCTACTTTAGGAGTTGTGACTTTTAAAGTGTTGCTTCTTGGTATGATATACTTTGTGGCTTCAGAAGCTCTTGAACTGGTTGAAAATCTTGGAAATATTAATGATTTTTCCGGGAAAGCAAGAGTGTTTTTGGTACTACCCGTTGCTCTATTGGATTCATGCTTCATTTTTTGGATCTTTTCATCATTATCTAAAACTTTAGAAAAGCTTCAGGTAATCTCACTATCTATTCTTTTTTGCTTTATTGCAATATCAGTTATCCCAATTTCTCTAATTCCTTTCCTGATAGTATGTCACGTTTGTGGTGACGGTTATGTGGTTCGACAGATGATTAGAGAGTATATTTTAGACAATCTAGCAAATTCACAATGTATTCTGACTATTACTCATAATTTGTGTATGCTTGCTAATCTCATACTACCATATATTGGTAATCTCTAAGTGGTTTTCTTTGGTAATTAACTCCCGTTGCTAAAGTTTAATGTAATATAGAGGTGCTTCACTTTTTAGTTTTTACTCATGCATTGCAGCACATAATATGTGATGAACTTGACTTATGTTAACTCATGCATTCACCTGTGTTAACTCAGGCGTGGAGAAGCATGGGCAAACTTGAACTATACAGAAAGTTTACTAATGCTTTAGCTGTATCAGTGTTGGTTTCTGTTGCTTGGATTGGGTACGAGGTAATTTAGTCTTCTTCAGTCACCCAGTGACATATTGACAGGTTAAATGCTTCATTATTTAGCTACAAAAGGAATGCATCAAATGGGTCAAACAGATTGAAAGCCACCCAAAGTTGTACGTATTACATTATTAATTTAATAATTTCTACTTTTTTCAAATAATATCACATTAACGAATTATAAAACACGTACAAAAATGTGTTTGTGGGTCAATTCAACCTGACCCAGACAGTTATGCCCCGAAAATGATTCATCTTAAGCCGAAACTGTCTTGACTCGTTTCCCAACCCACCCAAACCTTATTCATGTTATACAGCATTGATTTCCACTTGTACATTGCCTGTGGCACTTAACCGTATAGCAAAATAATTCAAGCTGCTTTATTAATTCTCTTACGATCCACGTTACATTTCTATGCGTACTAACATGACTTAATCTAGAATAGTGTTATAATACCTGTGCACATAACCAACTAGCTCCTAGTTATAATCTAGAATAGTGTTAGAATAGTGTTATGCTTTATTAATTCTCTCGATTCCATTCGCCTTCGTTGGGAAACGACTCGGGTGATTCGTATTTTACGCGGATCACTTCGATACTATACTATATTATATATAATTGGTTTTCACGACGAATCAATTTTTGGCGCCGCTGCCGGGGAAGGCCGAAGTGAATTTTTGAATATCGTTTTGCAAAATCGTGTTTTGTTAAGCCTCCCTCTACTTTGTATATATATCTCTATAAAAATTGAAAAATCAAAAACACTTTCCTAAAGTGTTTACAAAATAACAAAAAAAATAATAAAAGTTACAGCCTCGACTCGATCGAAAGAAAGGGCGTTGTAAACCAAAAAAGTCTCACAATATAACGAAAACGTAATTTAGTTGTTTATCGGACTATTTCAATTACTACAACCGAATAAGCGGGAAATACGGAAGCTAAGACATTAAATTGCTAGCTGAAGAGAGATCCATTCTTCTCTCCCGTCCCGTCGCGCGTGGTTTTGAAAGAAACGGTTTTCGATTAACGTTACATTTTAAGAAAAGAAAAACAAAAGAAATAAAAAGTTTTTGTGAAAAAATATAAAAAACAAAAAAAAAAATTCTTTTCTCTTTTCTTTTTCATTTACTTTTTGATTTTGCTCGTGGTGTATGCACACCCGTTCTTCTTTTGAGAGTCTTACGTCTCCGTTCTCTAACCCCGAGCGGGTTTTACGACATACGAGTCAGGTTCATTTCCTTGACGACGAGGAGATGAACCAAAACGAAAACAACGGACCCCCGCCAATGGGTGGTCCGCAGCACAATGTTATCTCGCCGATGGGACAACAATCGGCATTTGATCCACGTCCGATGAAAGAACAACTCCAATCACCATTCAATGGTGTGAGGAGAGCTATTGTGATTCCGGACATTAATGCCAATTTTGAGATCAATCACGGATTACTCAATTTAATCACGGGTATATCCTTTCACGGGTACATCAGAAATTTCACCGACATCGCTGAGACGATTAGAATGAACCAAGTTCCTCACGATGTGGTGAAATTGAAGTTATTTCCTTTCTCCTTAAAAGGAGCAGCCCGGACTTGGCTGGAAAAGGAACCGCCTAATTCGATTCACACTTGGAATGATCTCGCTTCCAAGTTTGTGAATTACTTCTATCCTCCCTCTAAAACTTCTAACCTACGTTCTCAAATCTTTCGGTTCCAACAAGCTTTTGATGAAACTTTTAGTGAATCTTGGGACCGATTCAAAGATTTGAAGGAAAAATGTCCAAACCACGGGTTCACCGACCTTCAGCAGATTGATACGTTTTATAATGGTTTATGTCATGCTGACCAAGATTCGCTTAACTCTGCTGCAGGTGGTAACTTGTTGGCTAGGAACATGAATGATGCTTTCATGATAATTGAGAATAAAGCTCATGTGAGAATGTCAAGGAATAAACCTCAAGTGTCTAATAATGGTAAAAATAATGATGAATTGGTAAATATGATTGTGGCTTTAATAAAGAAAGTTGATGCAATTTCTATTGAAAAACCAAACCATCAAGTCAATGTGGTTAGTCACGGTTGTGAGACTTGTGGTGGTCCACATTTGCATTATGAATGTCCGGCCACCGGTGTCTTTTCTCGTGAGAACGCGTATGCTGCAAACGCGGGTAACAACGGTTACCCACAACCTCAAGGAGACCGTAATCTCCTCAGCTACCGTTCACCTCATTATCTTGGACCACCCGTTCTCGAACCACAAAACCAAGGCAATCAAGTCAACCAGAATCATAATGTTGTGAATCGTAATAATCAAGGAAATCAAAATCAGAGTCGAGCTAATAACGGTTTTCAAAATCATAATCAAGGGTTTAATCAAAATCGGGGTTTTCAAGGTAATTTCAATCAAGGCCGCCTCAAGGGAACAATTTTCAAAACCATCAAAACCATGGAAACCCTGGGAATTTTCAGAACGCTAATCATGGAAATCAAAATCATGGTAATTTCCAAAACCGTGGGCAGAATTTCAACAATAATCAAAATCAAGGTGTTATTCAGAATCCGTCGCCCACGGAAGATTTGATTAAGCAATTGATTCAAAACCAACAATCTTTTATGGCAAAATATGAAGAGTCAACACGGTTGTTTACAAATCAAATCAGTGATATTAACAAACGTTTAAATGATCGACCCTCGGGTTCGGGTATTACTTCTTTGCCAAGCAACACGATCGCAAACCCGAGGGGCGAAGTTAAGGCGATCACGACTCGCAGTGGTGCTATATATGATGGACCCACAGCTCCTACTACCTCTTCTTCTTTATCTCCGCCTAAGGTAGTGGACTGTGAGACCGAGGCGACAAAGGACTCGGTTCCTCCTATTAATAATGGAGGAGCTGAAAACGTCCAACCTCCGGTTGTCCAAAAGTCAAAAGATAAAGAAAAAGTCGTTTTTGAGAATAATGTGAAATACAAGTCTAAATTGCCATATCCGTCACGATTTAACGATGAAGAGCTCCGTGCAAAGTCTAAAAAACAAATGGAAAAATTTCTGGATATTTTTCAAAAATTGCACTTTGATATAAGTTTTATGGATGCTCTTGTATACATGCCGAAATTTGCTTCAACGTTCAAAAACCTCATAAGTAATAAAGAGAAATTGCTTGAATTAGCCGAAACGCCGATAAATGCTCAATGTTCTGCGATTCTTCTCAAGAAGCTTCCCGAAAAGCTTGGTGACTCGGGAAAGTTTCTCATTCCTTGTTCATTGAAAGATCAAGAAGTTTGTAACGCCCTGGCCGATTTGGGTGCGAGTATAAACCTCATACCATTATCGATCTACGAACAACTTGGAATGGGGGCTCTTAAACCGACGAGAATGACTTTGGAGCTTGCTAATCGATCGATCACTCATCCAGTTGGAATTGCTGAGGATGTTTTTGTTCGTGTGAATTCGTGTACTTTTCCGGCAGATTTTGTTGTTGTCAATTTTGAAGCTGATCCGAGAGTTCCTCTAATACTAGGGTGACCGTTTTTACGAACCGCTAAAGCCCTAGTAGACCATTTTGAGGATACTCTAACCTTACGACATGATGACGATATTATGATTTTTAAAGCCGATGCTTCGAAGTTGAATAAGTACTCCGTCAAAAGCGTCGATGTTTGCGATTATTCCTTTGATGATTTTGTTAAAACTTTCGTCTCCGACTCTTCCCCATCATTTCCTCCGACTAAGGAATATGATTCTCTTTGGGAAGAGGTCGATGAATTTCTTGAAATTGAAACGATTCCGATTTCTGAGACTGACGATTCTTACTTTGATTCGGAGGGGGATATTATTTTTCTTAACAATTTATTGAGCGATGAACCATCAATTCCTCCAGATAAAGTTAAGACGAAGATTGAGCTTATAATTGACGATCCTTTTGAGCCCGAGCTCGAGGAATTTTTACCAGACTTTGAGAGTTTTACCTTTACGACTGAGGAAATAAGTGGCAATCCTACTTATCGTCCTGATTTTTCTGATCCGACATTTGAAGCTTTTCATTTTGATTACTCGGAAGAGACGAATCGTGGCAGTACCACTTCTCATGCTTTTATCTCTCTTCCGGAGTTTGAGTCATTTCGTTCTAATGAATTTGAATGCAAAATGGAAAAGTTTTCTAAATCTAAATATGAAAGTTTTAGTTTTGATCTTGAAGTTGATCATGATCCGGGTGGAGTTCTTATAAATGAGAGTTTTTATGAAAAGTTTATCCCATCCCTCCCACCCGAAAAGGATTTTAAAAGGAGCATAAATGATAAAATTCATAATTCCATAATTATGAAATTTTCTTTTGATGATGATGAGTTTTTCAAGATTGTTATCATGACTTTCTTACCGTTTGTAACGTTTGGTGTGATTTCTCTTATCCTTCACTCCGTGGGGAGTGAGGATGTTGTTTTTGACCCTGGTATCGTTTTTCAAAGTTTTCATAAGTAAAATACCATCGGTTATCTCTTCGGGATGGAACTTTCAAATAACTCATATGTTTTTCAAATATTTTGAATGAAAGCCCGAATGAGATTATTTTTCCACGGATTTTTCCCCAAGGACAAATTAATTCGGGGATCGAGTCAAGCTACGTGACTCGGTGAACAAAAACAAAGCGCTTCGTGGGTGGCAACCCATGCTTATCATTTCATCTTCTTAATTTCTATTTTCTAACGAATAATGTGAGGAGAGGGTGCCTCTTCTACTCTTGTGTTCCATGGTTGTTTGTGATGTTTGTTAGGATTGTCCGTGATTTATGATGACTCTCGCGCTCATGATTTTCTCTCCGCTCGAGTTTCATTCATCGGTGCTACTTGGAAATCCTATATCCGTTTAATCTTATCGACTAACGTTTTCTTTGGCATAATTAATAAACGGCCTAGAATTTTGTTAGGATTACCTTAACCCGTAAAACATTGAGGACAATGTTTCGTTCTAGTCTGGGGGAGGGTGAATCTTCGATTCGATTTTGACCTTGCATTTTTCACATGTCGTGCACTCTTGCAACACCGTTTTTCCACCAAAAATAAAAAAATTGAAAAAATTGAAAAATTTCAAAAATTTTGAGAAAAATCAATGAAAAAGTTATGAGAAAGTACAAAAAGATGAGAAAAAGTTGAAAAAATTGTGCAAAAATATAATAAAGTTTGAATAAGTGTTTTGACACCTTGTTGACTTTCTTGCTGGCGAGAGTAGGAATAAATATTTTTACTTGACCGGGCGTGTTGAGCCCTAGCTTGTTCCCTTAACCAATGATAATCACATAAGCTTGTGCTAGTTTTGTACACTAGGAGCTATAAAATGTGAATTCTTTCTTAAGAATCTGCAAGTTCCCGTACTTGACTTTATACATGCGCAACTTAAAAGCTTTCTCTAGTCTTTTACATCAGGAGCTAGAAAACGCGAATTCTTCTTCTAGAATTTGCAAGTTTCCGTAACTGACTTTATATATGCGTGGCTGATTATCGGCTAAGTATTCGCTGGTTTCATTACTTGGAATGTTAAATTGCGAAGAGCGAGAAATGATAGAGTTTATTTAGAAGTTAGATGCTAAACGTGGAGTAGTGGTTCTCTTTAGAGCTCATAAGAGGTACTTGTGGCTTTTTACTCCCATCAGAAACGTCACCCATATATAATAGATGTTCTAGGTTAATTAGTGGTATTTCGGTTTGAATAATATTTAGTTCTTTGTTTTCTTAAGAGAATTTTTGCTTTAGAAGTTGGGTACATATCAAGGAACATCAAAAATAAGAGCAAAAAGTGAAAAAATCAAAAGTCAAAAGTTGATTATCTATGTGGTTTTGGAGCTACCCGATAAGCTTCCATTGATGTATGAAAAAAGTCAAGAAAGAAAAAGTGAAAAATATGAGAAAGTATGAAAAAAAAAGTGAAAAAAAGTGAAGAATGAAGAAAAGTGAAAGTTGTAAGTATTGTTGAATAAGAGCTTATGTATAAATAAGTTGTTGGCACGTGAGGTGCATGTGATTAGTGATTAGTGATTAGTAATCAGTCACATGAGGTGCACGTGATTGTACTCCGCAACTTATATCTTTGATATTGTATGTACCCCAAATTCCTTGATGTGGACCAAATTTCTATTGCAGTGGTTCTTAAGAGAAAATGAATAACTACTCATCGTTTTAACTTAGGTATCACTATCGGACTAAAAAATATTGAAACGAGAAAATATGAAGCATTCATTTCTCAACAAAAGTAAAATATTGAGATACAAAACCTAGGAAATGGAAGTAAGGAGTTTCCACAAGTAACTGTAATGAGTAGTGTTAGCATCTAATTTGTAGATAAGTTGTGATCTCGTTGTACGCTTAGTTTGGGGACTTGTGAAAAATCAAGGATGACGATTTTTATCCGTATGGTCACTTCTTAAATAGAAGTGTTTCTACTCGTTGACCCTAATAATTATTGCAAAATAATGAAAGTTCAACAAACCGTCACAAGTATGAAGTGAGAAAAGTACAAAAATAGAAGTGTAAGTGGAATAAAGGAATAAAAGGAAAATTTTGAAAAACGGAGCGTTTTCGAGAATAAATGATTTTATTACTTCTTTCAAACCGCCTTGCTACTTTTCAAAGTTAGTAAAAAGAGTTTTGAAATTATTTATCCCAAAAGCGTGAATTGATCACATTGCGTGAGGACACGGCAATACTTTAGTCGGGGGGATTTTGGTGAGTGCTTATTCACTCACTTTTATAAGACCAAAACCAGACTCAAAAGACCAAAGACTAATCGAATTATGCCAAATTTGTAGTGTTTTTGTGTTTATGGTATGCAGGAACGGATATCTATGAAAACGAACAAAATTAAGCAACACGAGCATGAGATTTGTAAGAGTTTTCAAAAGCTGAGCCGGGAAAGAGTTTTGATTTAGCTCAGATTCTCAGAATCTACCCTTGAAGAATCATCATTTTCCATATAAAGCCCTTGCAATAATTTACAGAAGTGGTCCCTGGATTTTATCAATTGTCAAAAATGGTCCTTAATTGTTAACAAGTTTCAAATTCCAAATCCTAAGTCTGATATTCAATGTATAAAGTTCTAAATCCAATTCACAAATGATAATCAAAGCCCAATCTTCTAAATCACCCCTAGCCCAAGATACCACAAGCCCACCCCCACATTTACTGCCAACCCAAGTCCATATACCACTCGGTCAACAAAACCCACATCCCTTTTGGTCAAAGGTCAAACAAACCAAAAATAAAATTAACCCCGTACCCCTTTTTCCCTCCACCCAAATTTCACCCTTTACCCAGAAGCTACAGTAAACATGAACCCTAGAAATTACCCCATCCTTAATTACCACAATTAAGGGTAATTGGGTCAATTCAAAAGGCTTCTAGATGGTCAGGATTGTGTCAGTATGTGTCAGAACTCAAGAAGCACAATTAGGGACACTTGGCAGCCAAAGATTGGGAGGAACGCGTCATATTGAGTGATCCAAGGGTTGTTATTTGATGGGTAATCATTGATTGGAATCAAAGGCTTAGATTAGGTGTGAAGAAACACAACCTCACCCGGATTGCCAACATGGCAATCCGTGAGCTCCTACCCCTCACCTCCTATATATAGATGTGTTGTTAGTTTAGAAAAGTGTGGAGTTTTTAGGCTAGCTAAACTCTGCCAATTTTTACTTTGAATGTATTTAGTTTAGCTACTTGTAATTTCTTTTAATATCAATGAAGTTTCTTTTATGTTTAATTAACTCAGCTTATTATTAATACTTTTACTGCTTATTATTTAGTTCTTATTTCAGTCTCACTATTTCATTTCCTTTAAAATTACTTTAGTTTTCAAATCTGTCTTCATTTAGTTTTAACTAGTTTTCCTAAAAACAGAAAATCAATAAAAATAGAAAATAGATTTGTGATATTCAGCTTTTAAATAAGCTGAATATTTGTTTGTTACATCTAAATTTAGCTTTACATAGTTTGAGACAGAATAGTTTACAGTTTCAATGTTCATTAGCTTGTGGTCAATAAAAGTCAACATTCAGATTTGTGGTGAATTGTGGAGGATTGGACAAGTTTGAGTAAGATTGGGAAGTACTCAGCCTGTCAAAAGACAGGCGTGCATAGTGAATCTCATCTGTTTGTGCTGATGAGAATGCTTAAGTAAGTATTGTTTCATTCTTTGTTTGGATTGTTGCATAAATCTGTGATTCTGAGTTTCCTTTGAAATTTGTTACTTATAATTGTTGTTACTGTTTTTGTTGTTGTTATTTTAGCTAGTTAAGATCATTAGATTGATTGAGTTTGTTACATTGTTCATTCATAGTGTAACTGGATTTAGTAGGGAAGCTTGGATCTTAGACTATATTGATTTCTCTATTTTTGATTGCTGATTTTATATCTGTTATGGTAATTGTAGTAGTGTATATCAGCAGTTTGTTAGTTAGTAGATAATAACTTTGTTTTCTAGTGAAATTTAATAGATATAGGGGTGTTTGGATTTGGCAGAAGTTGAATAGTGTAGTTGTTAGATCATCAAATTTTTAGTTTACACTAGTTCCTTTAGGTTGTTAAACAAGTTCTGCATCATAAAAATAGTAGAGTAGTTATCTAAAAGTCAAAAGGTAGCTTGATAAGTAGTTTACTGATAGGAATTTTGAAATCAGTTAGTAGATTGGTAAGTTAGCTGCACTTTAGTATTACATAGCTTAATCTAGAATAGTGTTAGCTTAATAATAATATTAGAATTAGATGTAACCCTTAGAAGTTGGATTAAGTCAGTTAGTAGAATCAATTATATAGTCAACTGATCATAGAATTGTTGTTCACTGCTGCTATTTGTAAGTAAGTTTAGAATCTCATGTGGTAGAATTAGATATAGAATTTAAGTGTTTTTGCAACTCAGTATAGTAGTGTAGCTTTTGCATCCTTAATTTTGCAGTTTAGAACTTATTGTGTATAGCTTATTGGACCTGCTTATTCAGGGGTTGAGACTAGAATTCTGTTTTGAGCAACTAGGCTGTTTTCTTATTTGAGCTTGTGATTGTTTTGATTCTGATTTTCTGAGTTTATTTGCTGATATATGAGTATAGTTAATGATCTGATTCACCTAGTTTTGCCTAAAGTGCTTATTGCTTATTCATTGAGTTGAATTAATTGCTTATTGATTGAATTCCATTATTTCTGTTTGATTTTTGTTTACTTTTGAGTTACTTTGAACTTATTTTGGCATAATACATTTGTGTTGAGAGTTTGGTAAAGTTTCTTTGGCAAGTGCTTATAAATAAGCACTTGCCATAAGCTGTTTGAGCTTGAAATAAGCACTTCTGTTCATCTTTTTCATTCCAAAATTTTTCTGCAAGCTCATTAGAATATTTTAGATTTTCTGTAAATTTTTCATAATTTTCTGAGTTGATTTGATATTTTTCTTAATATTTCTTCATTTTTAATCACTTTTAAATCACTTTTAAATAACAAAAAGCCATAAAAAATCAGAAAAAGCTTTGAAAAATACAAAAATATTTTTAGAAATTCTTTTATAATATTTTAGAATTTTTAGAATTTAATTTTCATTTTTCCAATTTGTTTTTCTATTTTTCTTTATTTTTAATTCATTTTTAATTCAATAAATAGAAAATAAATTCTAGAAAATAAATAAAAACTCAAAAAAATATTTTTCTTTTTCTTAAAATTCTTTTTAATAGTTTAATATTTTTAGAAAATATTTTCAAGTTTATAGGATCAATTTTTAATAAACGTTACGTTTTAAATTTTTCGGTTGCATTTCCGTTTTTACGTTTTTCACTTTGGTGCATTATTAGCTTGTACTCTTTGCATATTTCATAGTTGTTTGTGATTACTTGAATATATTGATTGTTATTTTTCACTTTCTCACTTTTCAATTCACAATTTCACGAATCGATATTCTCGATTCCATTCGCCTTCGTTGGGAAACGACTCGGGTGATTCGTATTTTACACGGATCACTTCGATACTATACTATATTATATATAATTGGTTTTTACGATGAATCTGGTTGTCACAGAATTGTTTTCCGTTGTCCGAAATAATTTCTCCAGGTAGGCCAAAGCTGCATACAATGTTGTCCCAAACGAAGCGTTTGACTTGGTTACCTGTGATACTTGCCACTGCTTTTGCCTCAATCCACTTGGTGAAATAATCTATGGCCACTATGAGAAATTTTAGCCCCCCCACTACAACTGGAAAAGGGGCCTGCAATGTCGATGCCCCATTTATAAAATGGCCATGGTGAGTTGATAGGGGTCAGCTCTTGTTGTGGTCGGTGCGGTATTGTTATGTGAACTTGGCAATCGCTGCACTTCTTTATCATATCCGGCGCATCGCGGTGCATAGTGGGCTAATAGTAGCCTGACCGCAGGGCGCGGGCCACGACAGACCATGGTCCTGAGTGCATACTGCATGAACCAGCGTAAATCTCTCAGAGTACGTAATCTGCCTGAAGAGGTCCAACACACCAGAGCCATGGTTGTAGGAATGAGCGTCAATATAGGATGTCATCTCGGAGTTCAAATCTCTGCGCTGTGCGCCGTACCCTACGAGCGCCCTTCTGTTCTTGTAGCAAGATCCCTTTGCTTATGAACTCAATGATAGGTGTCATCCACGTAGAGTCCTGTTCCTCTATCACAGTGGATATTTCCATCTCCGAGATTGCTTTATTCTTCAGTGTTTCCACCAATACTTGTTTTGAAAAGTGCGCAAAGCTTGTGGATGCAATTTTGCTAAGCGCGTCTGCTTTTCTGTTTTCCCCTCTAGGGACTTGTTTGATGGTGAACCTATCGAAATTCTGAATTAAAGACTAGGTTTTTCCGAGGTATTGGACCATGTTATCTTCTTTAGCCTCACATTCGCCTAGTACGTGGTTGGCTACTAGCCGGGAATCTACGTTTGCCTCTAGGTTGTGTACACCCATTTGAGTTGCAATGCGTAGTCCAACAAGTAGGGCTTCATATTCTGCCTCATTGTTTGTGGCTGTGTATTCAAAACGCAGTGCGTAAGTGAATTCCATTCCATCTAGGTTAGTGAGGATAAGGCCTGCGCCTGATCTATCCACGCACGAGGATCCATCTGTGAATAGAATCCATGGTTCTTGTAAGTCTACCTTTCTCGTTGAAGGTGGAGTATCGGTATCTGGTTTCTCAATAATAAAGTTGGCTAATATCTGCCCCTTGATTGCAGTGCGTGGTCTATACGAGATGTTATGCTCGCTCAATAACACACTCCATTTTTGTAGCCGTCCTGATGCGTCAGGTTTAGAGATAACTTGTTTGATAGGTTGGTCCATTATTACAGCTATTGGGTGCGCCTGAAAGTATCTGCGCAGTCTTTTAGCTGCGAATACTAAAGCTAGGACCAGCTTTTCCATAGCAGTAAAGTTAGTCTCTGTCTTCTTAAGTGCTTTGCTTACAAAGTATATGGGTGTTTGAACGGAGTTCCTATCTGTTAATAGCACCGCGCTGACTGCTCCATGGATTGCAGATAAGTACATGATCAATTCTTCTCCTGGTCGGGGTGCGACAAGTTTTGAAAGCGCTGCAAGATGTTGCTTAAGCTGTTGAAAAGCTTCCTACGCTTCCTTAGTCCAACGGAAGTCTCCCTTTTTTGTGCACTTCATGAGTGTCTTAAAGAGAGGGAGTGATTTGGACAAGAATCGATTTAGCCCAGCCAGCTTTCCGTTTAATGACTGGACTTCTTTCAATTTGCATGGTGAAGGGAGATCGATGACACCTTTTGTCTTTTCTGGGCAGGGCTTGATGCCATCGGGTTCTATTAAATATCCAAGAAACATGCCTTCTGTCGCGCCAAAAGTACACTTCTTGGGGTTTAACTTCATGTTTATCTTTCCCAGTGTTTTGAATGTCTCCTCGATGTCGCGCACCAATTCTTCCTCAGTATGACTCTTGATGACAAGGTTATCAACATAAACCTCCAGGTTGCGACCTACTTGCTTTTCAAACGCCGTGTCCACCAATCGCTGGTATGTTGCTCCCGTGTTCTTTAGACCAAAGGGCATTTTTGTATAGCAATAGACCCCTTGACTTGTGTGGAAGGTTGTTTTCTCTTCATCTTCTTCAGCCATCTGAATTTGATGGTACCCTTTGTATGCGTCTAGAAAACATTTAAAGGGAAATCCACACAGAGATTCTACCTTCCAGTCTATCTCTGGTAGCGGGTAACAGTCCTGTGGACGTGCTTTATTAAGATTAGTAAAGTCTACGTACATTCTCCAACTGCCATCACTCTTCTTTACCATTACTGGATTGGAAAGCCAGTCATGGTAGTAGACTTCCCTAATGATGCCTGCGTCTACAAGTTTGTGTACTTCTTCCAGGATGGCTTTTGCGCGATCTGGAGCTTCGCCGCGCTTTTTCTGTCGTATTGGAGGATATCCTTGTTGGATTTGTAGCTTGTGCTCTGTGATAGATCGTGGCACTTCAGTCATGTGCTTTGGTTCCCATGCAAAGATATCTAGGTTCTTTTGCAAGAGTGCGCACACAGCTGCTTTGCCTTTGTCAGATAGCGATCCTCCAATTGATATTTGTTGATCTGGGTAGTCAGGGTGAATGGCAACTTTTAGGTTTGGTACTTTGGCTGCGCGCTGTTCTAGAACATCCTCCACTTCACTGGTTACTGTGTTGCATTCTTTAGGTGACACAGTGGTATTGTAGAGGGTGACAATGCCTCTTTCTACTGGGAACTTGAGCATCCCATGCGCTGTGGATGGTACAACGCGCATGGATGATATTCCAAGTCTCCCAATGATGCCGTTGTACGGTGAAGGAGACTTGATTACCATAAAGTTCATCTAGGTTGTTGTAGAGTGTTGTTTATCACCAACGACTACGAGTAAGCAAAATTGCCCCATAGGCCATATCTTCCCTCCTGTAAAGCCAGTCAATGACCTCGTGGTCGGAATTAACTGACTTTGTATCTCAGGTCGCAGCCTCTTGAAACAATGTTCATACAGAATGTCTGCGGATGCTCCTCCATCAATATACATACGGCGGATATCGTGTTCCCCAGTATGTATCTTAATGGTTAGCGGCTCTACTACTGCGTTATCTGCAGCTAGAGTGGGGAAGGATATTTCATTCCCAAAAGAGAATTTTTGGCTGATTTTTTGCTTCGTATTTCGCTCCTATGACTGTATCATGTAAATAATGTCAGCCTTATCTTTGGGTATCTCTTTCTTACCTCCATTCTTTTGTTTATCCTTTCCTTCTTTAATATTCTTAATGAGGTGATCCATTCTACCCTCTTTTGCTAATTTGTCGATTAGTTGTCGTAGTTGGACACACTCGTTGGTGGTATGGCCCTTTTGTCCATGGTATTCGCAGTATCCATTCCCTACACATCGATCCTCTGGAGTGTGCATTGGTGGAGGTTTCGGGAAGTTTGCGCCTTATGTTACAAATATCTCCCTCGGGGTCTTCGTGAGGGGAGTATATTTGTCATTATCTCGTCCGTTTCCCTGACTGCGATAATTCTTGTTGCGATTGCTACTTTGGTCATTGGATTGTCTCCTAGGCTGTTCTTGTGGCCTATAATTCGAGTAGCCTTTTTTGCTATCCGCAGTAGCTGCTTCTCCTTGGATAAAAGACCTTGTGCGCTTCATTAGTTCATCAAAGGTTTGAGGAACCTTATCATTTAATTTCCTAATGAGCTCTGGGTTATTAATCCCATTCATGAACCCTGAGATTTTTAGTACTTCTGGACACGCCTTGACGTGTATACATTCATCCTTAAAGCGTTCCACGTAAACGCTCGTTGATTCCCCTTGGCGTTGTTTTACTCTGGCCAGTTCAATAGGGTTCTTGGCGCACTTCTTTCTCTGAGTGAAGTTCAAGCGGAATGCTTTTTGCAACTCTTCAAACCCGTTTATGCTTCTTCGTGGAAGCTTGCTAAACCAAGTTCACGCATTCCCTGCTAATGTGGAGTTAAACATATGACACCACACAGGTCGTGGCCAATTTTCAATAGTAGCAGCGGATTCGAAAATTTTTAGGTGGTCATCAGGATCACTCGTTCCATCATATGTTTAAAATTGGTGGGCATGCGCCTTTTCTTGTGATCCGAATAATCGCTGATGCGCCGTGTGAATGCATCAACCTTTTGGCGACGCCAAAGAAGAGATATATCTTCATATTCTTCCTCGCGATGTCTTCCTCTGGACTTCCAGTGTCCTGTCTCTTTGTCCTCGTTGTCCGAGGAGTCACTTGAGGAAGAATCATCCCTTTTGCGGCGCTTGCGCCGTTTTTCCTCAGAGTCCGAGCTTGAGGGGCTTTCACTTGGGTAAATTCGTCTCCCCAGTCTATCATGAATTCTTCTGCTTCCAGACCTTGAAGAGCTCTCGCTTGGTGAGTGTTGCCGTCCAAGTCTATCTTGGATCCTGCGATTACCAAGTCTAGCGTGGACATTGGTACACCTCTCATTGTCCTCGTACTCCTCTGAGTATTGTGAATCAGATGTTGTACCAAGTCTAGCGTGGACATTGGTACGCCTCTCGCGCCCCTCCTTCTGGTAGCGCGATGGGGATGTTTCGTACTCTGGGTTAAAGTTAAGCCGGGCTTGTAGGCTCTGACTTGACCTTCTCCTCGCCTCCTCTTGCATGAGGTTGGTTAAAGTTTCGTAATTTTGAGATACAAAATTACTTAACGTTAACTCAGGCGCGTCCTCTTCCAGCACAAGGATATTTGCTTTCGTGTTAGGTCCCCTATCTCGGTTAGGCGCACTTGGCGGCACAATGTTGTCCACGATGGGTGCCGTTTGATGGGGAGTATTGAAGAGAGTGCGCTGGAGTTCTTTAGTGCTTGGAACCACCATGGTGGTCTGAGCAGTCCCTGTGGGCAATTCTACCGTTGGGAGAATTAGGGTTGGGCCCGTTTCTTGGTGACCAGGCGCGCTGGTTGTTCCAGAGGCCTGTCTAGGGATCGAATCTTGATTCTTCCTCCTCTGGGAGTCACCATGTGTTTTTCCAACTGCGGAGTCCGCTGGCTTGAGTTTTTGTGCTTCGTCATTCTAGTTCTTAGTGTAGGGTCCCACGGATGGCGCCACTTGTTGATACAAAAGTTGGGCGTTCCTTATTTGGGTTCCTGTTCTCGTACCAATCAGATCTTAATGCCTGAGACCTGCGCACTAAGAAAACAAACAAACACCGTTAGGCTTATCGTGGGATTGTCTCCCACGATTATCCTCCGGCGTGAGAGTAAGTAATCGGTTTTTAGGGTTATATTGAAAAGTTAGGGTTGTAAGTCGTACCTTTAACGAGGGTTATGATATTCTTTATATAGGCACGAAATCCTTATTGGATATGTGCTCCTTACTCTTCGGTATATATCGGTTGTTTGTGATATATATCCCTTAAATAAGAGATATCTATATCAAAACCATAAATAACTTTGGGTTTGGGCTTTCGTGAGCCCCAAACCATTAGTACGATAGCCCACTCGTGGTGGGTTTGGGTCTTAGTAATGTTCATTAATCGGGTTCGTGACCCGAGTATGGACTATACGTTATCAATAACAAACACAAAGCTTTGTGAACAAGTAATCTTAACCTAAACTTTAGGCCTGGGCCAACTAACCTAGTCATCTAACATATATCATTTGGTATTAGAGAAGATCTTGGCTAGATACATTTACAAGATTCTGTTATGATAATGTTATAAACACCATCAAGAACCATCATCATCCAATAATTTTATTTTTTCGCGCCCAATCCAAAATACACGCCAAATTAACTCTTCTTTACATTTCTCAATCCAAAACACATGTCATTGAGTCAGGAGCCAGTAATCAGTTACATTCTTTTGTAGTTAGTAACAAATTCTTGAAGTTAGTTACACTCTTGAAAGTAGTTATAATTTGTGTATTGAGTTCTTGAGCAATTTTTGGTAAAATGCCTATTCAAACAAGGTCAGGTGTTGTTCTTGATGAAGATTATAGGTAATCTTTATGAGATACTATAGCGGCTTTGATGAGGGAGGAATTAGAGAATATGAGAGCAGAGTTAATAAATGTCGTTGCAACTGATAATGGGGGTGTAGTGGTGAGACAACTGGGTGAAGTTCAAAGATGAATGTAAGGTATGCAATTCAATAGGGTGACCATGATTGAGTATCTTATATTTAGGGGTGATGAAGTTAGAGGGTGGTTGTTTAAGTGTTAGCAAATTTTCAAGGTTAACAATATTATAGATGATCATAAGGTAAACCTCATTCTATTCACTTACATGACATAGCATTGATATGACATAGATAGTTTGTGAGAATTATAGTGGAAAATGTGACTTGGGGGTGTATAGGCAAGCTATTTTGCAAAGATATGGATTAGCTTATGATGACCCTTTGTCTTAAATCAGAAATATTAAACATGTTAAGACTGTGCAAGAATACATTGATAAATATGGCAAGTTGTTGTGTAGAGTGGAACTAACTGAGGAACAATCAATAAGTTTCTTTTTGGCTGGATTGCAAAATGATGTGGAAGTGGCTGTTAGGAGCCTAGATCATTAACTGATTTATATGGTCTAGCAAAAATGTTGGAAGCCAATTTGAATGTAATAAAAAACAAGAGTTATTGGATTCTGGTGTAATAAGACATATCCAAAGTTCTTTTTCCTCTCCCGTGATTATGGTTAAGAATAAATATGGTAGTTGAAGAATGTATATTGATTATAAGCAGCTTAATAAACATAAAATTAAAGAAAAGTTTCCAATTCCCTTGATTGAAGAGTTGAAAGATGAGCTGTTTGGGTCTAAGGTTTTTCTAAGCTGGATTTGAGATCTGGTCATCATCAAATTAGAACGTTTAGATGACATTGCTAAGACTGCTTCTAAGACAAACTAAGGACACTATGAATTTCTGGTAATGCCATTTGGGTTGACCAATGCTCCATCTACCTTGCAAGCTCTCATGAATGAAGTGTTTAAACCATTTTTGAGAAGGTTTACTTGAATTTCCTATTATTAAACTAGTTCTTATCTCATTTCTTTGATTTCTAATAAGAACATATCACAGTGTTGAGTAACACCACTCGAGCAATATATACGTCAATGATTAATACGTACGTAAAGATGTGGATATTATTTTATATCATATAGGATAATTGATTAACATGACAAACGATCTAAGAAGCTAGTAATCTGAAGGTCACATAATTTATGCCTATACAGTTCAATATCATACATGCATGTTTTTCGTATAGAAAATGATATTTATTCTTACTATTGGTGCCTACAATTCTTCCTACTTGTATGATTATGACTAGCGAAAAGATCAATGACTTAAATCAAGAGAGAGAGAGAGAGTTAATGCATGACACATGTTATATGATTGTGTGTGTAGGAAGATAAATACGTAGGAGGATATAGCAATGCTTTTTTCGTATATACATTGTTTTCTGATGTACGTCATCTAAAAACCTCAAATGAATGAGAGCCTCAGAGTTAAAGATGTTGATTGCAAGATACCCAGAGTAACACGTATATTAAGAGGGAATACACACGTCACACCTGATTTGAAATGGCTGAAAGTATGAAGCAAAGATAGGATGCGAATATAGCAAGAGAAAGGAGAAGCATGCGTCACAAAATATGCCTTATCATAAATCATGATTGAATTGGGTGCCCATGCGGATTAAAAGTTTCAATTTGCATGATCTCTTTCTATTCAGACATTTTTTTTTAGCGGCTATTATTTTCTAAATATCAAAAGTTCGGTAGAAGCCAGAAGATGGAAGCACTAAACAACAAAAAACTCTCTAAAACAACACCTAAATGCAATTACTATACGAGCAACAAAGGAAATGGATATTAAATATTCTGACTAAAGAGTTAATAAAAATTGCACATATAATGACTTTAAGTTTATTTTGTTACTACATATTCTACTAAGATACATTTCATGTGCAATGAACCATTTATGAATCTCAGTATCTACAGTGTTCTATACAAAAATAAAATAAGAAATGTGTGACTTTCTGTCATGTGAAACTTATTTTGGTATGTCGAGTTTAGTTATAGCCTTCGATATATTCATAGGTTTTGAGAGTATCCAATATATCGTGGTAGAACCGTAGAAGTTGATCATGATTATTCAATGACTGCATAATGTATTTCAGAAATTTGCAGAAGTGCATTAATAAGGAAGACCATTATAGGAATGGTGAGAAGACATGCATGAAAGAGGATTAGCAATTGCTTGGAGATAATTAATGATTTAGGATTACATGAAAAACATTGGTAAAGCAAATGAGTTAAGAGGTTGGTTGTTAGGTCTGACTTTTGCTAATACTTCTTCCATTGGAACCAAATAAACATTTTTTATTTATTTATTTTTTTATTTAGAAAAGCCAAAATTTATCAAATAGGTAAAAAACCAAACAAATACATTAAGGAAGATAAACCATTCTTGAGAAAATCTTCATTTTAAATGTCAATTTCTTTTGTTAGTTAATCACAATTTTTGCTGCATATTGTGTATAGACCGAGAGTATTTGGAGGTTTAAATTTTTTGGAGGTTTAAGAACCAGGCTTACTTTGACTCGAAATCTTCAAGAAATAAAAGTCTCGCTTGTAAAAGATATAAAAGTTTTTTTCTCATTAATGGATTTTCAATCGGCGTAGTACTTGTAAACCAAAGTGGATACAACGATCTGAAACTTGTTGTAACATGTAATTTTTCTCCTCTAGCATCTTGCTAGAGTCGTGTTAGTGAAGTGCTATTAGAGAAAAAGAGGATGTTAGGGATTTGTTAACTGATTGTTTATCTGCTTTTTATGTTCTCTATACACACAACTAAGTACCTTTAACTGGGAGTATTTGAATGACATGTGTTTATCTAATTATGTATAAATAATTACACACTTTAAAATGAGACACTAGCTTCTACCGGCTTATTTTGAAGTGCTTCAAACCGTTTATTAAGCCAATAACTAATCAAGCAACATAAGATAAACAATCTCGTGCGTCTTGTGAGTATTCGAAAGTTTTATAATAAGAAAACAAGTACTCCCTCCATCCCAAATTTATAGTCCCTCTTTCCATTTTGGGATGTCTCAAAATTATTGTCCACTTCTAAATATGGTTGTGAAGAATGGAGCAAGTTCACCATATTGTACATAATATTTCTAAAAATTACAAACATCATTCAATGATTTAATTAATTCCATAAGGGTAAAAGTGACAGTTTGCAAAAAAGTAAGAGAGAGAATGCAGTAATGATTATGTTTTCTTAAACTGTGTATTTTTTGTCGGGGGACAATAATTTTGGGACGGAGGTATTATTATTTTAGCGTTAAAGTATTGTCGATGGTTTTTTCTGGAAACAATCACTTTACTTTTGGAAACAATCACTTTACCTTTGGTTAAGGTGTAACTTTGTTTAAGTTTACTACGAGGAAAGGTGTTGAAGATGTCCTTGAAAATGGTCCATGGATGATTAGAAATGATTCTTAAACCTTAGACTTTGAACACTAAATTACTTAAAGAGGATTTGACTAATATTCCGATATAGGTTAAATTCCATGATGTTCTCCTTACTATGTTCTCTGATGATGGTCTTAGTCTCCTTGCCACATTGATTGGTACGCCAAATATGTTAGAATCTTAAACTAGTCAAATGTGCTTGGAGTTTTGGGGCCGCAGTAGTTTTGCTAGGTGCTTGACTGAAGTTAAGGTGGATGAGGTGCTTAGGGAGAGTCTCACTGTTGAAATACCCTAACCTGATGGGTCGGGTTCTACTATTGAAAAGATTCGGGTTAAATACAAGTGAAAACCTCCTCGGTGCGATACGTTTAAGCTTTTTGGTCATACTCTGGTTGATTGTCCTAAATCTGTCCCATCTCCTACTCAGCCTACACAGAGTGTTAATGATAGTTTTCAAATGGTCAATAAGTTTCGTTATCAACCTAAAGCGCCTCCTCCAGATCCCAAGAAGGTGGATGTCACTAAGAAAAAGGCTGCTGATGTGGCTAGTACGAGTGGAACAAAGGTTGCTACATCGAATCCATGTGATGTCCTTAATATGGTCGATACTGATGAATGTGGCATTCCTACTAATGAAGTGACTAAGGATGTGAATTCTGGTAGTACAATAGAACCTAAGGAGGATGGGTCTCAAAAGACTGAAAATGTATCACAAGAACCGCTTGTGAGTGATATGAAAGAGAAGGAGTAGGTGGCGGCTTCTAAGCCTAGTTCTTCTTTGAATACGGAAGGGGCTGATTTTGATGAGAGTGGTATTCCTTGTCCTACTCCTATTGTTGAGAAAATTGAGAAGCTTGAAAAGCTAATTATTGATGGGAAAGATACTCTTGTGGATGATGATGGTCATCCTCTTAAAAAGATCGATTATTCGGGTAATAAAAAGGAAGCTAAGGTGGATGGGTCTCAAAAGACTGGTAATGTATCACAAGAATCGCTTGTGAGTGTTGTGAAAAAGAAGGTGCAGGTTGCGGCTAGTAAGCCTAGTTTTTCTTTTTCTCCGTCTACTTCTTCTACTAAAAGGGTTAACCCATTCTCTAAGGTGGGAAAGATAGTTGATTCTGACAATGATGAGGAGGAGGTTGTTAACACATTTGATGAGTCAGTGAACTTATTTGATAATTATATGGCTAAATTCCCCTCATCGACAGGTGGTGGTTACGAGCTTGAATATGATTACGATGACTATGCAGATCAGATTTACGATCTTCCAAGGCAACTGGATGCTTTCTATGACATGTATGATATTAAGCTCCAAGATCTTGCTGGAGTTTAATGTTATCTTATGAGTAATGGTTTATTTTTTTGTTTAGAGAATAGGAAGTGTCTTATTATGTAAGCTTTTTCGCCTATATAATCGGCTGAGATATAAGATTTCATCAATATCCGTTGTACTTAAACGTTTTTTGGAGTAATATATTTATTGGGCCTTTGACCTTTTATCCCAAGAAAAAGTGTAACTGTGTGCATCCTTCCTCCCTTTTGTCTCGGTGTAGTGGGATTATGTATTGTTGTTGAAAATTAGTACTCTGTATTAAAGTATGTGCCAAGATAGAAAGGATTAGAAAAACATTGACAACTCTTTCACGGAGGCTCACTTTTGGAAACTATTTTAAATTGTGGAGAAGATAAATTAAGATAAGCCACATTTATTCCAAGGGGCCTGGAAAGTGTCATTGAATTGTCTATTTAAGGCATGGCTAACCTCCACTTGTTACACCAAATTTACTCAATAGTGTGTGTTCCCGTGCTACGGAACAGTAGTAACACCTACCAAATATTTATTGGGCTTTACTAATAGAGGAAAGCCGCACATTAGGGCTTCTTACTATGTCAAGCAACAACATATAAGTATCTTTTTCTGAATTTCGGCACATAAGCATCATCCCAGAAGATAAAAAGGTAAAGGGTGATGACAGAAGAGAGTGAGCACCCATGGTCTTTCTTGCAAATAGTTTGATATGCTTGAAGCGATGTGTGCTCACCCTCTATCTGTCATCCCCTCTATTCTATTTATGTTTATATGTATTTTTGTTTTTAGTTATGGTGTTCGGCTTTTTGCCGATTAGATCCACAAAATAGAATTCAGAATCTGTAGAATTCTCCCAAAAGGGTTGGGGAATTGGCGTGTCTCTCACAACAATGATAGGTTACGTCTGTATTCTTGTTCTCATGGTGTTGCAAGTTAAGGATGAGAGCATAAGTGAGGGATTGGTGACAGAAGAGAGTGAGCACACATGGGCTTTTCTTGCATGATATAGCTACTCAAGGACTCGTATGCTTGAAGCCATGTGTGCTCACCCTCTATCTGTCATAAACCACTCTTATGCCTCTTGTTCTAATACGAGCTTCTATCCTATGTGTGTAGAGTAAATCAAAGATGGACATATCGAAGAGCTTAATTGTTCTTCTTGCAATATACATGCTAGAAATTATGTGTCTTAGAACATGTTTGTCTTTTGAAACTATAGTCATTAATTGCTTAAGTATTTTTCTCTTTTTTAGGGGAAAAATAAAAAAATAAAAAATAAATAAAAAAAAAAGAAAGAAAGAAAAGAAAATGTTTAAGAAACATGTTTTACCAAGGTCAAATAATTGATTTCTAGTTGTCTGAGGGCAATACCTGATTAGAAAGAAAAAAAAACATCAAAACTCTAATTAGATTTGAAATGCACATAATGTGTAGATCTAATCTAAATAAAGAAAACTACTTTAGTGTAAAATTTGACTTCATTATTTCTGTTCAAAACTTCATCTAATGATTTTGTAACGTCGGAATTATTGATTTTCTCCCTCAGATAACCTTAATTCAATTCATTTAGCTAGGTTTCTTGAATATTGCTTTTGTTTCCTATGACAGCTAGCTTTACAGGTTTTACCAACTTCTTACTTTTAAGTTGTTCAACTTCAGAGTTTTCAAGTATTATTATGTTGAGGAATCTCGAAGGTGTAATATAACCTAGTTACTATTTATTAATGTTAATTTCTTTTTCCATCCAAAGGATAAAAATAGTGTACGCCCGGATATCACACTTTTGTAACAACAGATCGATAATTATCAAATATGGAGTATTCATAAATCAGCTGATTAAAGCAAGGTCGAAGTTATTCATTTTTTTCCCTAAAAGAAAGCATGTATCAAGAAAGGAACTTGCAATAGGCCGGGTAGTAGATAATAATACTATAGAACCGGACATCTAAAAATCTACCACAGAAACAAAAACCAATCGCACCACTGGATCAAAACGTCACCAAAGATCTATGACACTACAGAACTAAATCAGGTTACTTCATGGTGATGTGCTTGAGATTTAAGGTAGACATTAAGTTCTTACCACTTTGTAGCTTTACAATTTGAAACAGATTGGTATGGATCAAACGATTTCATTATTTTTCCGGACCAGTATTGTACGCTTCAGACATGTTCAAATCTTTTTTTTTGAACAGCGCTTAGATTAAAAACTCAATTACAATTTTAGGATAAATTACAATGTGATTGTACAAGCAATTTTAGGATCTGAGAATCCGTTCCAACCAACTAGGATGTAATATTTGATTCCTATTCAAATCTTGATGAGTTTATTGATCAAAATTCAATCCTATGACTATTCTGAAATTGAGATCTTAATCGGTCGAAAACTTGTCTATTCTTTAAGTGTTCTATTGCTAAAGACCTATGCAGCATAGTTGGAGCCTGGTGGATTTTGGTCTTTAGAAGTCCCGAGAGTTTTGACCTATTGAGGAAGGTAAATGGGGCCAAGTTCTCGTAGCATTATCAATGAGGTGACATAGTTGTAATTGCCGCTTGTAAAACCTCTATGTAGTATGTTTGTTTGGTTTCTAGCTTCTTGCTAGTGCCTTTAATAAAATCTCCGCCGTTAAAAAAATAAAAATAAAAAATTGTAGAGTACGAAAAAACCTGAAGGTCTTAAAAGACAGTAACTTGAATCCATTTCATTTGGTTAATCAAGTTTAATTTTATAAATATTATTTAATCCCTTCATGATAGAGACCAACAGTACAAGTTAATCGAATTGTCCTCCCAAAGTCTTAGCATTCTTTTGAATTAAAAAAATAAAAATAAAAAATCATTTAAAGGCTAGCAAGAAAAACACGAGAAACAAGTATGTATCAGCACAAACAACCGAATTCAAAACACTTCAGAGTATAAAACAACGAGACCTAGAAACTTACCGACACCATAATGCTTTAGTGTTATTCTTCTCCTAAACTTCAAAAGACTAATCCTATACGCAAAGTGTGACACCCCCAAAATTTGATACATCGGAAGACTCAACAAGCTTTCGGGGTGCTACGGGGATTGATATCCATTCAAAGTCATGAAAGAACGAGATAAAGTAAACATAAGAAAAACACAACCAACACGGGTTTAAAGTTTACATTTATCCCAAGAATTATCCAAAGTAAGGCCTAAAAGAAATAAACATAGGTCCACAATAGTTATCAGAGTTTTAGAAAAATAGATCCATAACCGGTGCCATTGCCAAGCCTCCAATCCCAAGCATCCATAGAGCATCACTTAATTACCTGAGAAAACGTGCTAAAAGTCAGCTTTCGCTGGTGAGATCATAGGTTTAAGTTCATAATTCGATATAGTGGACATATACGCAAAACGCTTGCTAGCTAGACTAGGCCTCAATCATCCAACCAAAATATTCAACCAAAATGATCCAACCAAAATAATCCAACCAATTCAAATCAACCCTATAGGTGCACGCTATAGCTCAAATCAATCCAACCGATAGCTTACCTAGCTCAGGTCTAGGCCTCGCTTTAAAATCAATCCAATAGCTTACCTAGTTCGGGACTAGGCCTCGCTCAACAATTAAATCAATAGCTTACCTAGTTCGGGACTAGGTCTCGCTTAATCCTACCTAGTTCTATAAGCATAGCAGGTTTTGAAATAAATAAATAAAGCGATAATAGTCCACATAAAACATTTGCACGTTTCTCACCCCAAGTATTGAAAACAAAGTTCAAGAGTAAAAGTGGGGCTATGACTCACCTCAAGTCCAGAAATTCTCAAAAGAACTCGATAGAAGAAAGACATAAGCAAACTCAAGCAACTCACGTAACGGCAACTACAGACTCGGCACTTCCTAACAATATCAAACTCGTTCAGAAATCATTTTCTCAAAAATCAAATATTCCCATTCCCGAACGTATTCCGTTTTACTTTCCAAAATATCCATTTCTCGAATTAACTTCATATTAATTTGAAATTCGACGTTTGGTATCCACATGGGTGAAGGGTCGACACAACTCAAACCAAAAAGCCACAACAAAACGAAATAATAAACCAACTATAGGTCTAATATTAGCCCAACATATAATTTAAATAATCATCGAAGCTTATCAAATCCGTCGATTTGGTAATCTCCCATATTTATTCACGTAATATATCGTTCCAAAATTATACCCAACCTACAACACATAGCACAAAGAATTCTATTTGGTATATATCGTAGTCCAATAAATTCCCTATATATATCGTCGAATCGGCCAAATTCCACGAGATACATAGTAATTTATTACCCTAAAACATATACCACAACCTATGGGCGTCGTGGGATACGATGCCCATTAATATACTCATTTTATATAATCAAATAACTCGATCTAATCCGTCGATTAAATAAGCCACTTGCTATAGAAAACGTTTATATTAATCGTCATATATCCGTGACAACACAAAAGTCACAAAATAAAGCCCACTTGGACTTTAAATAACCACAATTCGTATAACTCGATAAGTTTCTAAATTTATAAAAATCATGTTTTTAATTATTATTCACCCGACTTATTAGTTTTCGCCGTTATTTATAGTTATTATTTATAACAATATTCCGACATTTATTACACTATTTGCATAGTATAATAACTATCGTTATATTATTATAACGTTTACTCGCGATCGTTTTATTATTAATATACGCATTTATATATATATATATATATATATATATATATATATATATATATATATATATATATATATATATATATATATATATATATATATATATGTTTATCACGTCTATATACGTATATAAACGATTATATTCTCAATAATATTATTACGAGTATTATTTTTAATGTTTGACTTTTAAATATTTATCGAGTCATAGAATTTGGTCACATGTCCGAGTCATGACTCTCGGCTCATAGTCCAAGTCCAATATAAGAATCAAGTCAAAATAAATATATCATCTCCGTCCAAATCAATCCCATAACCACGTGCTACAACAAGAGGGTCCGACTACGGCACCCAACTAACCTATCTCCGTCATCTAATGACCGTCTCACAATCGGTCCCCAAGTTCCACATTCGACAACACATCTCCAATATAACTCGTAATCCAAATATACCACTTCAAGTCCAATAAGAATCCATGGTCAAAATCACAACCACGACAACAACAATAATAGTCCGACAAGTATCAATACAGCCGAAAATATAAACAATTATGGGTTGAGTTACCAAGTCAACCCGGGTCAATATAACACTCGAAATAAGATACGGGAGTCCCACCCGAGACCGTTAGGTCTCGGCTAGCTCTAGTTCGAGCCAACTCGACCCAAACAGCCCCCTTGGGGGTGTCGGCCGAAAAACCAAACGACCACAAGGTCGACCAAACATCACCACAAGCACCAAAGATCCAATAGGCAACAAATGGTCATAATAATACAACCAAGAACCCAAGCCGAGAGCCATAGCTCTCGGTCGAACCTCGACCCATCGAAAATAACGTAAACCCGGATACCAAACATTTTTCTTTAATCCATTTCATCAAAACCCAATTAAATCTTGCGTTGTTATCCAAGAAAAACCCGAAAAGAAACCAAATCCGTGACCCTAGGTCACGACTTTAACCAAAATACGAGCCAAAGCTCATCCTACCTTCGATTCCTAAGACCAAATCAAAAGGATCTTCAAAACCACGACAAGAAATGATGAATTGGTAGTGATAACGAGATGAAAACAATAGATTTAGGGTGCGTGTTTATATGGATCGGGTAGAGAATGATGTGAGGAGTTGATTGGTGGTGTTGGTTTTGATGGGGGAGCGGCGGTGAAGGTGGTGGTGGCCGGAAAAGACATGGCGGCTAGGGTTTTTGGGGGTTGGGGATGAAGTGTAGAGAGAGAGAGTGTAAAAAAATGGTGATGAGGGTGTGGTGTTGTGTGTTGCTTAAGACCGGACCACAAGGACGATTTTTATGTAATTTATTTTAAAAAATTTCTTTTTATTATTAATAATAATAATAATAGTGAAAGTGTAGTGGGCTAAGTAGCCCAATGTAAATATACGGGCCAAACCCGAAACCTTAAATAACCAAACCACTTTCTCAAACCGAACTTGTTCAAAAAATAATCAAAACCTTGCGATAATATCCAAACCAATATTAAAAATATAATTAAAATTGTTAGGTTAACCTAGTGCCGGAGTCAATGTAGTGCCAAAATAATGATCTCAAAATGAATCATCACGAACGAATCAAACCAAACCATAAATAAATAATCAAATCCTCATAATAACGTACGATCAAATTCACATTCCAACGTTCATAAAATATCTCGTCACAATAAACTTTTCAAAAATTCCAAAATCATAATTTTTAATGTAATGCGGGTTTTAAAAACGGCTCCCTATTTTGCCAGTTGTCACATCCTCCCAGCCTCAGAAGGAACCCGTCCCGGGTTTCTCTCGGAACAGCCCATCTACGAAGTAAAAAGCTTCGGATATCTCTTTCAAAACTCATCCTCACGTTCCAACGTGAATTCCGGTCCATGCCGCGAATTCCAACGAACTTTGATGAGCGGGATGCGACTTCTCTTAAGTCGTTTAATCTCTCTATCCAATATCTCAATCGGTTCTTCCACAAAATTTAAACTCTCATTCACACGAATATCCTTGATTGGTATAACTGGCGTTTCCTCCGAAAGACATTTCTTCAGATTGCTAACATGAAACACATCATGAACTTTATTCAATTCCATTGGCAATTCCAATCGATAAGCTACGGGTCCAATTCTTTCCAAAATAAGAAATGGTCCAATGTAGCGGGGATTTAGTTTCCCACGTTTCCCAAAATGTATCACACCCTTCCAAGGCGAGACTTTCAGCATCACTTTGTCTCCAACCTAGAATTCTAGGGGTTTACGCCTCTGATCGGCGTAGCTTTTCTGCCTATCTCTAGCTGCTTGCAGTCGATCTCGAATTTGCGTTACTTTCTCAGTGGTTTCCAAAATAAGCTCAGGGCCTGTGAGTTGGCTATCTCTAACTTTTGCCCAACCAATAGGTGAACGACATTTACGACCATATAAAGCTTCAAATGGTGCAGCCTTAAGACTTGTGTGGTAGCTATTGTTGTAGGAGAACTCCGCAAGGGGTGGGTATTGCTCCCAACCTTTACCAAAGTCTATTATGCATGCACGAAGCATATCCTCCAAAGTCTGAATACTTCTCTCACTTTGACCATCGGTTTGGGGGTGATATGCAGTACTCATATCAAGTCTCGTCCCCAAAGTGGTTTGAAGTGATCGCCACAATGCTGACGTGAAGCGGCTGTCGCGATCAGAAATAATCGATATCGGAACTCCATGATGAGAAACAATCTCCTTCACATACAATCTCGCAAGTTTGTCAACACTATCATCTTCACTAATCGCCAGAAAATGAGCAGACTTAGTCAATCGATCCACAATTACCCATATAGCGTCGCAACCGCTAGCTGTCTTTGGTAATTTGGTAATAAAGTCCATCGTGATACGCTCCCACTTCCAAACTGGGAGTTCTGGCTGCGTCAATAATCCTAACGGTCTTTGATGTTCGGCTTTAACCTTAGAACAAGTCAAACACTTACTAACATACAACGCTATATCTGCCTTCATATTTGGCCACCAATATAACTTCTTCAAATCCTGGTACATCTTGTCAGACCCAGGATGAATAGAGTATCTTGACTTATGCGACTCATGCATAATCAACTCTCGAATTCTTCCATACAATGGTACCCAACTTCGCTCTCCAAAACATAATACTCCATCAGAACGCTTAACAAATCCCTTCTCATTTTCTGCCATCCCAAATATGTTCTCAGCAGGTCGATTCTCTGCTTTCAACGCTTTCGTTTGAGCTTCTAATATTTGAGACGGTAATGGCGATGCGATAGTCATTCCTAATGACCTAACTCGTAATGGTGGAATTCTCTCCTTTCGACTAAGAGCATCAGCAACAACGTTTGCTTTACCAGGATGGTAGCGAATTTCATAATCATAATCGCTTAACAACTCAATCCAACGTCGTTGTCTCATGTTGAGCTCTTTTTGATTCAAGATGTGTTGTAGACTTTTGTGGTCAGTAAACACTACACACTTGGTTCCATACAAGTAATGTCTCCATATCCTCAAAGCAAAAACCACAACACCTAACTCCAAATCATGGGTGGTGTAGTTCTTCTCGTGCTTCTTGAGCTGTCGGGAAGCATAAGCTATCACTTTCTCTCGTTGCATTAACACAGCTCCTAAACCTTTATGAGAAGCGTCACAATAGACGACGAAGTCCTCGTTACCTTCGGGTAACGCCAAGATAGGAGCACTACACAACATTTCCTTAAGTAACTGAAATGCTTCCTCTTCCTTATCTCCCCATTCATACTTAACACTCTTTTTGAGTCAATTTGGTCAACGGTTTTGCTATCTTCGAAAATCCCTCAATGAATCTTCGGTAATAACCGGCTAAACCCAAAAATTGACGAACTTCTGTTGGGGTCGTAGGTGCAGCCCAATCTTTAATTGCTTCAATCTTATAAGGATCCACATGAACTCCTTGTCTATCAATCACATGACCTAGAAATTCTACCGTCGGAATCCAAAATTCACATTTCGAAAACTTGGCATACAGTTTCTCCTTCCTGAGCAATTCTAAGATAAGTCTTAGATGCTCCTCGTGCTCTTTCTCACTCTTCGAATAAATTAGAATGTCATCAATGAACACAATCACAAACTTATCTAAGTAAGGCTTACACACCCGATTCATGAGGTCCTTGAATACCGCCGGTGCGTTAGTCAACCCAAACGGCATCACCTGAAACTCGTAATGCCCATAACGGGTTCTGAAAGCTGTTTTCGGAATATCTTCCTCGCGAACTCAAAGCTGATGATATCCCGATCTCAAATCGATCTTCGAATACACACTCGATCCTTGAAGCTGATCGAACAGATCGTCGATCCTCGGTAACGGGTATCTATTCTTCACCGTTAACTTGTTCAACTCTCGATAATCAATACACATGCGAAACGATCCATCCTTCTTCTTCACAAATAAGACCGGGGCTCCCCAAGGCGAAGAACTTGGTCTTATGAATCCCTTTTCAGCTAACTCAGCTAATTGTTTCGATAACTCTTCCAATTCAGTAGGTGCAAGACGGTAAGGCGCTCATGCTACAGGTGCAACACCAGGTATCAACTCAATCTGAAATTCCACTTGTCTAGTAGGCGGAATTCCCGGCAAATCATCGAGAAACACATTCGAAAAATCATGAACTATAGGTACATCTCCAATGCACCTTTCCTTCTTCTCCTTCTCTCATTTCTCAGAAATTTGAGCTAAGAAAAGGCAACTTCCTTTTTCCATTAGCTTCGGCAATTTAGTGCAAGATATGACCGCTAATCTAGATGGGCCTCTCAAATCCTTTCTATCTCCTGGTATGTTCAGAATCTCCTTGCCGTATGGCACACGCACGATTTTCTTATCGCAAAGTATATGAGCACGATACTTCGACAACCAATCCATACCAATAATGACATCAAAACTTCCTAACGTGACGGGTAGAAGATCTATGTTGAAAGGACGATTCTGAAAGTTTAACATGCAACCGCGAAATGATAGTCCTAATCCTCTCTATGTTCCCATTAGCTAACTCTACATCATAACCAATTCCTAAGGCCATCGGGGGTTTCTCTAGTAAGGGTGCAAACTTAGTGGACACAAAACTCTTATCGGCACCAGTATCAAATAGTATGAAAGCATAACGATTATTGAGAAGGAACGTACCAGTAACGACGTTAGGATCTTCTCCTCTCTCGTTTCTAAGTGCATACACTCTTCCATGAGCAGCTCCAGCTTCCACACGTTGGTCCCCATTGTCTTGTCGTCCACGGTTTCCATTATTGTACCCATTACCACCCGATCCTTGATTTCCTCGGTTCCACGATTCCCTACACTCATTCCTATAATGTCCCTTCTTTCCATATCCATAGCAAGTAACATTTGCCTTACTCATAGTTTCAGGAGTAGCTTGAACCATAGCAAGTGGTCGAGCTCTACAATCCTTAGCCATGTGTCCCATCTTAGAGCAATTCTTGCACATCACAGTACATCGACCAGAATGATGCTTGTAACATCGGTTACACTTGGGTGCATCTCCATTATAGTTCTTCTTGTCTCCATCTCCCATAGCATAAGCTCTAGTAGTTGTTTGTCGTTTGTTTCGACGATCATTACCCTTAGAGTGATCATCCCTCTTCCTCTTTCCATTCTTGTCTTTCTCAGCTTCTTCCAATGCCAACGAGTCCATCAATTGTTGAGCAATAGTGATAGCCTCATGAATGTTTGCAGGCTTAGCAGAAATCACATCGTTCCTTATAGCTACCGGCAACCCATCGTTATACCTCTCAATCCTTTGAGTCTCAGTCCTAACCATATCGGGACAAAGTAAGGCTAACTCTCGATAACGGCGATTGTAAGTTGCCATATCGGTACCTTTAACCTTATGGTTCTAGAACTCAATCTCCAGCTTCTTAATCTCATTCCTTGGGCAGTAAGTCTGAATCAGCAAAGACTTAAATTGCTCCCAAGTCATAGCATAAGCCACATCACTCCCAACCGGGTTACGGTAATTGTTCCACCAAGTTAAAGCTTCATCCTTGAAAGTAAAAGAAGCAAACTTTACCTTCGTATTCTCCGCACAACCACTGACATTAAATACTGACTCAGTCTTCTCTATCCACCTGACCAAGTAGACCACTCCTTCAGTTCCACCAAACTCAACGGGTCCACAGATCTTAAACTCCTTGTAGTTACATCCATTAGCACGAACATGTGGAAATGTTCCAGCAGAATTGTTGGAATGATTTGACTCAGCTAGTAGCTCAGCAACTCGTTGCTCCACAAGTTGATTGATCATTGCTTGATCCACAGTAGGTGCATTAAGTGGAACATGATCATTGTCTCCCTGAACATCAACATTTTGATTCCTGTTGTTGTGGTTAGTAGTGTGCAGGTTATCAGGAGTAGGGGTCTCAACATTTCGAGTAGGACGGCGTCCTCGACGACCAGGGGTAGTCGTTGCAGGACCAGTTCTGGTAGCTCTAACAGGGTTTTGTCGTGGGGCCATTGATCTGAAACATCATACAAGTTCGTGAGTCTCTGATAGAACTTATCATATGCTCAACAAGAATTAAATCAACGAAGCCAAGTCATGGAAAGAATATCAACAGTACACCACAATACATCAATAAGGCGAATAGGAATTCATTTTCCATAATATCCAAAAACCACATAATACCATATAATAATAACCATCAACCATACAATAAAGATCCAACATCGTTCCAACTACCGAAAACACAAAAGATAATAATCGTTCCAACAAGACGAGTAATCAACGGAAAATACATCAAAATAGGATAACTAGCTTTTCCAACCGAACACTCCTCGGTTAGGAAAGCAACAAGATAACATAGCTCAAACATCTAGCCACGCTGCTGGCGGAGGCTCCTCAACTCCTGCCTCAAGCCATCAAGATCTCTCCATAATGATCCTAACTCCACACTATGGGTGTCGCTGTCCCTCTTGAGGTCAGCCACCTCCTTCTCCAGCTCGACATTCCTTTGCCATAACTTGCGGTCGGCCTCTCGAGCTGTAATAAAACCTCGCTGTAAACTCTCAATATGCTCGTGAATCTCCATCAAACCTCTCCTCATCTCAGTAACTCTCCTCTCAGCCGTAACCATGTCAATCCTCAACTCCCCAATGAACTCAACGGTCACCATATCAATCCGCTCAGACATACGTGTAACTCTCTCACTAAGATCAGTAATCTGAGCCCACATCCTATCAGTCTCACCTAACTCTGCATGCTCAGCAGAAACCTCAGAAGGTGCATCCGACTCAACGGGACTACCAGGTGGTGAATCAAACAGAAATGGATGATCAGGTGAAACAGGTTCAATCGGATGTATAGGTGAATTAGGCTCCTCAACCTGAGCTGGCGGTACTAACAGATCATCATCATCCGGCATCTCCTCCTCCTGAGGGTCATCCTCCTCCTCAGGGTCATCATCATCACCCTGCTCAGCCTCCTGAGGGTCATCAGCCTCATCCTCACCCTCGTACTCCTCCTCCTCCTCATCGGAAGAGTACATCATCAATCGTCGTCTCCTAACAGGTGAACCATGTGGTGAAGGGGTAGGTGATCTAGGACGACGACGCAATGATGCAGGTGGCGCCTCTGACGGAAGAGAGTGAGCATCTATCTGTAAAGGTGGTGAAGTAGGGCGTACCGACATACGTGCCGTAGCTCGGTGGGCAAAACGTGGAGCCACACGAGCCAAAGCCTGATGAAGTGTAAGCTGCCTCGATGTACCAGGGAGCCCTAGAGAAGATGAGGGTCCCTGCATAGATGCAACAGGTGGTACTGAAGTAGAACCTGTCGGTGTCACAGTAGCCGAAAGCATGGCAACCTGGTAAGGGTCATCAGGAGCCATGGTGAACTGTGCTGGAAATACCGGTGCAGTAAGAATATCCTCAACAACATCGGGCATACGGGAGGCCATAGTCTGTGACAACGGCGTAGGGTAGGTGTAAGTGTTTCAAAACAACTAAACCGCGAACTCAAAATACCATATCAACATCATCATATAATCCCAAATCATATATAACCAAGAAAGATTTAAAATACCGCATTACTAAAACCATTCGTAAAACAATTAAGCCATATAATTCCTCAAAACGCATATAATTCCTCAAAATGCCATCATATCACTAAATCAATAAACCTCGAATCCTCAAATCATCTCAAGAATCCCAAATCTAATAATCATCTCAATATACCTCAATAATAACAATGATGCTTCGGCTTGGCGGGCTGGCGGGCAATGGTCGATGATCGTTTTCTATAAAAATCGGTTATAGTTTAGGTGTCTATTTACCTAGTTCTCTATAACCTTGGCTCTGATACAAATCTGTGACACCCCCAAAATTTGATACAGCGGAATACTCAACAAGCTTTCGGGGTGCTACGGGGATTGGTATCCATTCAAAGTCATGAAAGAACGAGATAAAGTAAACATAAGAAAAACACAACCAACACGGGTTTAAAGTTTACATTTATCCTAAGAATTATCTTAAGTAAGGCCCAAAAGAAATAAACATAGGTCCACAATAGTTATCAGAGTTTTAGAAAAATAGATCCATAACCGGTGCCATTGCCAAGCCTCCAATCCCAAGCATCCATAGAGCATCACTTAATTACCTGAGAAAACGTGCTAAAAGTCAGCTTTCGCTGGTGAGATCATAGGTTTAAGTCCATAATTCGATATAGTGGACATATACGCAAAACGCTTGCTAGCTAGACTAGGCCTCAATCATCCAACCAAAATATTCAACCAAAATGATCCAACCAAAATAATCCAACCAATTCAAATCAACCCTATAGGTGCACGCTATAGCTCAAATCAATCCAACCGATAGCTTACCTAGCTCAGGTCTAGGCCTCGCTTTAAAATCAATCCAACAGCTTACCTAGTTCGGGACTAGGCCTCGCTCAACAACTAAATCAATAGCTTACCTAGTTCGGGACTAGGCCTCGCTTAATCCTACCTAGTTCTATAAGCATAGCAAGTTTTGAAATAAATAAATAAAGCGATAATAGTCCACATAAAACATTTGGACGTTTCTCACCCCAAGTAATGAAAACAAAGTTCAAGAGTAACAGTGGGGCTATGACTCACCTCAAGTCCAGAAATCCTCAAAAGAACTCGATAGAAGAAAGACATAAGCAAACTCAAGCAACTCACGTAACGGAAACTACAGACTCGGCACTTCCTAACAATATCAAACTCGTTCAGAAGTTATTTCCTCAAAAATCAAATAGTCCCATTCCCGAACGTATTCCGTTTTACTTTCCAAAATATCCATTTCTCGAATTAACTTCATATTAATTTGAAATTCGACGTTTGGTATCCACATGGGTGAAGGGTCGACACAACTCAAACCAAAAAGCCACAACAAACGAAATAATAAACCAACTATAGGTCTAATATTAGCCCAACATATTATTTAAATAATCATCGAAGCTTATCAAATCCGTCGATTTGGTAATCTCCCATATTTATTCACGTAATATATCGTTCCAAAATTATACCCAACCTACGGCACATAGCACAAAGAATTCTATTTGGTATATATCGTAGTCCAATAAATTCCCTATATATATCGTCGAATCGGCCAAATTCCACGAGATACATAGTAATTTATTACCCTAAAACATATACCACAACCTATAGGCGTCGTGGGATACGATGCCCATTAATATACTCATTTTATATAATCAAATAACTCGATCTAATCCGTCGATTAAATAAGCCACTTGCTATAGAAAACGTTTATATTAATCGTCATATATCCGTGACAACACAAAAGTCACAAAATAAAGCCCACTTGGACTTTAAATAACCACAATTCGTATAACTCGATAAGTTTCTAAATAATAACTATAAATAACGGCGAAAACTAATAAGTCGGGTAAATAATAATTAAAAACATGATTTATTACACTATTCCGACATTTATTACACTATTTGCATAGTATAATAACTATCGTTATATTATTATAACGTTTACTCGCGATCGTTTTATTATTAATATACGCATTTATATATATATATATATATATATATATATACGCTTATCACGTCTATATACATATATAAACGATTATATTCTCAATAATATTATTACGAGTATTATTTTTAATGTTTGACTTTTAAATATTTATCGAGTCATAGAATTTGGTCACATGTCCGAGTCATGACTCTCGGCTCCTAGTCCAAGTCCAATATAAGAATCAAGTCAAAATAAATATATCATCTCCGTCCAAATCAATCCCATAACCACGTGCTACAACAAGAGGGCCCGACTACGGCACCCAACTAACCTATCTCAGTCATCTAATGACCGTCTCACAATCGGTCCCCAAGTTCCACATTCGACAACACATCTCCAATATAACTCGTAATCCAAATATACCACTTCAAGTCCAATAAGAATCCATGGTCAAAATCACAACCACGACAACAACAATACTAGTCCGATAAGTATCAATACAACCGAAAATATAAACAATTACGGGTTGAGTTACCAAGTCAACCTGGGTCAATATGACACTCGAAATAAGATACGGGAGTCCCACCCGAGACCGTTAGGTCTCGGCTAGCTCTAGTTCGAGCCAACTCGACCCAAACAGCCCCCTTGGGGGTGTCGGCCGAAAAACCAAACGACACCAAGGTCGACCAAACATCACCACAAGCACCAAAGATCCAATAGGCAACAAATGGTCATAATAATACAACCAAGAACCCAAGCCGAGAGCCATAGCTCTCGGTTGAACCTCGACCCATCGAAAATAACGTAAACCCGGATACCAAACATTTTTCTTTAATCCATTTCATCAAAACCCAATTAAATCTTGCGTTGTTATCCAAGAAAAACATGAAAAGAAACCAAATCCGTGACCCTAGGTCACGACTTTAACCAAAATACGAGCCAAAGCTCATCCTACCTTCGATTCCCAAGACCAAATCGAAAGGATCTTCAAAACCACGACAAGAAATTACGAATTGGTGGTGATAACTAGATGAAAACAATAGATTTAGGGCGCGTGTAAAAAATGTGAGGAGTTGATTGGTGGTGTTGGTTTTGATGGGGGAGCGGCGGTGAAGGTGGTGGTGGCCGGAAAAGACACGGCGGCTAGGGTTTTTGGGGGTTGGGGATGAAGTGTAGAGAGAGAGAGTGTAAAAAAATGGTGATGAGGGTGTGGTGTTGTGTGTTGCTTAAGACCGGACCACAAGGACGATTTTTATGTAATTTAAAAAAAAAATTCTTTTTATTATTAATAATAATAATAGTGAAAGTGTAGTGGGCTAAGTAGCCCAATGTAAATATACGGGCCAAACCCGAAACCTTAAATAACCAAACCACTTTCTCAAACCGAACTCGTTCGAAAAATAATCAAAACCTCGCGATAATATCCAAACCAATATTAAAAATATAATTAAAATTGTTAGGTTAACCTAGTGCCGGAGTCAATGTAGTGCCAAAATAACGATCTCAAAATGAATCATCACGAACAATCAAACCAAACGATAAATAAATAATCAAATCCTCATAATAACGTACGATCAAATTCACATTCCAACGTTCATAAAACATCTCGTCACAATAAACTTTTCAAAAATTCCAAAATCATAATTTTTAATGTAATGCGGGTTTTAAAAACGACTCCCTGTTTTGACAGTTGTCACACAAAGGAGTAACCGTCTTGCAACACTACACTAGCTAGATTAACGGATGTCCTGAGTGCGTCTCTTCAAACGCATACATGTTGAATGCTTAAAAAAAATATATCTGCTTAGCATTCATGATTCTTTTGGAATTCGAGTTCTTAAGAACTCATCCTCGCAATCAAAATTTTTCCATCCATATATATGGGGAAACCGAGAACAACCAAAACACATGCTAATTTATTAATTTTCAACCATAATATAAACAATGAAATGTTACTTAAGATGTTGCTAACATGATTAAAAAATACGTGCGTAACAGTTTAGTATAGAATACAAAAACCATTATAAAGCTCATAAATTTTTTTAATGGCAATCCAATGAAAACTCTCTAAGCTAGCAAGATGCATGCTAGAAAAGAGAGATTACACACGGTCACACAAACAAACTTCGAACCAATGATCCGATCAGTCTAAAATATGTTTATTTTAAATCAATGAATAATCTATTATCAGATAAAACTTTAATTTCTTCATCTAAAATAACCTTGCAAGGTGGATGGACATCAACGGCCACATTTACCAAAGAAAGTGTTACACAGATAGGCATACCACACAATCCAATTGAGAGGACACTTCCTAATTCTACTAGAAACTCAAGTTAAAGGAGAAAGCTTGACATCATTGATCGATAATGAGATGCTTGATCTGACGTTTAGCGTCGAAGACCATACTGTTTCAAAAATTCCAAAGTGACCAAAAGGTTGATTGAGCTTACCGCGCTAGAAGGTGAACTAGGTCCACAAAAGTGAGGGCATCCGAGAGGTTGGAGATAGGAACATTGGTGATGTCAAATTGTCAACCTAAAATTAAGGACTTTGCTCCAAGTGTCTTTTGCAATGCTACATTTGATGAAGATGTGCTCTTCTGTCTAAATATCGTTGTCGCAAATCGGACACCATGGTTGAGTCTAGAACAATTCCTCGAATATCTAGGTTCTCCCGCACGCGTTGACAATCTTAGGGAAGCTATAGCTAGCCAAGACATGCAAGATATCGGCCTTAATATGGAAGGGGATTGTTTCAACGTACTATTAAGCAACTAAACGATTATTGCAATTCTGTGATGCACAATCTTTCACATTTAAAATGTGCCCAGTAGCTCAAAAGCTATGATACATCCATAATTAAACGTGAATAGATAAATTAAGGTGATTTTGGGCAACATGTCCCATAATGCCACGGGTATCGCCAAGGAACACGTCAAACACTCTGCCTCTGGCCGAAAGTTAATACCAAGATAGAATGAGAACATGGCCAAAGGACTTAATGGACTACCCAACAAACAAGAAGGCTTCCTATAAAAAATATGCCTTATCATCTTATTTCGATTAAACTATTTTCTTTCGTTTTTTTAAAAAATCTCACTTAAAATACTCGTCAATGTGTTTGAAAATTTGTCAAATTCCAAGTGTACGTATTTACATGTAGAAAAGTGTATGTATACGTATAAAATTTTCAACAAGACACGATTTTTGTTTATGATTGAAGCTAACTAAGGAATCTTCTCATTTGTGTCTTTTCCAGATTCTTTCCTTCCAAGCATTGTTCATATATCATGATTAAATTGAAACTTTGACTGAAATAGGTTCTCATTCGGAAATTAATGTTCTCTTCAGTCCCTGCATATATAAACGCCACAAATTCTTATTCCACATATTTGATTATACGAAATTGTAAAAGAATAGAGAATAATATTGATGGAATGTTTTCTTAATTACATAAGTAGCATGTTTATTTATAATATAACATAAATTTGACAACAAGCTAACATAAACCAAACTCTAGACCTAATGGACCCAAACCAACTATTAGGTTTGTGCCATCTAATCTATCTTACACTCTCCCACACTTTGAACGGGAGTTTTCGAATATACAAACTGGCACATATGCTAAAAGCCATTTTTTTAATCATCTTATTTTTTGTTTGTTTGAACGGAAACATAATTGTATTTTGTGGTATAGTTATTTATTTTCTCGCGGCTTACTCCTTTACGTGACTTCTTTTTATGTCATGACTTGCTTAGCCTTTTAGGTAGCAGCGGCAATTTTGCCACCAACTATTTGCGAAAAATGACAATGATCTCCGGCGGTAAAAAAAAGTTTTGTTGATTGATGGCTAAATAACATAATATGAGATGTGTGATAACGGCTAGAGTTTTTGTGTTCTATAGGGCCTTTGATTTGGATTCGATAAAAGAAAAAAAAAAGAAAAAAAAAAAAACTACGACGAAAATATAAAGTGAAAGAAAGTAAATAGATCGGGTTCCCTCCGAATCATTGGCGAGTTGCCAATGACCGGATGACGACTATTTTATGGTGGGTCAAACCTAAAGCTCCGATACCATATATAAATAGGGGTTATTTAATGACAGAATAAAGAGAGTGTTTACAATATATTACAAATGCAACATACTAAAAGCTAGAGCTATTGGCCAATTACAAATTATGCTACACACTCAATAATAGTTCACTAACAACCCCCCGCAGTTGGAGCAGGAGGATGAAGAATGCTCAAATTGGTCCGAAATTCATCAAACAGAGGGGACGGAAGTCCCTTAGTGAAAATATCGGCATACTGATAGCGTGAAGGAAAATCCAATATGCGAACCTATCATGTAGCAACCTGATCCCGAACAAAGTGAATGTCAATCTCGATATGCTTTGTGCGTTGACGTTGCACACGATTGGAAGATAAATAAACCACATTGATATTTTCACAATAAACAAGAGTGGCAGTATGTAGAGGAGGGTGAGGCTCTCAAAGAAGATTCGGCAGCCAGGACGTCTCAGCCACTGTATTGGCAACACCACGGTAGTAAGCCTCAACAATAGAACGAGACTTAGTGCACTGCCTCTTAGATGATGAAGACAATTAATTGTTGCCAAGGAAATACAATAACCTGAAGTATAACGATGAGTAGTTAGGCAACTTGCCCAACCAACATCCGAGTAGGCAACCGGAGAAGATTTCAAGGAAGAATATAGCTGAAGACCATAATCCAAAGTGCCACGAACATAACGTAAGATCCTCTTAAAAGAAGCAAGACGAGGCTCCCGAGCATCGTGCATATAGAGACAAACCTGTTCAATCGCATAAGACAAATCTGGTCTAGTGGAGGCGCGATACTGTATAGCTTCAGAAAGGCTCCTGTAAAGGGTTGGATTAGAAACTAGAGTACCATAAGCCACCAACTTGGACTCCGTATCAATGGGAGTCCGGTATGCATGACAATTACACATACCAACGCGCTCAAGAACCTCTTCTGCATACTTTTTCTGGCAAAGAAACATCCCCTTGGTGGTGCGGGTGACATATATGCCCAGAAAATAGTTCAGCGGCATTAAATCAGTCATAGGAACCTCCTGATGTAAAGAGGCTATAATCCTCTGTAAAAATGTTCTATAAGAAACTATTCACAATATCATCTACATAAAGTAATAAGTAAGCAACATTAGGTCCCTGTTTATAAATGAACAAGGACGAATAACATATGTCGTGAGAAAAACCAAAATGAGTAGCATAAGTCGCAAAACGCTGAAATCATGCACGAGGTGCTTGCTTGAGGCCATATAACGGTCGCTGTAAGAGACAAACGTGATCGGGACACTGAGGATCCCGAAAACCAGGAGGTTGATGCATATAGAATATCTCAGAGAGTGTACTATGCAGAAAACCATTCTTGACATCAAGTTGATGAACATGCTTATGCCAAGAAACAACCAGATTGAAAATGGTGCGAATAGTAGCTGCCTTAACAACCGGGTTGAATGTCTCATCGTAGTCAACACCAAGATATCGACTATTCCCATTAGCTATAAGATGAGCTTTGCACCTACTTAAAGATCCATCTGCAAAATGCTTGTGCTTAAAGCACCACTTTTTTTTTTTTTTTTTTTTTTTTTTTTTTTTTTTTTTTTGTTGGGTAAAAGGTCAACGACCCGGTAAATATATTACTCCAAAAAACGTTTAAGTACAACGGATATGGGTGAATCCCATATCTCAGCCCGTTACATAGGCGAAAAGCTTACATAACAAGATACTTCCTATTTTCAAAACAAGAAAACAAACCATTACTCACATGATAGTAGTGACTCTGACAAAAGATAAACTACTTCCTACGACCTTGGAGATTAAAACCATAAATGGCATTAAGAGCATCCAATTCCCTTGGAAGATCATAAATTTGCTTAAAGCATCACATAGAACGAGCAATGTTCATGTTAGATGGTCATGCACAAAAACCCAAGTATTATTTTTAATTAAAGCATTATATTCATCAAGCATAGCTAGTTGCCAATTAGGATCTTTGATGGCAATTATGTAGGATTTTGGAATGGGAGAAATGGTTGACAAATGATAATTATAATGAAAACATGTGACCATAGGGTAAGTTGAGGTTGGGTTTGGACAAGGAATCGGTGAGGTAGGAGGAATATGGGTTGAGAGCTGTATAGGTGGTGTAGGGGCGGTAGTAATCGGTGTGTTGGGTGGGTTGGTCGTATGTGGAATAGGGTTTGGGCTAGTAGCAGGAGGGATAAGAGTTAGGCCGGTAGGGTGGATAGGAGTAGTTGGTCCGAGAGTAGCCGGTGTGGAGAGTGGGCTGCTGGTGTGAGAGAGGGGAGTTGGGCAGGTGGGCGGGACAAGTGGTGTTGGGCCTGTAAGAACCGGTGTGGTGGTTGGGCCAGTATGAACCGGTGTGGTGGTTGGGCCGGTGGGATTTTGAATAGGAGTTGTTAGTTGTAGAATTTGGCGAGCGATAAGGTTTAGAGCAGTATAGAGAAAGATGTAGAAAGGGGCATCATAGGTGTGTCATACCAGAATGGAAAAATGGTCTCAACAAAGGTGACATTACTAGAAATGATGATTTTGTTGGTGGAAAGGTTAAGGCAATGAAATTCGCGCTAATTTTATGGGTAGTTAAGAAAAATACATACAGTGTAGTGTGGTTCAAGTTTATGATTGGTGTAAATGTAGGCATAACACAGACAACCAAAGACACGTAAAGACATGTAGTGGGGTTTTGTATTATATAGGCGAAGTGAGGTGTGTCATCCTTTATGGTCGTAGATGGTAAAATATTCAAGAGGTAAGTGGCCATGTGAAGGGCTTCAACCCAGAAATGAGGTGGAAGATGGGCCTGGAAAAGTAAGGTACGGACAAGGTTGTTATTCTCTGAAACATACATTCGGATTTACCGTTATGGTGAGATGTACGGGGACACGAGAAACGTGTATGGATGCCGTGTTTGGTAAATAATTGATGAAAAATGGTGTTATCAAACTCACCACTGTGGTCATACTGAAAATCTTTAAATTCAAAATTAAACTAAGTTCAACATTTTAAAAAGTTAGCAAAAGTACTAGACTTATTACGCAATGAATATACCGACAAATAATGAGAAAACTGATATAAAATATAACATAAACCAAACCCTAAACCTAATGTACCCTAACCCACTATTAGGTCTATCTAACAAAAATAACTTATGAATAGATAGAATATTAAGAGGAGTTTAAGTAATGGTAGGTGACTCAACACGTATGCGTATAGGTAGATGGATGAGGTTTTCTCAGATGTTTTTGGGAAGGGCTATGTTTGATTAAGATTTTCTTGTTTCAATTCTAAGTCCAATGGTATCTGATTAGATTTGAACATAAAATAACTGAAGTCTTACAACTAGTCATTGAGTGAATACTTAGCATAAACATCTTCAGATTTCTTTGAAGACAAAAAGTCATTCACGTTAGCTATGTGGCGGTTCAGTAACTAAAGTCTAAAAAACCAATAGAAGATGTTCAGGTCAGTGAAGTTTAACAATACCTTACAGAGAAATGTTTGTTTTCTCTGAATCAAAGATACTTCGAAAAAAATCTAATTATTCAAAATTAAGAGATTGGAAACCCCTAAAATCAAAAGTAGATAATGCAAGTTCGACACTTTTCCAAGAGTTGCTAAAAAGGTACAATAGTTGTCACCATTGTTTCCAAAATAAGAGTTTATCCCTACCTAAAGTAGAAAATTTAATACATTGTTTACCAATCCATTGAATGCTTGACACATATGTAGAATACCTTTTAGAAACCCTAATTCTCTCCATAATCTGTAATGGAGTAAATGATATCTCCTGCAATTAATGTGATACACATTAAAAAGCATTTACCCTCGTATGAGCTTAAGTAACTGTAACACCCCTAAAATATCGCAGAGGAAAATAGTGTCACTGGGATATTACTTCATAATTCACAGTACAAGTTACACAAAATGACTCTAAATGATATGTTTTAAAAATAAATTATCAGTCGATTAATACAAAATACCAGAGTTTATTACAAAAGAGGTCCCATAAGTTTATACAATATAAAAAAATACAACATAAATGTTTTTAAGTTTATCGAATGATAAAGATGCATTGTCTTCCAAATTTCCGTGCGCCTTCATTGCGTGCTTATACCTTAAGAACCTGAGATAAAACATGTTAAAAATTCAACACAATGGTTGAGTGAATTCATAGGTTTATAAAACATTTATTATTGCACTAAGCTGATGAAACCAATGCGTTAACAAAGTATCAATAAAATTGATATAATAATTTGCCTTAATAGGTATGTTGCCATATACCTCCAAACTTAAATATAGTGCGTCTGGTTATCAACTGACTAACCAAACAGGATTTGTCAATCCCGTAGGCCTATTCACAATATTTGCACTTACACTTAAGTAATTAATGGTTCACGATAAACAAGGACTTTATGGCAATAGGTGTACTTAGGAATAATAAATTTAGATAAGCATAAAGTTTGTAAATAACTGTCCATAGTAAAAAGTTTAACATGTATCTCCCGAAAGGAGTTTATAAAATAGCAGTGTTGAAAAAAAAATAAAAAAAAGTCTACAAGGCCGATTAATCGCCGTCTAGGCGTTACAGGGCAACTAACCTTGCAAATTTATGTAAATGGGTCAAATAAATAGGTCAACTATGGTCACTGACGATCACTAGCGGTCATTGGTGGTCAAACTAACCAGAAGCCTACAAATTTTACTTGAAGTTCCTAAAACACACCATAAACTTAGTTTGATCATTTATAGTAACTATTTAAATCTGCTACAAGTTGTTTTTTAGAAAAGCTCTTGCCGGAAATATATAAATGATGACATCAAATAATCCGGATATTTAAGTGTCAATTTCCCCCTATTATGCTCATTTAGGTTACATATTATGTGGATATATAATTTGACTCCTTTATATTTTGTATCCAGGTTACAAGTGAGCATAGGAGCTAAAGAGACGAGGAAATTGGAAAGTACGTGCAAAGATAGACAAATCCAAGTATGCTGGAAGAAGCTACGGCGTAACTTCATCTCTTAACTACGCCGTAGCTAGGATTTCAACTGAGAAGACCAAGGTAACGATGATCAAGAGTTTACGGCGTAACCAATTGCATTGTTTACACCGTAGCAAATACAAGTCTTATAAATCCTCAAATCTGAAGACTATGCCGAAACACAACTCTGGATTTACGGCGTAGCAACGAGTACGAGAATAGTCCTAGATCAAGAATTAACTTACGGCGTAACACATCATTGGATTACGACGTAATGAAGACCATGTGAGTACTCTAAGATCCGAGAAATTATCTACGGCGTAACGCACATGAAGATTATGACGTAGACAGAACCCTGATATCATTGTTATGGCGTAACATTTCATCAATTACGCCGTAACCTTCAGATCTGGATAAGATTACACTAGTTACGGCGTAACACATTTTTGAGTTACGTCGTAACTCTCGACGGGCCTATAAATACAACCCTAATTTCCGCATTTTGATATACCACTTTCTCACACACAAAGTCAGAGATCGTTGGGAGCTTTTAGGAGGCCCTTCTACGACAACATACGAAGCCTTTCCAAGGGAGAAATCACACCTCAATCACCATAAGTTTTAGCATTTCATCACTTCATTTACATTTCAAATTCATGGCTTTTGTAAACATTACTTCAAGTTTTGAATTTAATATGATCGGCTAAGCACCTTTGGTGCTAGCCTAGTTATGATTCCTATATTGTTTTAATCATGTTTTCGTACTTTTCTTAAATGCTTTTACGTATGTGCATGCTTAGTTTATCTTGAGAACCTCTTGTTTTGGTAGTTTTGAGATGCGGTAGTATCTGTTACGCTAGCTTAAATTGGAATAAGCCCCCAGTTTAGTTAGTAGGCTAGAAGAATTGACCATAGGACACTAGCCTGATGGATTGCGAGGAAATGGGAGGGATGAAAATTGACCATACTGCCTTGTGTGCGAATTGACCATAGGATCACCTACCGATGTTTGATGAATTTCAGAAGTTATAGAAATGGCCTATGATCGTGACAACGGGCCATTAAAGATAAGTCTAGCATGTAGTGGCACTTAATGACTCAAACCCGTCTACCGTACGTCGGCTCACTAGCATGGGGTAGTACTTGTGGTTCCTGACAGGATTCGGGGGAGATAGGCTAGGGAACTTGACCATATGTACCTAGTAATATATGTCCGCCTCACCTAAAGCATGAGATTAGTTTAATAGGGAACATGACCATAAGTGATATAGGAAGAGTAATTAGGTTAGCACATTTCTCTCCTATTGCTCACAAACTTTACTTTAAGTGCTTTTGTTTTCCATTTCATTTAGTTTAATCAATCAATCAATCAATTCTCTTTTTATTAGTGACATTAGACTTAGATATAATCCGCACCACATAGCTCTTAGAACGACCTCGGAGTTACCATTACTGGCCTACACACGACCGGATTCTCTGTCCGTTAGTGCATAAGGTAGACCTAGGGTAGAAATGAGACTTTATAAATAGTACAACCTGGTCAGAAATCCTGCATCAAGTTTTTGGCGTCGTTGTCGGGGTGCTATTTTAGGATTTATTATTTTAAGTCTAATTTTATTTATTTTCTTTTTTTTTTCTAATTATTTAGTATGTCAGGATACAAGAATAGGAGCTCAAAACCATTTTTGGTTACACTATTTGACAATCCGGAAGGATAGTTTCGAGCAAAGAGGAACAATTCCCCCTTGCCAATTCATAATATCTTCTCATTTTACGAGTCCGAGCCTTCTGAGTTAGAATCAGAGACATATGGTGAGCATGACATTGAGGGGATCACAATGAACCAATACTTAGGCAAAACTAACGAGAGCTGCTAGAGGACTTTTGATACAACACCCAATCAAAATGGGTATTCTATTCCAAGCCTGCTCATCCAAGAACTAAATAATAAACAATTCTCAGGGAATGATGATCAGGATGTACAAGAACATGTGGAAGAGGTCCTACATCTTTGTAGTCTTTTCAACATCCCTAATAGGTATTCGTTGAGACTGAAGGTATTCCCGATATCTTTAGCGGGAATAGCAAGGAGATGGTTTCATAGGTTACCATCTGAATCAAAACAATCTTGGGATAATGAAGAGCCTTTGTGAAACAATTTTGTCCACCAACTTGAATGGCTGAGTTACTTCGTAGCATCCATCGATTCATGCAAATAAAGGAAGAAGCACTTTATCAAGCCTGGGAAAGGTACAATGAACTCCTTTACTGATGCCCGACACATGACCTTAACAAACACCAGATGGTTTACATATTCTACAGAGGTCTTGATAACTATAATCGCCAATTGCTTGATAATCAACACCACATTCTTGGAAAAGGGATGAACGAAATAGGATGGAAAAGGAACAAAGGAAGAAAGAAGTTAAGAGCATGATGGGCACAACAAAGGTTGGAATAGAAGAATTAGTCTCGCAATATATTGAAGAAACCACAAAGAGACAAGAAAGTAAGGAAGCTATGATGAAGACATTTATTGAGAATACAATGGCGTCCCTTAAAGCTCACAATAAAAGAATCACCAACCTGGGGAAAACGGTTGACGAATGTAGTTTCGCTATTAAAAATGGCTTGCACAATTCTGCAGTAATTGAAGAAATTGTCAACACAATTACTACAGGCGTTGCAATGGAGACTATTAGTGAGCCAAAAACATTCTCCGAAAAAAGTTAAATCAAGAATATGCAAAGAAAAGCTATTTCTTGATGATTTGGGAGCCCTTCCTGTTAATCTACCTTTAATTGAATCTATTAAGGATAATTCTAACAAAGTGCAATTTGTGCAGGATCTCATCAATCAAAAAGAAAGCTTGGAGGAGGTGGCATCAGTTAAACTCAACGCTAGATGTTCAGCGGGTCTAAGAAACGAACTCCCACCAAAAGAAAAAGACCCAGGAAGCTTTACTCTCCCTTGTCTAATTGGTAAACTTGAGATTAATAATGCTTTAGCTGATTTAGGAGCTAGTATAAGCATTATGCCATATTCCATGTTCTTATGTTTAGGTGTTGGTAGCCTTCGACCTATCAAGATGGACATAGAAATGGCTGATAAGTCCATGCAATCTCCTAAGGGAATTGTGGAAAAAGTTTTAGTAAAAGTTGATAGGTCTGTTTTTCCAGTTGATTTTGTTATTCTTGAAATTACTGAAGATGATAAAATCCCTATCATTTTAGGAAGGCCTATGCTTACCACTGCCCATGCCAAGGTAGATGTTTTTGCGAGGAAAATGACTATTGAAGTAAATGGGGAAGTTCTAACTTTTAAGGCTAATGACATTGTGACTTTTCCCAAAAAAGTTTGTATGATGAATCAGGTTCAAGAAGAAGGTGATTATGGAGACTAATTGGATGCATTTTTGGCCGACACCACTCCTAGTGTTTCTCAAGAACATAACGACATTTCATCCGGTGAAGACTTTGATGTTTTTGTTGACTTTGAGGAGAACAATGATGCTTTGGGAGTTGGTTTGGAAGATTTTCAAAACGAGGTGGACGTGGTACCGTTAATGGATGAGCAACCCAAGGTTCCTTTGGAAAGAGGACGACCCATGTTCTTTGGAATAGGAACAAGAATACACCATAGGAATCCTTATAACCTTCAGCTTTCTTGCAAAATAGGATACATGGATTCTCATCCTTCTATCGACACTAACTCTCCGGTCAATATCATTTCCAAAGAATGTTACAATCAAGTAATGGTAAAGGAATTGGAATACAAGGGAAATAATTTTCTAGGTATTGCCACGAATGTTCATGTATTCATCGGGATACATACTTTTTTTGTGGATTTCGTGGTATTAGATGATATCAGTGAATTTATTGAAGATGGATTGACGGGAGTGATATTAGAAAATCCCTTTAAGGTTATATCGGGATTGGAAATTGATGCGAAAATGGGGATAGTGTGGTTACATCATGGAAAGGACAAAACAATCTTCAAAATGCCTAGAATGGTACGAAACTTTAAGCATTTGAATGCAAAACAGTTAAGTCATATGCGACCACTTATGGAATTAAGCGATGAAGATAAAGCTAATGGGTACATCTACCAATACCAAACGGTAAAAGGGATCTATAATGATTGCTTAATGCTTGGTGAAGAATATAAAAACGACGCAAGGCTCATCGAATGGATACAACGTGGAGATTGTCATGTCCAAAAAATGACAAATAGCCATTGGTAACCCGTGGGAGTGAGTCCAACTTAAAGACTCGTTAATAAGCAAAAGTGCTATTACGGGAGACAACCCGTATTATCCTTTCATTTTCTTTATTTTTGTTGGTTTGTATGTTTGTTTTGTATATTTGAAGGAATTGGAGCTTGGGATGCGAGAGAATATGTTTACTACAGAAACCGATGCTCTCAGATCAGCAGTTACAACGTAACGCAGTCTTATGACTACGCCATAACCATCCTTACGTAGCTAATCACTCCATGTTTACACTGACTACGGCGTAGCTCAATTCCATAACTACGTCGTAACACCTCTCTTAGGTGTAATCCTTAAAATATTTTTAAACATATTAAACTTGTATTAGTACCTAAATGAACTTTGTGGGTGTGTTCCCTGAAAACCCTCACGAGACTAAACTCGTCCACTTGGGACACCAAGTGGTTTAAAAGGCTTGTTGCATATGCTAAATGCAACCATGATTCCTATGAAAGTGAGTTAGGATTTTCTTTGTTTTTGTTTTTGTTTTAATAGATTTATGCTTGTGGTAGTGACGTGATTTCAGGGAAACGGAGTTTGCTCATGGAGGCTAGTTGAAGGCATGCAGATTTCTCGTGATCTTTATTTCATTTTTGGAGCAAATTTCAGGGAAGTTCTCGCTCTAATTCTACCTTCTCTTCACATTTACTTCATTTTTTGTACAAAAGGGACTTTGTACATTTCAAGTGGGGGGACGGGAGAAGAATTGCCTTGAACTTTATTTTGCCCTCATTTTTCTAGTTTATTTTAAAAAATTTTGCCATTTTTAATCTTTTGACATGTTTTTCTTAACCAAACTAGAATACACCTTAGCCAAGCGCATTTAACCCTTGAATTAATATGGCGAGGTTTAGCCTATTCAGTTTCACCCTTTTTACCCAAATCCACCTAAATATTGAGTGTGCCGGTAGTTTTGTAGACTTTAGAACTTGGCTTTTACTTCATTTTGAGACCATTAACGATTAATGTGCTAGTCACATTTGGAAGGGACAGTTTTAGAAGGCAATGTTTTAGGATTATCACCCAAATAGCCTTATACGTGTGCGTTTATCGATTAGTCACCTCGACTTCTCGACCCCCGTGTAAACCCTTTTTGTTGCACTTATTTTTAGTGTAAGATACCCCTAGTACACCCTTTTGGAGCCATTCCTTTCGTTTCTCACCCATATATATTGTTTCGATACACCATTACACCTTAGCCTACCGTGTAGTCTAGTTTATGATTGGGAAGTCATTGTTTGCCCTAGTTCGAGGTCTAAGTGGAAGAATTCGGGAATCACACCTACATCGAAGACACAGCATTGAAGATCATTTGAAGGCCCCCCAAGACCTCATATATTGTTCATCTCAAGTGGGGGGGATGTACATATTATTTATTTCTATTTAAAAAAAAATGTGAATTTCTGTTTGCAGATAGTTGTATATGTGGTGCACCAATGTATAGCACCCTGATTATGAGCTCATCAAGATTTGGTATCGAAGAGGCCACTTCGGTCACATTTGAAGATATGAGTTGGTAATTGTTTCTACACCAACATGAAGACCAAGTTTTGTGCCCATAAAGACGTCCTCTAATGGCACATTTACTTGTTATGATCCATTTCTTGCGTTTCAAAATTTAGACCTTTGGCGAATGGTAAATGGTGATGACTTAGTTGTAGGTTTAGACTATTTGCTTGTTACTTTTCATTTTACACCCATTATGTGAAATCCCATGTCTATTCCTAACCTTTAGTCGGGAATCATGCTTAGGTGAAGGAATCGAGCAGGTCTTGGTGTCTTACCCGACGTTCCGGTCATGTATCATTGCCTTTGTCGCTTTCGCCGTAGCATCTTAGTAACGACACTACACCCTTAACCTTATAAGTGTTCACCCAATGTTGCCTTCGAGGGTTGTTCCGACCTTAGCTCTAGTGGGGGAGTTTTGTGTAACTACCAAGCCTATGATAGAATACATACTATGACTGAGCAATGAGTGATCACCCCGAAAATTGACACTTAGAATATAGAGAGAGTGAGTGTTTGTTCCCCTTTTCGTGAGGTGTTCGGCTTTGAGAAATTCTAGCATAGGATGTTTTTAAATTCATATTCCCTAAGTAATATTGGGGGATATCTTTTTGAGAATACTTCTAATAAGGTCTACTTGAGGGCAAGTCGAGTTCAAGTGGGGGGATATTTGATGACATCAAATAATCTTGATATTTAAGTGTCAATTTCCCCATATTATGCTCATTTATATTACTGATTATGTCGATATATACTTTGATTCCTTTATATTTTGTATCCAGGTTACAAGTGAGCATAGGAGCGAAAGAGATGAGGAAATTGGAAAGTACATGCAAAGATAGACAAATCCAAGTATCCTGGAAGAAGCTACAGCGTAACTTCATCTCTCAACTACGCCGTAGCTAGGATTTCAAATGAGAAGACCAAGTCAACGATGATCAGGAGTTTACGGCATAACCAATTGCATGGTTTACGCCGTAACAAATACAAGTCTTATGAATCCTTAGATATGAAGACTACGCCATAACACAACTCTGGATTTACGGCGTAGCAACGAGTACGAGAATAGTCCTAGATCAAGAATTAACTTACGGAGTAACACATCATTGGATTACTACGTAATGAAGACTATGAGAGTAATCTGAGATCCGAGAAATTATCCACGGCGTAACGCACATGAAGATTACGACGTAGACAGAACCCTAATATCATTGTTACGGCGTAACATTTCATCAATTATGCAGTAACCTTCAGATCTGGATAAGATTAAACTAGTTACGGCGTAACACATTTCTGAGTTACACCGTAACTCTCGACAGGCCTATAAATACAACCCTAATTTCTGCACTTTGATATACCACTTTCTCATACACAAAGTCAGAGATCGTTGGGAGCTTTTAGGAGGCCCTTCTACAGTAGCATACGGAGCCTTTCCAAGGGAGAAATCACACCTCAATCACCATAAGTTTTAGCATTTCATCATTTCTTTTACATTTCGAATTCATGGCTTTTGTTAACATTACTTCGAGTGTTGAATTTAATATGATCGGCTAAGCACCTTTGGTGCTAGCCTAGTTATGATTCCTATATTGTTTTAATCATGTTTCCGTACTTTTCTTAAATGCTTTTACGTGTGTGCATGCTTAGTTTATCTTGAGAACCTCTTGTTTCGGTAGTTTTGAAATGCGGTAGTATCTGTTAAGCTAGCTTAAATTGGAATAAGCCCCCAGTTTAGTTAGTAGGCTAGAAGAATTGACCATAGGACACTAGCCTAATGGATTGCGAGGAAATGGGAAGGAAGAAAACTGACCATATTGCCTTGTGTGAAAATTGACCATAGGATCACCTACCAATGTTAAGCAAATAATGAGCGAGCTGCGGAATTATTAAGAGTGACCTAAAAATTTAATAAGCGAGTCTTTGGTTTATATATATAGTGAAAACGCACAAAATAAGTTTTAATGAAAGTGTTTATATACTTTTTATTGGGTAAAAGGTCAAAGACCCGGTAGATATATTACTCCAAAAACCGTTTAAGTACAACGGATATGGATAAAATCCCATATCTCAGCCCATTACATAGGTGGAAAAGCTTACATAACAAGAGACTTTATATTCTCTAAACAAGAAAATAAACCAATACTCATAAGACAACAGTAGGCTCCTACAAAAACAAAAATTACTTCCTAGCAAGACCTTAGAGTTTAATATCATACATGTCATAGAAAGCATCCAATTGCCCTAGAAGATCGTAATCTGATCCGCGTAGTCATCGTAATCATCTGCAAGCTTATATCCACCACCTTTCGATGAGGGGAATTTAGCCATAGGATTATCAAACAAGTTCACTGACTCATTAAAAGTGTTAACAACCTCCTCTTCATCACTGTCGGAATCAACTATCTCTCCCACCTTAGACAATCGGTTAACCCTCTTAGTAGAAGAAGTAGACAGAGAAAAGGAAGAACTAGGCTTACTAGCGCAACCAACACCTTCTCTTCACAACACTCACAAGAGGTTCTTATGATATATTACCAGTCTTTTAAAACACATGCGCCTTAGCTTCCTTTTTATTAACCAGATAATCAACCTTTTTTAAGAGGATGACCATCATCATCCACAAGAGTAGCTTTCTCATCAATAGTTAGCTTTTCAAGCTTCCAAATTTTCTCAACAATAGGAGGAGGACCAACCTCCTTAGCTTCCATATCCACGACATTAGTAGGAATGCCACATTCATCAGTATCGATCATATTAAGGGCATCAAAAGGATTCGATGTAGCACTCTTCATCCCACTCATACTTGCCGTTCAGTGGCCTTCTTCTTTGTAACATCTACCTTCTTGGGCTCAAGAGGAGGTGCTTTAGGTTGATAATGAAACTTAGGACCAACAGTTGGTTTAGTAAATCCTCCTTTACCCGGTGTACTTTGGCTTCCACTCTTATCCATTTGTTTATTATTGGCCGGTTAGAAACAATCACTATCCTTATGTGTAGGCCAAGTTAGAGGGGGAACAAACTTAGGATAGTTATCCAGGGTATGGCCAAAAAGCTTACATGTATCACACAGATGTGGTTTCCAATCATATTCGACCCGAACCTTTTCAATAGTAGAACCTAATAGTCGGTTTAGTAAATCCTCATTTACACGGTGCACTTTGGCTTCCACTCTTATCCTTATGTTTATTATTGACAGGTTGGAAACCATCACTATCTTTATGCGTAGGCTGAGTTGGAGGGCGAACAAACTTAGGACAGTTATCCAGAGTATGGCCAAAAAGCTTACACGTATCACACAGAGGTAGTTTCTGTAACACCCCTAAATTTAAGTTTGTAGCAGCGGAAAAGTAATTTGGGTGTTACGGGGAGGATCGAAGTTATAATCTCATAAAACGGCTTAAAAGGAGCGTTTTGAAAGTTATTTGTCATTCAAATAATATTTTTGATAAAAGATAAATCATTTGATTTAGAATCTTATTAAAAGATATAAAGGCTTGAAAGAATGACATAATTGATTTTTACACCATTTTAATTTATCAGAGTAATAAATGCCCGCTCCGTGTCTTGTCCTGCTCCGTTAAATTACCTGAGATACACATGCGTAAAAGTGTCAACACAAAGGTTGGTGAGTTCATAGAGTTTTATGAAAAAACATTTATTTCAATAGATTTCAAGAATCTTTAGTAATAATTGTAATAAATACTAACAGTGATAGAACTAGTATTGAGTGATGTTGACTATAATCACAGATAAATCACATAGATATTCAATCAAATTCAAATAAGGGATCAATAATCCTGACATGAGATGGAAACTCATGATGCTAATTTAATGAGATTTATAATTCAAGTCTGGTAAAATACCTATACAGTTGTATCTAAATATATGTTGAAAACATACATTTTCTTATGGATATTGCCCCAAGTCTCATGAAACGCAAAAGAGGTGATTATCAAGTCAATGATAATATTTCCCTCTTATAATAGGTGATTTGCCAATTCCTATTTTTATTCGAATATAGTGTATCACGACTAAGACGACTAACCATATGCATAATGGCATTCCGTCAAGTATTAGTGGGATAGGAGGTAAATCCTTAACAGGTTTCGAAGCTGTTCACTATATTCGCGCTCACATACAAGTGATTAATGGCTCATGATTGAGGGACTTTATGGCGATGAAGGTAACTTAGGCAATATCAAGGTAATGATGTAACTAGAGTATTTGTGCTCTTCCTAGCAATTATTTTTGTTGAACATAGAAATATCATATAGAGATAATGGAATCATTCAGGATGTTATAATATAGTCAAGTATCATGCCACAATAATCACTTTGGAAACATTATCATCTGAGTATCAGTATTTCAGTTAAGTAATTCGCCAGTAACATATATTTATCACATCTTAAGTCATAAACTTCATCAGGTATCTATTAATAAGGAAATTGATTTGAATCATGTAATTTATTCATATACTTATAAAATTATCAAAGTATATGTAAGCATGTATCTCCCCCAATGAGTTAAAAAAACAAGTATTAGAAATGGGGCTATGACTCACCTTGATTGATACGGGAATGATGAAAAGTAAAGTCGGATGAGATTATGAGAATGATTATGGAAACGTCTTTAATACGGAACCTGATAAATAAATTTATCTGAGAATCTAACCAAATACTATTTGGTAAATGAATAACGATTAATCGTTATGATGAAAAGATGATATGCGAATGAAAATGTCATGTTTATAATAGTATGACGAGATATGCTATTATTTCTTAAGTTTTCCTTATTTAACAATGATGATAATAATACGTAAAGATAATTAGTTAAAATATCGTTATATATATTATTAACGTAAAAACAAAATGTAATGAAAATGCATATGACGTGATGGGGTGACGTAAAATAAAAATGTCAAATATAATATGTGGGTCCTTGTCCTTTTCCAGTTTTTACCCTTTTTATACTAACGGCGTTATTATTACACCGTTAGTCCTTTTATATAATAATTTTCATTTATAGTCCACTACATGTCCAATATTACAATCTGAGCTTGGAATATTAAATAATATTAATTTTTATCCTAAACTTTCTATTTTGACAGTTTCAGTCCAACTTTTAATGGTTTGGCAGTTTTAGTCCTCTAACGTGAAAATGCGTTACATTTTTAGTCCAAAGTTACAAAAATTATGAGAAAAATTATATTAAATTTTCTGGAGCTTATTGAAGCTTATTAAAACTTATTTCAACTACTTATTTGTAAAAATAGCTTATTTTTCAATAAATGGGCTTTAACGAGCTAAATTAAAGGCCCGTTAGCGTTTAACGATCCGTGAGCGTTGAGACAAGTTGGGCTTATACCTAGGCTCATTTTTAAAAGTTATAAAATTATATCAAAAGAGCTTTTTGGTCTAGCTTATACGGAGTGCTTATTTTCAGCTTATTGGGCTTTTCAGTCCATTAAGCTTTTTATAACTAGTTTTGAAAATGGATTTAATCACTTTACTTTGGCCAATTTAAAGAGTTTAAACGAGCTTATCATTACAAAGTATAAACTTGAAACTCTTAGTTTGTAGCAAGAAGAAACAGGTTGTGTAAAAATAATGGGTGGTTGTTAAGTCGGATTGAGTTTTACAAGGTCATTTTAGTCATGATTTGGAGCAGTTTTCTGGGTAAAAAGACTTAGAAAAATTCTAGGTTTTTCAGTTTCATCTCCTTTGGGTCGATTCACATGGGCAATTTTTAAGGGTTGAGACTTGAGTATTTCTACAAGTTATTTATACGAAAATGATAGCTAGCTAGGTGGTCTATTAGATGGTGTAAAAATATAGTATGCTTGTTAAGTAATATTTAAAGATATACGATTAATCCATAGGTAGCTTGGGACGTTTTTATATAAGTAAAAGACTTAAAAATATTTCTAAGTTGTTTTGGGTTTTATGTCCGATTTTAGTAAGTTCAATATGAGTTCGAATAGTGCTTGAAACATGAAAATGAACGTGAAATATGTGTGCTACGTGACTCCTAGGCCTTCCAAAATAGAGGCTAGTCACGTTTTGTGTTCTACATATTCATACGTAGGTATGTATATATAAAAATTATATACGTTCGACATGAGACCAAATATGATGCATGAGATGTTTAAATGAAATCAAGAGATGTAAAAATGACTTACAACACCTCTAGGGTGGTGAGTGGACGAGCAAGAATGAGTAGAACAAGAGGAACAATCCCATGAATGGCTAGAACCAATATACGAGTTATATTAAACTCCATAACCTTCGAATGAGACCCAAATGAAATGGAAAAGCTTCCTGGCCGTTTGTGACTTGTTTAAGAGTTGAGAGGAACTTAAAAATGTAGAAAGGAGTGAGTGTGAGGGGTGGTGAAAGAGTAGTAGGTTATACATTTTATATATACAACATATGAATTCATATTGAGTTTCAAAACATTCACACATGTTCTAACTATTGAGTGTCAGAGATGTTGGGTTATTATTTGAGATTTTTACTGTATAACAAGGACTTTAAGGATTGTGAGAGTGAAGGAAAACAAATGGTGAGTTGTGTTTTAACATATGTCGACTAGATTTTTAAATGTACAAATATGATTTCTAGCATATAACCTTGATTTCATTGATGATAAATATTCTCAATACTCATAAATGATCAAACAAAATCGTTAAAATGGGTGTAAAACAAACCCAGATCAAAATGGTTGAGTTTTGTGAAAACTAATATGGATTGATTAAATGGAAATGGGACAAACACTTTGGGTTTCGGAAATGTATCAAACGTTCGTCTTAGAAGCTAATATTTGGCGTCCTACTTCTTTGGAGGGTAGACAATTAGAAGGTACAAAAATATGTATACGTTGTGTTTTGAAATTGAAAGAAAAACGGGACGTTTGGAGGGGGTCTGGGTCGGTTAGAAACTGAAAATAAAAAGAAAGTTGGGCCCTTGGTGTTGGGCTGGTGAACAGTGACGAGAAGGAATGTGTGGGCTGAGTTTATACTTGGCCCAAGTGGTGTTAATTGTGTAATTAACTTTTGTAATACGCGTCGTGAGCTCGTCCCGTTATTTTGTAATTTATGTAATAACGTTTTTGCGTTAAAATAATATAATAAAGAAAAATTTAAATTTTCCCATGAAAATGGTGATTGAAATGATGACAGAGATTATTATATAATTAACCAAAGTTAATTATACGAATTTTTGCAGTTCTCTACAGTTTCCACTCGTATTCAACCCGAACCTTTTCAATAGTAGAACCCGACCCATCAAGTAATGAAATCTCAACAGTGAGACTCTCCCTAAGCACCTCATCAACCTTCACATCAAGCACCTAGCAAAACTAATTTAGCCCCATGATTCTAAACACATATGACTAGTGTAATGTTAATAAGTGTTAAAGTTTGGTTTTTACAACTTTAAAAATATTAACCATCCCTATTGGTTAGTTACCCAAGGTTAAGATTTTATGTCAATTTTAACAGTTCACGTATTCTGTAAATAATCATGTCTAAGTCATATTTATTATATAAAGAGGTAAATGAGTCTATTTTTTCGATAGTGGGTCATATCACTTTGGTTTTTATATAAAAGTGGTCAAACGGTTTCAAATACTACTAATTGTCAACGTTAAGTTTTTATAAGTTTAGTTATCACAACTTCTAAACCATAAAATGCTATGATTTAGTTTTTATATCATTGAAAAAGTCTTTAAGTGTTTTTATAAAATCTATAGGTCTTGTAGTCTTAAAAGTTCTATAACATTTGTAAATTTACTAGTATACTTTTTAAGTGTCAAAACAGTTTTTAGGTTACACAATTCAGTCCCGCGAAAATGGCGATTAGTTGAGTTCACAAGTCCCATTGGTTTAGTTTTCATGGTACATTTAAGTTAAAGTGTCCCCTACAACTTTTATTCTTTGTGCAACAGAGGATTCTATGGAAATTTTTAGAGGTTCTAGCCAAATGTGTTCGGAGTGCAGATTTGGACATGTTCTACCATTTTGGCTCTAATTTACTCATCCGAAGGAGTTACAGAGTGTACCACCCGGAAAATCGAAGCTAAGACATAGCTATACAATCTTATCTTTTTACCTGAGGTCCAAAGTTCACTGAGTTGATTAGTCAATCCCATCTTTACGTATGGCTTGTTTGAGCTTATTTTCATGTATTAAATCATGTGTACAATGTCCAACACTTACAAAATCATACTTACATCAAAGAAATAATTAAAGTACAATAGTGTTGGGTCTAATAAATCAACATAATTGTTTGCGACAAGTATTTAAACATAAAATAGCCTAATTAAACTTCTTAAGGTCAGTGAGCATCAAGTCTCTGATAACTATCAAAGTATCAAAGAGTAAAGACACTTCATAACTATAAAAGTGTACCTGATAGTTATCAGAAGTGATATACTCTCTGAGAGTTATCAGAGAACATGTCTCTTTGATTATTATTCAGAAGATGACTCACTGATAAAGAAATCAGTGAGTGTTGTATAAAGCTCAAAATGCATGAATGGCTTTAGGGAAGTAGAAGATAAACTAAAGAAAGCAACACTACAACCTGATTCTGAGGGAGTGAAGTTACAAGGAGCTAAAGACAACACCGGAGTCACTAAGATTTGAGAAATGTCTCTGTGACTCTGAAGACTTGATTTTGATTACAACCTAAACCTCATAATGAGAAGGCGGAAAACTTACACAAGAAGCTAAGCTCAAGTACTTGTGGATATATGTGAAACAGGCATTAGAACTATAAGTTGTCAAATTGGGAAGAGCCGAAAGTAAGATTCAGACTAGCTTACTAGGTATGTGCTTATCTATAGCAAGTGGACAACTTACTATATATGCAACCCACATGCAACCACTGTTTCCCTTCATATATAAACCAAGGTCATAATAAAAGTTAAGTAGAGATTCCTACAAAGAAAATAATATAAAGTATTATAGTTAGAATCATCAAATCCTAAAATCAACAAAGCGGCTAATAGACTTGTGTTGTTTTATCTTAAAGAGTTTCTTATTTGTCAAAAAACCGGGGTAGTTTTCCGTACGCTACTCTTTGTAAATATTTTGAATTTATTCATTAATAAAGATTTATAATAGGTGAAGAATAACAATGGTTTTATTAGCATGTCTGTGTCGTTGTCAAGTAGACCCTACATCAAAGATGTTGATGTTCATCAGTTTTTCTCACTTGCTAAAAATTGATGTTCATATCATTCATGGTTTTCATGAATAGTGGGAACCCAACAAATAGCGTATTACAACCATGTTGAATACAACCATGTTGAATAAGAACAACAAAATAATTAATATCTTACAAAGACATGATGAAAAATTACAAGAACAAGAGCACAAATCAACACTTAATCCCTCCTAATCGCCAACAACCTTTAACCCTTGTCTTCCAATCGTTTACCCAACCTTTTAAACCCTTGTACAATCTTGTAATCAACCTTTTACTTTAGCCCCTAACCTCCTAATTAATCCAATAACACAACTTTATTTGAAGAGATTTGAACCAGGAACTAGTATACTAACTAGGCCTTCAGCTTTGGTGTATAAAATTTGTAGCTAAATTAAAGGTAATGGTGTTTGGGGTTCTTTGTGGTCACAGCAACACCAAGATGAGGAGAAGAAAGAGAGTGAATGAATTATAAGATCAAATGAGAATAATGAAAGTATTATCTACGCTTGGTAGGAACATGCATGTAAAATATCTGTTATGTGTTTATGAAATGGTGAAAAATGATAAGTGTCATAAAATCCGGCTACCTCATGATGAGGTCGTGGAATTTGGTTAAATTTGTTTTATTATATGATATAAGTTGGTATTTAGGATATAATTTTATCTCGGTAATTACAAATGTTTAGTTTTTAAGACGCGAAACTTAAAATCGGGTAATAATAAAATAAATTTCTTTTAAAAATGTTAAAACTTATCAACATACCCTGTTTTAGTATATTAGACGAGTGATAAGTTTAACGGAGTGCTTATACGTTGTTAAAACCTAAAAACGTAGGTGAAATACGTGTAAGACGTAAAAGGTATATGGTTTACGTAAAAATGGCAAAATAATAATAGTTCAAATAAAATATGACTATAAAAAATGCTTAAAACACGTACATTGATCATAGTATAGTGTTGGTTTTGAATTAAGTGTACGTGATTGAAATTTCTTGATTATACATGAAAGTAAGTTTACTTTAAATTAAAGTAATAATAAGTAAAAGTATATAGTTAATTTAATAACTTGAAATGTACGAGTGGCTACAGTAATCGAAGAAGCGTTCACCAAGTTCGCTCTCAAATAAGAACCTTGGTTAATTTTGAGTGAAAAAGAGAACAACTAAATTGTCATTCAACTGAAATTGTTATTCCAAAAATAATCATTGTAAATTTTATTTTGAGTCCTTTAAATAAGAATTTAAATGCTAAACTGCCAAAGTATGATGGAGTGCATTTTTCAGCTAGTTGCATACGCCGTATGCCATTCCCTAGGCATATGAAGGATGTCATCTCATCAAGATTTACATCCAATTTGAAGATGCATACGCCGTATACCACTCTTATTTAATACGTCGTATGAGCTCTTGTTATTATTTCATTTTCCAAGTGTTGAAGACTATACGTCGTATGTCCAATCCAACAATACGTTGAATGTAGTGATTCAAGAAGATTTGTTTATGGTATTATAGAGGCATGCGGCATATGACCATCCAGGTGCATACGCCGTATCAATGGACCGGTCTAAGCCCTTTTTAGCCTATAAATACTCACCCACTCCACACATTTGAGAGAGCTTTAGAGTCCCGAAGTTAAAAAAAACCCTAATTCGTTAGGAGGCTAGAGAAGAAAGGAAGACACCAAGAGAGGTTTTACACATCACAAACATTTGATTATCAGTTTTTCATTATGATTTCGATTATCTTGTCTACTCTAAATAAACTTTGCTTATCATCTGTTATGGAAGGCTAAACCTTTTGTGCTTGCCTGGATATGAACATTTTTGATCTAATATTCAAGTTCTTTAAGTTATTCTATGTGTGTTTTTCATAATTTATGTGTTGTTATACACTTACACCTTCGCGTAGACTATGGCTACCTATTGACTATAGTTGTTTAGTAACCGATAACCAAGAAGACACATATATGAATCACTAACTTACCTTGGCAAGTAGGATTATTGGTGGACATGATACACTAATAACCAAGGGCGTTCACCAGGTTAAAAATGGTAGACAATAGGGTTTAAGATTTAGTAGCGACATTGGCGACTGACCGATGACCAAGACTTTCTACCCTTTTTCAAGAAAACTAAGTGGTTTGGCACTTGCACAAAAACTTAGGTTACCCAGATCAACTGATGACACTTGATGCTTGTTATATTAGTTAGGGTAACAGGACCGAAAGGCGTGCCAGGCTTTTAGGAAAAAGTTCGGTGGAAAATCTATAACCAAGTGTGACAACTGGCAAAATAGGGAGTTATTTTGAAAACCCGCATTACATTAAAGTTCGTTTATAAATTATATTTGGAATTTTACTCGTAACGAACTTATGAAAAACCAATATTTTGGTTGGTTATATCTAAAACTTTTATGGAATCGAATTTGGATTATCAATGTGATGAGATTTATTTCGAGATTTTATTGGCACTACGTTGACTCCGGCACTAGAATAACCTAACTAAAGTTTTATGTCTTGAGTCTACGGATTCAACTATATATATTTATTTATGGAACTCTCGTGAGATACTAAATGTTTTGAAACGGGTTACGGGTTTTGGTCCGTGTATCGCACACCTAGTCAGCTTACCCTAATTATAATAACACTTTTGTTATTATTATTATTATCATTATTATTATTATTATTATTATTATTATTTTGAGAAAAGAAAGAAAAGAAACAAGTAAATATATATATATATATATATATATATATATATATATATATATATATATATAATAATAAAAATAGAGTAAACTACAAAACCGGCCTTGTGGTTTATTGCCATCACACACAACACAAACACACTATATTTTCTTTTTCTTTTTATCATCTTCTTCATCTCTCATCTCTCTCTACAAACCCTAGCCACCATAAGCGGCCACCGCCCTGCTGCTGCTCCACCGCCACCACTACAACCACACCGCCACCACCACAGTTACCACCCCATGCTCCTCTTTAATTTGATACCATTCACGCGCCTCCAAACCCACAAAAACATCCTGAAACCATTCCAATTCGAAGCATATTCTTCTTGGTTCTTGTAGATCCGTGAGTTTTGAAGTGTATAAAGGTGACTAGCATCGATTGGCCTCATGTGTGCCTCGATGTGGGTTTAGATCCGTGGAAACATGGATTAACTTACTGGGTTTTGATGAAATATGGATTAAAAATGATGGGGAAACTATGGTTTTGATAAATAAATGAGTTTGGTATCCGGGTTTGGTGTCTATCTTTTGAGGTCGAAGTGAAACCGAGAGCTATGGCTCTCGGCTTGGTGATTATTTTAAGCCTATGTGGTTTTCTTGGTGGTTTTAGTCTCGTGGTCATTCTTGCGAGAGTAGCCGATTATATTGGAGCTTGATTCTTGGTTGCGTGATGATGTTCTTGTGTGCCGTGACCCTTGGGGTCGGTCTAGTTTTGGGTCGAGCTCGGATGAGCTAGCTGAGACCACGGTGGTCTCGGGTATGACCCTTGGGGTCTATTTTTGAGCCGAGACTCAAGTGGAGTCTTTCGGCCATGGGTTTGACTTGGTAAAATTGACCCGGAACACATCTTTATACTTGATGTATTTCTTGTTTGTGTTAGTGTTAGCTGCTAGTGTGGTTGTTGTTATTTTTATTGATAATGTGGTTTATTGTTGATGTCGCCATTCACTGTTGTTGTGACCTTTGTTGCTGTCCGAGAGGAGAAGAAGCCGAGGCCCTCGTGGTCTCGGCAATGGACTTATTGTTTTGTGGAGTTGTTGTCGAGAGAATGGTATTGGGGACCGATTGTGAGACGGTCAAATTAGATGACGGAGATAGGTTAGTCGGGTGCCGTAGTCGGACCCTATTGTTGTAGCACGTGTTTTGGGAAGTTGTTGGACGGAGATTAATTACTTGGTTTGACTTAATTATCATTTTATTTGGACTTGGACAATGAGCCGAGAGTGATGACTCGGACATGTGGCCATTTCGTATGACTCAATAATTATTTATAATTAAACACAACTAATAAAACTCGTAATAATATTATTAATAATATAAACGTTTATATAAATATATAAACGTGAAAACGTATATATATTTATACAAGTGCGTATATTAATAATAAAACAATCACGAGTAATATAATAATAATAACGCGACTATAAATATTATGCTATGAAAGTAGCGTAATAATATTACGAGCGCTATTATAATTAAACGACTATAATTAACGACGAAATCTTTAACGTTGAATAAATACTAAATCAAATAATATCTTTTTAGTAAACGAGGAAAACTATCGAGTTATACGGGATCGTGGTCACTTGAGTCCAAGTGGTTTATTATTTGTGACGTTCGTGTTGTCACGGATATATGACGATTAATACATTCATTTTCGATAACTACGTAACTTATTTAATTGACGGGTTAAATAAGAGCTATTTAGTTGTTTAAATTGAGTATATTAATGGGCATCGTATCCTACGACGCCCCTAGGTTGTGGTATGTGTACGGGAATAATAAGTTACTAAGTATCTCGTGGGATTACCAAATTGACGAATTTGGTGAGCTTAACGGCATAGTTAGTGAAGTTATTAAACTTTGATATATACCATATAGTACTTTATGTGCAATGTGTGACCTAGGATTCGGGTATAATCCTAGAATGGTATATTAAGTAAATAAATATGGAGGATTACCAAATCGACGGATTTGATAAACTTCGATGATTTATTTAAGTAATATATTAGGCTAATATTAGACCCATAGATTGTTTTATCATCCTTTTTGTTGTGACTTCTTGGTTTGAGTTGGGTCGACCCACCACCCGTATGGATACCAAACGCAAATACACCAAACTTATACGAAATGGATTTTCGGAAATAAAACGGATTCTCGTCCGGGTTTGGGAATATATTGAAATTGAGGAAATGATTTCTGAACGAGTTGATATTGTTAGGTCGTGCCGAGTCCGTAGTTGCCGTCTTTTGAGTTATTATACATCTTACCTCTACCGATTTCTTATTGCTGATATCTGGACTTGAGGTGAGTCATAGCCCCACTTTTTACTCTTGAACTATGTTTTCAATGATTGGGGTGAGAAACGTGCAAATTATTTTACGTGGACTATTATCGCTTTTATATTCTTTCTAAACTTGCTATGCGTATGGACTAGGATATATTGTCAGCTTTAGTCACATAGTTTCGTGTGTACTATTCAAGGTTGGCTTATTTGGTTATTGGTGGATTGTCAGCTTTAGTCACATAGTTTTGTGTGTACTATTCAAGGTTGGCTTATTTGGTTATTGGTGGATTGTCAGCTTTAGTCACATAGTTTCATGTGTACTATTCAAGGTTGGCTTATTTGGTTATTGGTGGATTGTCAGCTTTAGTCACATAGTTTTGTGTGTACTATTCAAGGTTGGCTTATTTGGTTATTGGTGGATTGTCAGCTTTAGTCACATAGTTTCGTGTGTACTATTCAAGGTTGACTTATTTAGATACTATAGTGTGCACCTATAGGTTATTAATACTTCGGAGGTTATCCGAGTATTTATTGGTATTGCGGGGGCTACCCGAATATCTATGTTATTACGGAAGGGTATCCGTGTGTTATGTTGAGAGCGGAGGGTATCCGCAGGCTCTTAGCGAATCCTTAGTCTAGCTAGCAAGCGTTTTGCGTATATGTCCACTATATTGTTAGATGAACTTAAACCTATGATCTCACCAGCGAAAGCTGACTTTTAGCACGTTTTCTCAGGAAATTAAGTGATGCTCTATGGATGCTTGGATTGGAGGCTTGGCAATGGCACCTGGTTTATGGATCTATTTTTCTAAAACTCTGATAAACTATTGTGGACCTATTGTTATTTTATTTTGGGCCTGACTCTGAATGATGTTGGGATAAATGTAAACCTTAAAACCCCGTTTTGGTTGCATTTTTATTTTGTTTACTTTATCTCGTTCTAGATTGTCTTGTGTTGGATACCAATCCTCGTAGCACCCCGAAAGCTTGTTGAGTCTTCCGCTGTATCAAATTTTGGGGGTGTTACAGATTGGTATCAGAGCCAAGGTTATAGAGAACTAGGAAAATAGACACCTAAACTATAACCGATTTTATAGAAAACGATCCTCGACCATTGCCCGCCAGCCCGCCAAGCCGAAGCATCATTATTATTATTGAGGTATATTGAGATGATTATTGGATATGAGATTCTTGAGATGATTTGAGGATTTGAGGTTTATTAAGTTAGTGATATGATGGCGTTTTGAGGAATTATATGCGTTTTGAGGAATTATATGGCTTAATTGTTTTACGAATGATTTTAGTAATGCGGTATTTTAAATCTTTCTTGATATATATGATTTGGAATTATATGATGATTTTTGATGCGATATTTTGAGTTCGCGCTTTAGTTGTTTTGAAACACTTACACCTACCATACGCCGTTGTCACAAATTATAGCCTCCTTTGCACGTGTGTTGTTAAGAATTATTATTGCTAGTACGCGTCGCCCATCGTAGATCACTATGGCCCTGATGACCCATACGTGATGGTCATGCGTTCAGCCACTACTACTTTATCGTCCCATTGTCGCCCTAAGTCGCCGACTTTATCGCCTCGTGGTTTGCCTGCTCGGAGATGACGAGTGATGGAGTACCCCTTCGACGAGGAGTACGCGGGTGAGCAGAATGATAACCCTCAAGATGAGGAAGAGAATGATGACCCTCAGGATTGGGAAGAGGATGATCCTCAGGAGGAGGATATGCCTGATGATGATGGGTCGCTAGCACATTCAGTTCATTCTGCGAAGCCCGATTCCCCGATACATCCGTTAGAACCGGTTTCACCTGATCATCCGTTTTTGTTTGATACACCACCTGGTAGTCCTGTGGCGTCGGATGCACCTTTTGAGGTTTCTGCTGAGCATGCAGAGTTAGGTGAGACTGGTAGGATGTGGGCTCAGATTACTGCACAGGGCGAGAGGATCTCGCGGATGTCTGACCGACTTGAGATGATTATTGCTGAGTTTATTGCTGAGTTTGTTACTAAGTTGAGAGTTGATTAGACAACTGTCGTGGGCAAGACGACAGCGATTAGGACATGTATGATAGAGATACATGAGCAGATAGAGAGTCTGCAGAGAGGTTTCCTCACGGCTCGCGAGGGAGATCGCAAGCTGTAGCAGAGGAACACAGTGTTAGAAAAGGAGGTTGCGGACCTCAAGAGGGATAGAGATACACATAGTGTTGAGCATGGATCGTTATTGAGGAATTTGGATGGTTTGGGATCGGAGTTGAGGAGTCTATGCCAGCATCATGGCTAGATCGATTGGATTTGTGTTCTTGTTTTGTTGCCTCCTAAGCCAGGGAGTGCTTGGTTAGGAGCGCTGGTTATTCTATCCCTTAAGTCATGCTATTCGGATTGTATGTTCGTCTCGTATGGAATGATTAGTATTTACTATGTCTTTCGGTATTTTGGAACGAAGTGTCGATCGCCACTTGTATGGACGATGGTGATCTCGTATGATATTCTACGGTTTTTGGCGTACATTGAGAATTGTGTCCTATTTGCGTGGTTGATATTGTCTTGGAATTATATTAATGGCTATACGACGAAATCCTGTTAGAGCTACCAGAACTGGTCCTGCAATGACTACCCCTAGTCGTCGAGGACGCCGTCCTACTCGAAATATTGAAAACCCTACTCTTGACAACCTGGACACCACCAACCGCAACCACAGGAATCAAAATGTTGATGTTCAGGGAGACAATGATCATGTTCCACTTAACGCACTTACTGTGGATCAAGCAATGATCAATCAACTTGTGGAGCAACGAGTTGCTGAGCTACTAGCTGAGTCAAATCATTCCAACGATTCTGCTGGAACATTTCCACCTGTTCGTACTAATAGATGTAACTACAAGAAGTTTAAAATTTGTGGACCCATTGAGTTTGGTGGAACTGAAGGAGTGGTATACTTGGTCAGGTGGATAGAGAAGACTGAGTCAGTGTTTAATGTCAGTGGTTGTGCGGAGAATGCGAAGGTAAAGGTTGCTTCTTTTACTTTCAAGGATGAAGCTTTGACTTGGTGGAACAATTACCGAAATTCGGTTGGGAGTGATGTGACTTATGCTATGACTTGGGAGCAATTAAGTCTTTGCTGATTAAGACTTATAGCCCAAGAAATGAGGTTAAGAAGCTGGAGATTGAGTTTTTAAAATCACAAAGTGAAGGTACTGATGTGGCGACTTACAATCGTCGTTACCAGGAGTTGGCCTTGCTTTGCCCAGATATGGTTAGGACTGAGACTCAAAAGATTGAGCGGTATACCGATGGGTTTCCTGTGGCTACAAGGAATGATGTGATTGTGGCAAGACCTGCCAATATCCATGAGGCCATTACAACCGCTCAACAATTATTGGATTCGTTGGGTTTTGGAAGGAGCTGATAAGGATAAGAATGGAAAGAGAAAGAGAGACCATCACCCTAAGAGTAATGATCACCGAAACAAGCGACAAGCTGTTGCTAAGGCTTATGCAATTGGGGATGGAAATAAGAAGAACTATAATGGTGATGCACCCAAGTGTGGTCGTTGCTACAGGAATCATACAGGGCAATGTACTGTAATTTGTCAGAATTGCTCAAGGAGAGGACACGTAGCCAAGGATTGTAGAGCTCGACCACTTGCTATGGTTCAAGCTACTCCTGAAACTATGAGTAAGGCAAATGTTACTTGTTATGGATGTGGAAAGAAAGGACATTATAGGAATGAGTGTAGGGAATCGTGGAACCGAGGAAATCAAGGATCGGGTGGTAATGCATACAATCATGGAAACCGTGGAGCTGGAGGAAACCGTGGACGACAAGATAATGGGGACCAACGTGTAGAAGCTGGAGCTGCTCATGGAAGAGTGTATGCACTTGGGAACGAGAGAGGAGAAGATCCGAACGTCGTTACTGGTACGTTCCTTCTCAATAATCGTTATGCTTCCATACTATTTGATACTGGTGCCGATAAGAGTTTGTGTCCACTACGTTTGCACCCTTACTAGAGAAACACCCGATGGCCTTAGGAATTGGTTATGATGTAGAGTTAGCTAATGGGAACATAGAGAGGATTAGGACTATCATTCGCGGTTGCACGTTAAATTTCTCGAACCACCCTTTCAACATAGATCTTCTACCCGTCACGTTAGGAAGTTTTGATGTCATCATTGGTATGGTTTGGTTGTCGAAGTATCGTGCTCACATACTTTGCGATGAGAAGATCGTGCGAGTGCCTTACGGAAAGGAGACTCTAAATATACAAGGAGATCGAAAAGGTTTGAGGAGCCCACCCCGATTAGCAGTCATTTCTTGCACTAAGTTATCGAAACTAATGGAAAAAGGATGTTACCTTTTCTTAGCTCAAATTTCTGAGAAAGGAGGGAAGGAGAAGAAGGAAAGGTGCATTGGAGATGTGCCTATAGTTCGTGATTTTTTGGATGTGTTTCCCGATGACTTGCCGGGAATCCCGCCGACTAGACAAGTGGAGTTTTAGATTGAGTTAATACCTGGTGCTGCACCTGTAGCACGAGCGCCTTATCGTCTTGCACCTACCGAACTGGAAGAATTGTCGAAACAATTGGCGGAGTTAGCCGAAAAGGGATTCATAAGACCAAGTTCTTCACCTTGGGGAGCCCCAGTCTTATTTGTGAAGAAGAAGGATGGATCGTTTCGTATGTGTATTGATTATAGAGAGTTGAATAAGTTAACGGTGAAGAACCGATACCCGTTACCGAGGATCGACGACTTGTTCGATCAACTTCAAGGATCGTGTGTGTACTCGAAGATCGATTTGAGATCGGGATATCATCAACTTCGAGTTCGCGAGGGAGATATTCTGAAAACGGCTTTCAGAACCCGTTATGGGCATTACGAGTTTCAGGTGATGCCGTTTGGGTTGACTAACGCACCGGCAATATTCATGGATCTCATGAATCGGGTGTGTAAGCCTTACTTGGATAAGTTCGTGATTGTATTCATCGATGACATTCTGATTTATTCAAAGAGTGAGAAGGAGCATGAGGAGCATCTAAGGCTTATCTTAGAATTGCTCAGGAGGGAGAAGCTGTATGCCAAGTTCCCCAAATGTGAATTTTGGATTCTGACGATACAATTTTTGGGTCATGTGATTGATAGTCAAGGAGTTCATGTAGATACTGCTAAGATTGAAATGATTAAAGATTGGGCTGCACCTACGACCCCAACAGGAGTTCGTCAATTTTCGAGATTAGCCGGTTTTTACCGAAGATTCATTGAGGGATTTTCAAAGATAGCAAAACCGTTGACCAAATTGACTCAAAAGAGCATTAAATACGAATGGGGAGATAAGGAAGAGGAAGCATTCCAATTGCTTAAGGAGATGTTGTGTAGTGCTCCTATCTTAGTGTTGCCTGAAGGTAGTAAGGACTTTGTCGTCTATTGTGACGCTTCGCATAAAGATTTGGGAGCTGTGTTAATGCAACGAGAGAAAGTGATAGCGTATGCTTCCCGACAGCTCAAAAAGCATGAGAAAGACTACATCACCCATGATTTGGAGTTAGGTGCTGTGGTTTTTGCTTTAAGGATATGGAGACATTACTTGTATGGAACCAAGTGTGTAGTGTTTACTGACCACAAAAGTCTGCAACACAGTTTGGACCAAAAAGAGTTTAACATGAGACAACGACGTTGGATTGAGTTGCTAAGCGATTATGATTGTGAAATTCGCTACGATCCTGGTAAAGCAAACATCGTTGCTGATGCTCTTAGTCGAAAGGAGAGAATCCCACCGTTACGAGTTAGGTCATTAGGAATGACTATCGTATCGCCATTACCGTCTCAAATATTAGAAGCTCAAACGGGAGCGTTGAAAGTAGAAAATCGACCTGCTGAGAAAATATTTGGGATGGCAGAAAATGAGAAGGGAATTGTTAAGCGTCCTGATGGAGTATTATGTTTTGGAGAGCGAAGTTGGGTACCATTGTATGGAGGAATTCGAGAGTTGATTATGCATGAGTCGCATAAGTCAAGATACTCTAGTCATCCTGGATCTGATAAGATGTACCAGGATTTGAAAAAGTTATATTGGTGGCCAAATATGAAGGCAGATATAGCGCTGTATGTTAGTAAGTGTTTGACATGTTTAAGGGGTAAAGCCGAACATCAAAGACCGTCAGGATTATTGACGCAGCCAGAACTTCCAGTTTGGAAATGGGAGCGGATTACAATGGACTTTATTACCAAATTACCAAAGACAGCTAGCGGTTGTGACGCTATCTGGGTAATTGTGGATCGTTTGACTAAGTCTGCTCATTTTCTGGCGGTTAGTGAAGATGATAGTGTGGATAAACTTGCGAGGTTGTATGTGAAGGAAATTATTTCTCGTCATGGAGTTCTGATATCGATTATTTCTGATCGCGATAGCCGCTTTACGTCAGCCTTGTGGCGATCACTTCAAACGGCTTTGGGGACGAGACTTGATATGAGTACTGCATATCAGACCCAAACCGATGGTCAAAGTGAGAGGACCATTCAGACTTTAGAGGATATGCCTCGTGCATGTATAATAGACTTTGGTAAAGGCTGGGAGAAGTATCTACCCCTTGCGGAGTTTTCTTACAATAATAGCTACCACACAAGTCTTAAAGCTGCACCAATTGAAGCTTTATATGGCTGAAAATGTCGTTCGCCTATTGGTTGGGCTGAAGTTGGAGATAGCCAACTCACAGGCCCTGAACTTATCTTGGAGACTACGGAGAAAGTAACTCAGATTCGTGATCGGTTGCAAGTTGCCAGAGATAGGCAGAAAAGTTACGCCGATCAGAGACGTAAACCCTTAGAGTTCCAGGTTGGAGACCAAGAGATGCTGAAAGTCTCGCCTTGGAAGGGTGTGATACGTTTCGGGAAACCTGGAAAACTCAACCCACGTTACATTGGACCATTTCTTATTTTGGAAAGAATTGGGCCCGTGGCTTATAGGTTGGAATTACCACATGAAATGAGTAAATTTCATGATGTGTTTCATGTTAGTAGTTTGAAGAAGTGTCTTTCTGATTAGATGCCGGTTATACCGATGAAAGATATTTATGTTGATGAGAAATTGAACTTTGTGGAAGAGCCGATTGAGATATTGGATCGTGAAATTAAACGACTCAAGCGAAGTCGTATTACGCTCGTCAAGGTTAGTTGGAATTCCCGACACGGACCAGAATTTACGTGGGAACGTGAGGACGAGTCCTGGAAGAGATATCCGAAGCTTTTCACTTCGTAGATGAATTTTTCCGAGTGAAACCCGGGACGGGTTTCCTTCTGAGGCTGGGAGGATGTGACAACTGGCAAAATAGGGAGTTATTTTGAAAACCCGCATTACATTAAAGTTCGTTTATAAATTATATTTGGAATTTTACTCGTAACGAACTTATGAAAAACCAATATTTTGGTTGGTTATATCTAAAACTTTTATGGAATCGAATTTGGATTATCGATGTGATGAGATTTATTTCGAGATTTTATTGGCACTACGTTGACTCCGGCACTAGAATAACCTAACTAAAGTTTTATGTCTTGAGTCTACGGATTCGACTATATATATTTATTTATGGAACTCTCGTGAGATACTAAATGTTTTGAAACGGGTTACGGGTTTTGGTCCGTGTATCGCACACCTAGTCACCTTACCCTAATTATAATAACACTTTTGTTATTATTATTATTATTATTATTATTATTATTATTATTATTATTATTATTATTATTATTATTATTATTATTATTATTATTATTATTATTATTATTATTATTATTATTATTATTATTGTTTTGAGAAAAGAAAGAAAAGAAACAAGTAAAAAAAATAAATAAATAAAAAAAAAATAATAATAATAATAAAAATAGAGTAAACTACAAAACCGGCCTTGTGGTTTATTGCCATCACACACAACACAAACACACTATATTTTCTTTTTCTTTTTATCATCTTCTTCATCTCTCATCTCTCTCTACAAACCCTAGCCACCATAAGCGGCCGCCGCCCTGCTGCTGCTCCACCGCCACCACTACAACCACACCGCCACCACCACAGTTACCACCCCATGCTCCTCTTTAATTTGATACCATTCACGCGCCTCCAAACCCACAAAAACATCCTGAAACCATTCCAATTCGAAGCATATTCTTCTTGGTTCTTGTAGATCCGTGAGTTTTGAAGTGTATAAAGGTGAGTAGCATCGATTGGCCTCATGTGTGCCTCGATGTGGGTTTAGATCCGTGGAAACATGGATTAACTTACTGGGTTTTGATGAAATATGGATTAAAAATGATGGGGAAACTATGGTTTTGATAAATAAATGAGTTTGGTATCCGGGTTTGGTGTCTATCTTTTGAGGTCGAAGTGAAACCGAGAGCTATGGCTCTCGGCTTGGTGATTATTTTAAGCCTATGTGGTTTTCTTGGTGGTTTTAGTCTCGTGGTCATTCTTGCGAGAGTAGCCGATTATATTGGAGCTTGATTCTTGGTTGCGTGATGATGTTCTTGTGTGCCGTGACCCTTGGGGTCGGTCTAGTTTTGGGTCGAGCTCGGATGAGCTAGCTGAGACCACGGTGGTCTCGGGTATGACCCTTGGGGTCTATTTTTGAGCCGAGACTCAAGTGGAGTCTCTCGGCCATGGGTTTGACTTGGTAAAATCGACCCGGAACACATCTTTATACTTGATGTTTTTCTTGTTTGTGTTAGTGTTAGCTGCTAGTGTGGTTGTTGTTATTTTTATTGATAATGTGGTTTATTGTTGATGTCGCCATTCACTGTTGTTGTGACCTTTGTTGCTGTCCGAGAGGAGAAGAAGCCGAGGCCCTCGTGGTCTCATCAATGGACTTATTGTTTTGTGGAGTTGTTGTCGAGAGAATGGTATTGGGGACCGATTGTGAGACGGTCAAATTAGATGACGGAGATAGGTTAGTCGGGTGCCGTAGTCGGACCCTATTGTTGTAGCACGTGTTTTGGGAAGTTGTTGGACGGAGATTAATTACTTGGTTTGACTTAATTATCATTTTATTTGGACTTGGACAATGAGCCGAGAGTGATGACTCGGACATGTGGCCATTTCGTATGACTCGATAATTATTTATAATTAAACACAACTAATAAAACTCGTAATAATATTATTAATAATATACACGTTTATATAAATATATAAACGTGAAAACGTATATATATTTATACAAGTGCGTATATTAATAATAAAACGAACACGAGTAATATTATAATAATAACGCGACTATAAATATTATGCTATGAAAGTAGCGTAATAATATTACGAGCGCTATTATAATTAAACGACTATAATTAACGACGAAATCTTTAACGTTGAATAAATACTAAATCAAATAATATCTTTTTAGTAAACGAGGAAAACTATCGAGTTATACGGGATCGTGGTCACTTGAGTCCAAGTGGTTTATTATTTGTGACGTTCGTGTTGTCACGGATATATGACGATTAATACATTCATTTTCGATAACTACGTAACTTATTTAATCGACGGGTTAAATAAGAGCTATTTAGTTGTTTAAATTGAGTATATTAATGGGCATCGTATCCTACGACGCCCCTAGGTTGTGGTATGTGTACGGGAATAATAAGTTACTAAGTATCTCGTGGGATTACCAAATTGACGAATTTGGTGAGCTTAACGGTATAGTTAGTGAAGTTATTAAACTTTGATATATACCATATAGTACTTTATGTGCAATGTGTGACCTAGGATTCGGGTATAATCCTAGAATGGTATATTAAGTAAATAAATATGGAGGATTACCAAATCGACGGATTTGATAAACTTCGATGATTTATTTAAGTAATATATTAGGCTAATATTAGACCCATAGATTGTTTTATCGTCCTTTTTTTTGTGACTTCTTGGTTTGAGTTGGGTCGACCCACCACCCGTATGGATACCAAACGCAAATACACCAAACTTATACGAAATGGATTTTCGGAAATAAAACGGATTCTCGTCCGGGTTTGGGAATATATTGAAATTGAGGAAATAATTTCTGAACGAGTTGATATTGTTAGGTCGTGCCGAGTCCATAGTTGCCGTCTTTTGAGTTATTATACATCTTACCTCTACCGATTTCTTATTGCTGATATCTGGACTTGAGGTGAGTCATAGCCCCACTTTTTACTCTTGAACTATGTTTTCAATGATTGGGGTGAGAAACGTGCAAATCATTTTACGTGGACTATTATCGCTTTTATATTCTTTCTATACTTGCTATGCGTATGGACTAGGATATATTGTCAGCTTTAGTCACATAGTTTCGTGTGTACTATTCAAGGTTGGCTTATTTGGTTATTGGTGGATTGTCAGCTTTAGTCACATAGTTTTGTGTGTACTATTAAAGGTTGGCTTATTTGGTTATTGGTGGATTGTCAGCTTTAGTCACATAGTTTCGTGTGTACTATTCAAGGTTGGCTTATTTGGTTATTGGTGGATTGTCAGCTTTAGTCACATAGTTTTGTGTGTACTATTCAAGGTTGGCTTATTTGGTTATTGGTGGATTGTCAGCTTTAGTCACATAGTTTCGTGTGTACTATTCAAGGTTGACTTATTTAGATACTATAGTGTGCACCTATAGGTTATTAATACTTCGGAGGTTATCCGAGTATTTATTGGTATTGCGGGGGCTACCCGAATATCTATGTTATTACGGAAGGGTATCCGTGTGTTATGTTGAGAACGGAGGGTATCCGCAGGCTCTTAGCGAATCCTTAGTCTAGCTAGCAAGCGTTTTGCGTATATGTCCACTATATTGTTAGATGAACTTAAACCTATGATCTCACCAGCGAAAGCTGACTTTTAGCACGTTTTCTCAGGAAATTAAGTGATGCTCTATGGATGCTTGGATTGGAGGCTTGGCAATGGCACCTGGTTTATGGATCTATTTTTCTAAAACTCTGATAAACTATTGTGGACCTATTGTTATTTTATTTTGGGCCTGACTCTGAATGATGTTGGGATAAATGTAAACCTTAAAATCCCGTTTTGGTTGCATTTTTATTTTGTTTACTTTATCTCGTTCTAGATTGTCTTGTGTTGGATACCAATCCCCGTAGCACCTCGAAAGCTTGTTGAGTCTTCCGCTGTATCAAATTTTGGGGGTGTTACACCAAGTGAGTTCCTATATCTTTGATTCACAAAGCACAATAGATGAACATTTCACATAGAACTATATCGTTAATGAAATTAGGGGATTAGCAAAACAATCATGCCTTTATCTCTTGATCTTTTTTCACCAGAGCTAGCGTATTGTTTTATTATATTTTATTTTCAGTTTATTAGTTAATTAAACTTAAAAACGTAATTTGCAGATTTAAAACCTATGTGACAACCTTAAAAACTACTAGACATTTAGGATCTCATCGTTCCCTACGAAAGACCCGGTCTTGCTAAACGGGTACACTGCTCGTAAGTGTTGGTGATTGTGTAAAGAATTCGGAACACTATAAATTTAAAGCTTAGAAACAACACATCAAGAGGATATGGATATACATGAGACGTTAAATGGATGAGTCGCGATAATATTAATATACAAGGTATGTTAAACAGATGATTCAAGATGATATTGATATGCAAGATGTGTTAAGCGGATGAGATGATATGGATATACATGAGATGTTAAACGCATAAGTCAAGATGATATGGACATACATGATATGATAAACGGATGAGTCGAGATGATATTTATATACAATATATGTTAAACGGATGAGTCGAGATGATACGAATATACATGAGATGTTAAACGAATGAGTTGAGATATTATTAATATACAAGATATGTCAAGACTTAACAAAATAGAGTAAATGACAAAAAAGTTACAGACTTTCACCAAAACTTTATTGACTTTGACCAGAACCTATAGCGACGACATGTCGTCGCTAAAAGCTCTTGTTATTTTTACTATAAAAGCAACCTCAAAAACTTTTATCCTTATATCAACCTCACAAACTCTTATCCTCACATCAATCTCACAACCTTTTATTCTCACATCAACCTCACAAACTAAGATGGAGTGAAATGAGCCTTTTATGTGTCCATGTGAAAGAGGAAATATAGTGCTAAGACAATCGCATTAGAAGTATAGCTATGGTAGACTTTAACTCATCAAAGATTTTCTTCAGGACCTTCAACACAATATCCAAGTTATTCTTTGGGACCTTGTAGATGTGAACTAACAGAGTGCTCAAACTGCAACGTTAAAGATCTAAAAATAAACATGTTGGAGATAAGAATAAATATGCTTGAGGCAAGACTAGAATTGGAAATGCATCCCGAGGACCATGAATGTCACTCAGGTGCAATACTTCATATTTTTTAGATGACATAGAAAATCATCGTAGGTAGTAGTAATCCTTGTGTTTAATTTAATGTGTTCATCCATATGTTTATTTTAATGTGTTAATGTTTCCCGCTCTGGCGGGATTGAGTTTGTTGTTATTTTTTGTGTTAATGTTTAGACGTTTATCAATTTGGAATGTAATTCGTATACTTTATTTATTTGAGTGGCTAAATTGTTTATATGGATAAAATCTATAATTCTGATAAGTTAATTTGATAACTAGATGTGGGAACAATTAATTTTTAAATCATTCTATAATTAATTTAAATCATTTTATATTTACTTTAAATAATTTAAACTTATTTTTAATAAATTTAATATAATTATAATTTATTTAAGTCATTTTTAATAACTTAAATAATTTTTAATTACTTTTAATCATTTTCAAATTATTGTAACCTTTTTTTAATTATTTTTATTTAATTTAAATTATTTTTAAGTGATTTAAACATTTCTAAATTAATTTTATTTAAATTAAATAATTTTTAGTATTTTTAAAACATTTTAAAATGTTGGTCAAATACTGGTCAACCTCATTAGCTAGGACATGTCTTGGCCAATTGTTTAGGGGAAAAAAGTGCGTGAACAACTGGCCAAGCTGAAAAAGTTATGAGAAAGCTAAAATGGGTCAACTTCAAATGTTTATTTATTTATTTATTTATTTTTTTAATTTTTATTTTAACACAATGCCTAGCCAAATGTCCTTAGTAAGAAAATAATACACTTACATGAAATAAGAACCCAACAACATTTAAATTACATGATCAGTAGCACCTCTTATATATCTACTCAAATGAAAGCTATAACCTGGACTCTTTGTAAAAATATTAGCAAAAGAAGCAAAGGCCTAGTTGATTGTATTTTTTTTATCCCTCAAATACTATATATGACCATATAACCACACTTACAGTAAAAAAAAATTGCATGACCTCCCATCTGGAATATAATAAATTAGTTGCATAAGATTTTAACTACTAAGATTAATAAATCAAATTTTGTGATTTTAAAAATGGCACAAACCAACACCCTTTGGCGATTTTGGCGATTTGCGATTCCCCTACAACCCTAAATCGTTCCTATTGATTTCTAAATCGATCGGTTTACTACCCCTAATCGTTCTTATCACACCAACTGATCTTCATCGATTGCTTGGATCATTACTTAGGGTTCTTTAGGGTTTCGAGAGGGCCTGATTTGGTTTATTATTTGTTTCGATCGATTTCTTTTAACTCTAATCCGTTACTAATCGATCTTCTTATGGTGGGAGGTTAGTGATTTGGTTTCTATTGCTCTAAACCCTAATCGCTTAGATTAGGGTTTTCTTTTATTTTTTCGTATTGCATGTTTGCTGCTGGTTGATTATTTGTTGCGTGGTGTACGTGGTGGTGGGTGATGGAGAGGGGTTTTTTGAGTCCTAAGTTTGGTAAGAAGGATGCTAGTGTTCCAATGGTTGATGTTGATGTGGTGAATGATAATGTGAACAAGGGTAACGATAAGGTTGTTTTGGATGATTTGGAGCAATCCTCTCATGGTTCAATACAACCTAATGTGGAGCTATTAATTGCTAATGCGAATAAGAAGTTTGATGAAGCAATGTCTAAAATTGATAGTGATATTGCCAATATGGCTTCATCTTCTGACTTGAACAATTCGAGTGGTAGTGGGCCTCCTCCTAATGCACCCAAGGTTGATTCTACTAGTGATAATGGAGTGAAGTCGGTTTCTTTTGCGGGTGTTGCTTCTAACGAATCTCATAAGAACGTGTCTAATTTTAGGAGATTAGAATGCAGCAAAAAGAAGGATAATGTTGACCTTTCAGTCCCAATGAAAGTAGTGGAAGAGGTGAACATGAGGTTTGAGCATACACTCTATGGATATTTTCTTGGTCATCGTCTTGCTTTTCCTGTTGTGGATTATTTTGTTCGCAATGCGTGGGCTAAGTATGGGTTACAAAAGGTAATGATGAACGCTAAGGGGTTCTTCTTCTTCAAGTTTACTTCGAAGAAAGGTATTGATGATGTGCTTGATAATGGTCCATGGTTGATCCGTAATGTTCCTATTATTCTTAAACCTTGGACTTTGAATACCAATTTGTTGAAAGAGGATTTAACTCACATTCCGGTGTGGGTTAAATTTCATGATGTTCCTTTAGCGATGTTTTCTGATGATGGTCTTAGTTTGCTTGCTACTTTGATTGGGACTCCCAAGAGATTGGATGCCTTTACTAGTCAGATGTGCAAAGAATCTTGGGGTAGGAGTAGTTTTGCTAGATGTATGATTGAAGTGAAGTCGGATGAGGTACTTAGGGATAGCCTTACTGTTGAGATTCCTTTACTTGATGGTTCGGGTTCGACTATTGAGAAGATCCGGGTGGAATATGAGTGGAAACCGCCTCGCTGTGATATATGCAAGGTGTTTGGACATGTTTTGGTGGATTGTCCTAAGGGTGTGATACCGACTGCTCAACCTTCGAAGAATGTTAATGATGGTTTTCAGACTGTTAACAATAAGAAGAAGGGTAAGCAAGCTGCCTCGAATACGGGTCGCGGAGGTTTTACCAAACCTGTTGTGGGTAAGCATTTTGAATATCAGCCAAAGAAGACTCCTACTGTGCCCAAGAAAGTTAATGATGGTAAGAAGAAGACTTCTGATGTGGCTAGTACGAGTGGACCTACGATCTCTACATCTAACCAATTTGATGCGCTTAATATGGATGATACGGATACGTTTGGTATTCCTACTTATGACACCTGCATGGATGTGGATTCTGGCAGTTCAATGGAAGTTAATGTGGATAAGTCGGTTAAGACTGGTGATACATCACAAGAACCACTTGTGAGTGATTCAATGGGAACTAAGGAAGTTGGTTCTACTCCTTTAGTTGATAAAATTAGTAAGTATGAGAAGATTCTTATTGAAGGGAAAGGTACTCTTGTGGATGATGATGGTCACCCTGTTCCATCTGCCTCTGTCACTAAGAGGACTAACCCATTTTCCAAGGTGGGTGAGGTTGTGGTTACTGATAGTGAGGAGGAGGAGGTCCTTAACACGTTCGACGAATCTGCGAATCTTTTTGGTAGAAGTCAAGAGCGTGAAGATGAGTTTGATGACTATGATGATTACTCGAAGCAAATTCATGATCTTCCAGGGGAATTGGATGCTCTTAATGCCATTTATGGCTTTAATCTCCAAGGTCGTAGGAAGTAGTTTTTTGTCCGAGTTTTTTCTATATGATGAGGTAGTGGTTTGTTTTCTTGTCTAAAAAATAGGAAGTATCTTGTTATGTAAGCTTTTCGCCTATGTAACGGGCTGAGATATGGGATTCACTCATATCCGTTGTTCTTAAATGTTTTTTGGAGTAATATATTTACCGGGTCTTTTGACCTTTTACCCAAAAAAAAAAAAATGGCACAAACCCGAACCCGACAAACCCGAGTTCAAATAGGGTCGGGTTCGCGTATATTATTTTTAGCCTCGACCCAACTTTGACCCGACCCGAATTGACCCGAACCCGACCAACCCGACCCGATTGACACCCCTAGTCCTTACTGACTTTTTTACACAATGCCTTCTCATCAACCTCTAAGGCTTGGCTCTTCTTCTTCTTCTTCTTCTTCTTCTTCTTCTTCTGCTTCTTCTTCTTTCTTTTAATACAATGGCATTGGCTAGGACTTTTGTGTTCTAACCGTTGATTTCCAGGCCTGTTCTACTTTTTGATGTAGTGTGTTTTTATCCAACCATGTTAATTGTTGTGAAGTTCCATATGTTGGGTTAGTAATACATTTCAACTTTTTCACCAAAAAGATTAACATGGCAAACGATCTAAGAAGCTAGTAATCTGAATGTCACATAATTTATCTGTATGCATATTTTTCGTATAGACATTGTTTTCTGATGTACATCATACAAAGACCTCAAATGAATTATGAATGGGAGCCTCAGAGTTAAAGTTGATTGCAAGCTACCCAGAGTGACACGTGTATGAAGAGAGAAGACACACGTCACACATGATTTGAAATGGCTGAAAGTGAGAAATAAAGATAGGATACGAATATAGCAAAGAGAAATGAGAAGCATGCGTCACAAGATATGCCTTATCATAAATCATGATTGAATTGATGGGTGCCCATATATGCGTATTAAAAGTTTCAATTTGCATGATGTCTTTCTATCCCAACAATTTCTTTTAGCGGTTATTATTTTCTAAATATTAAAGTTTCGGTAGAAGCCAGAAGATGGAAGTACTAAACAACAAAAAACTCTCTAAAACAACACCTAAATGCAATTACTATACGAGCAACAAAGGAAATGGATATGACATATTCTGACTGAAGAGTTAATAAAAATATATTGCACATATAATGACTTTTAAGTTTATTTTGTTACCACATATTCTACTACTAAGATACATTTCATGTGCAATAAACCATTTATGAATCTCAGTATCTACAGTGTTCTATACAAAAATAAAATAAGAAATGTGTGACTTTCTGTCGTGTGAAACTTATTTTGGTACGTCCAGTTTAGTTTATATCCTTCGAAATCTTCATAGCTTTTAAGAGTATCCAATATATTGTGGTAGAACAGTAGAAGTCGATCATGACTATTCAGTGACTGCATAATGTATTTAAGAAATTAATTTGCAGAATTGCATTCATAAGGAAGACCATTACAGGAATGGTGAGAAGACATGCATGAAAGAGGATTAGCAATTGCTTGGAGATTGTTAATGATTTAGGATTACAAGAAAAACATTGGTAAAGCAAATGAGTTAAGAGGTTCGCTGTTAGGTCTGATTTTTGATAATACTTCTTCCATTGGAACCAAATAAACATTTCATTTTTCAGAAAAGCAAAATTTTATTAAATAGGTAAAAAAAAGCCAAACAAATACATTAAGGAAGATAAGCCATTCTTGAACAAGTCTTCATTTGAAATGTCACTTTTTGTTTGTTAATTAATCACAATTTTTGCTCCATATTGTGTATAAACTGAGAGAGTCTTGGAGGTCTGGATTTTTTGGAGGTTTAAGAACCAGGCTTACTTAGACTCGAAATCGATATTCAAAAAATAAAAGACTCGCTTGTAAAAGATATAAAAGTCTTTTCCCATTAATGGATTGTCAATAGGCATTGAACTTGTAAACCAAAGTGGTTAGATTGGATATTACAACGATCCGAAACTTCTTGTAACATGCAATTTTTCTCCTCTAGCGCATCTTGCTAGAGTGGTATTAGTGAAGTGCTATTAGAGAAACAGAGGGTGTTTGGGATTTGTCGACGATTGTTTATCTGCTTATTATGTTCTTTATACACACAACTAATTATGTATAAGTAATTAATTAAACACTTTAAATAAGACACTTGCTACTACGTACTGGCTTATTTTGAAGCCAATAACTAATAATGCAACTTGCGATAAACAATCTCATGCGTCTTGTGAGTATTCTAAAATTTTATAATAAGAAAACTAGTATTAGTTTTCTAGTGTTAAAGTATCGTCGATGGTTTTTGTGGAAGCAATCATTTTACATTTGGTCGAGGGGTAACTGTACATGTGCGTCCTTTCTCCCTTTTGTCTCGCTCTAGCTGGTTTGGGTATTGTCGTTGAAAATTAGTATCGAAGTATGTGCCAAGATAGGAACGATGAGAAAAACATCGACAACCTCCACTTGACGTTTGGAAACTATTTTAAAATGTGGAGAAGATAAATTAAGATAAGCCACATTTATTCCAAGGGTGTCTATTTAAGGCATGGCTAACCTCCACTTGTTACTCACACCAAATTTACTCAAATAGTGTGCTATGGAACAGTTGTAACACCTAATAAATGTTTATTGGGCTTTACTAAAAGAGGAAAGCTACACATTAGGGTTTCTTTCGAGAATGTATTTTTCTGAATTTCAGCACATAAGCATCATCCCAGAAGATAAAAAGGTAAAGGGTGATGACAGAAGAGAGTGAGCACCCATGGTCTTTCTTGCAAATAGTTTGATATATATGCTTGAAGCGATGTGTGCTCACCCTCACTAGTGGAAAAAGGATTATTAGGATCGGTTAAAAAGATTTTTAAGAACGGTTTTTGAACCGTCTTAGTAAATGGTGTTCCAAAAGATTAGTTGTTTTTTAGTTCGGTCTTTTAACCGTTCTTAAAAAGTGAATGTAAGTCACGGTTGTTTTTAACCGTTCCTTAAAATGGTTTTTTTTTTAAAGTAAATTTTGGTTTTGGAGCGTTCCTATTTATTCCTCAAAATGGTTTTGTTGTGGCGTTTCTTAAAATGGGTTCTTTCTGGAGCAAAATGCTATTTGACAATTGACCAGAGTAGATTGCTATTTGACAATCTAACACCAGAATCACATTATTAAACAATCACAACACAATAAGTACTTCAACAATTTCATTTTAAAAGCAATATATTACTAAATAAACAAAAAGGTCTAGCCATACACAGAGGCACAAGCCGTCAGCAAACAAAAGATCCAAAACATCCTAAACATCCTACTTGATTGAAGACAGACTCCACACAAGCACTAAAACCTTCAAATGACACACTGATAAAACAAATAAAATACCATTACTGAACCTACTAAAGTGACCCGTCAACAGCAGCAACTAGAAAACCAATTGAGCAACCGGGTGAAAACCAAATATTTCCCACGTACCGATCTTATAGAATTCATCAATTCGCCTAATCGTCATTGCAATAATCCATGAAAAACTTTCCTCCCCCATTGATTATCCATCCGTCCAACTCATCTTGCCTTAAAGCTCTTGTAGAGTCATGAAGCTATAAACATAATAAGATAAAACGTTAATAATTTCACACAAGCGATTCGATTAAATGCAAATAAACAAAGTGTATAATTATTTACCTGATCCGGGAAGGTTTTTTGTTTAATATGCAAAGTTTCAAAAACAAACTTCATCACGTAGTAACTCCCACTTATCTACTTGTTGGTTACACTATGATCAAATAACAGCTATACGTTACATATTATATTATATGTATATGTATTTAAAAACTAGTATACACGCAAATAGTAGATGATTTACCTCAAGCATAGTCCACTTGAATGAATTGCCAAAAGCCCTACACAAGAATAGTGTTAAGAATTTATTTTTAGAGAACAAATATATGGGCACAAGTATTAGATACAGGATGTGTAATGGCGGTGCCATTACACGCGCCGACAAGAGTCTCAATAGCCATGAATAGTATACTTAATGTTATCAGTGACAATAATGAAAGGAGAGCTTCTCTAGGATAGACAAAAATAGGACATTGAAAAACTACTGATATTGTTTACTTATTTATGTGATTGAATCCAAACACCCTAACTAGAAAATGTCCTATTAATAGGCTGATATTATCTTAATGGATTCACAACCGTCAAGTAAATTAGGAAAATCACTACAAATTACTGGCTATATACATATAATCAAGGTGCGCTTCTTTCTTAGCTCTTAACAGTTAAGACAAAAATACATACAGAATAGCAAGTAGTCAAGTACATATAGATGGCCACTACAGATTTCTAGCTCAACTAGTCTTGTTGATCTATTCTTGCACCTAGTTTTATTGATTTACTGCAGGGCCTATAGTACTTATTAGCTGTTTGTTTATTATGAGTATCTAGCAGGTGATAATGTATAAACTAAATTATGTTGTAAAGTTGTAGAAAACAAGCAAGGAGGATACATGGAAATTGACAAATAAATCATTATCTGATAAACTTGTAGCTTTGTCATGCAGATGTAGATGAAATAACTACTAAAAGAAAACTTCATATTAGGAATATTTCTACATTGTAGCTTAGTGAGATGGGGCCTGTTTTAGATCAGATACAAGATACATCTCATATGGCTTTCGCCGGTCGAACATGGTTTTGCTTGCCCACTCAAGAATTTATTTTTAGAGAACAAATATATAAGTTCAATCCGGCTTATCTTGTAAACCGATAACCCGAATCACCCGACCCGATAACACCCGATACCCAACCCAATAACACCCCTAAATGTGTATATTAGAAATTACTGACCTTTCCATTGTCTTGCTCAAATAGAAACTGTTCGGTGTCTTTTTCTTATCTCAATTATATGAATCGAATATGTATCCGGTCCTTGTCTTGGGGCATATTAAAAATAACACCCAGTGAGAACTACACGAAAAGTTTAAACATCTTAGTATAAACAATTTATGTTAATTAAAACTAACAAGAAAATAGCGTACTCTTGCAAATACGGTGCAAGGAATATCTCTTTCTCTTTATGTTCTTCAACAGTAGTGAGAATATGCTTTATGTAAAAATGAAACATGATACATAGTTAACGACTTAGCGTAATGTTAATACTGAAACCCCTACTGCAACCAGTAGCTCAGTGGCTCGTTATCATTAATTTGATATTATGAATGCTCACAATACCTGTTTCCATAAAATGCAGACAATACCATTGCAACTTTTGATTTAATTTGATCGCTTTAACTCCAAAACACACATAAAGCATCGAAGACCATAACCAAATAACGTTATCTTTAAAAGCTATTGATTCCTGGCATACTAAATGCAGCTTAAGCGATAAATTACTTATTCATAAAATATATAATAAAGAAGCTGGTGATAAAAAAACAAAGAATATGACAGCATATCAGACATTGAATTCATACAAAACTGTAACAGAAACACATAGCTCTCACATTTCCTGATGTGATAAAAGTATGCTTGATTAAAATCTTCACAAAGTGTTTTTCCTTAAAAAGTATAAGACTTGTTTCTATTGACTTAGAGTTGTCCGCCTAGCATTGTTTCATGGCTTGAAGTATCATTTGACCATCCAATTCTAGTTTTTAGCCCATATTTATCTTCAACTTTACAAGAATTTTATAATTATAAAGGTCAAGTAGATAAGCTAATAAGCCAAAAAAAAAAGGGTGAGCTTATTGGCTTTCCCAAATCTCAATAAGCTGATAAGCCCATAAAATAAGCTAATCCAAACACCCCCATAATACTATGCTCTTACACACAGCATTATAAGCAAATTAATCAAAAGTTAAAACCTACTCAAAGCAACCTACACATAACATATCATAATTAAGTTCACATTCAACTACAAATGCTCAATAATCAGAGATTGGACCACTAAACAATTGACAGTAACAATCATTCGACAAAAGAAATTAACTAATCACTAATTGGAAAATATCACTAATTGCGTTCAAGAAAATAAAAAGTATATAATCTTTACCTCACAAAATTGACTGAAAAGCTTCAAACTTTGATTTTAGGTTTTTGGAAATTAGGTATTGAATGGTGGATAAGAAGTGGTTAACCCTTCGATCCGGGTAATTGGATTGTTGGTGGTTTCTTCCATGTGAAAGAGAGGATATGTAGCCTTTGATCCGGTAATAGGATTGTGCGTGGGTGGTTTTTTTCGCATTTCTATGCGAAAGAGAAGAGAAGTGGGGGAATATTAACCCGCCAATGTTACCGCCAATGTTTTTAACTATGGACCGGTTAACTTCAAGGTACACATCACTACACTACACATGGTGTTACCAGGGATGAGCACGGTACTGATCCCGAGCATAAATAGTGGTACCGGTACCGTACCAAACGGGATTCGGATACCGGTACCGGTACCGGTACCAGTTTCGGTACCGGGAAATCGGGTTTTTCCCGTTTTTATTCGGGAATTTCCCGATTTGGTACCGGTCCCGTACCGAATTAGTGGTCCCGATATTTTTTCACCTTATTTCGTAGTCCCGGTACCGTATCATATATCAGGAATGGTACCATTTCGGTATGGTACCGGTACGGTTTCGGTTCGGTTCCGGGATTCGGGTCGAAATGCTCATCCCTAGTGTTACCTAAACTACTACTAACTCTAAGTATGAAACAATATTTATATCTATATCACTTTATTTTCTGTTTGTTGAGCTTCGGGGTGGAAACGAGCCGAGCCGCTCGTGAAAAGCTCGAGATCAGATTGGTAAAAAGCCCGGACGAGCCGAGCCTAAACGAGCTTGAGCCCGATCTCGAGCCTAAGTTGAAGCTCATTTATTAATCAAGCTCGAGCCTAAGTTTTACATACAAAGCTCGTTTGGGCTCGCAAGCCTGAATGAGCCTATACGACATTATGATATTTTAAGTATTAAACATATATACAAGCCGAGCTCGAGCTTATTAACAAGCTCAATAATGATATATTACGAGCCGAGCTCGAGCTCGAGTCAAGCTTTAACTTTTTCATTGACAAATCGTATAAATGAGCCGAGCCCGAGCCTATATAACATACCACGAGCCGAGCTCGAGCTTAAAATTTAAGGCTCGAAATGAGCCGAGCTCGATCTCGAGCTTTTTAAAACTTAAACGAGCCGAGCTCGAGCTCTGGTAGGCTCGAGCTCAGCTCGGCTCGTTTCCACCCCTAGTTGAGCTTAGTAAGCTAACGATATTACTAAGAGAATGTCACCTCTAATAATTGTAATTATTTGAATAGAGTTTAGATAAGTAAAACTATTATATTCTAGAATAATGTTTATTAAATTAAATACAAATTACTTTTTATTGAATTATATAAACACCTATATTATCTTTACTACAAATAAAATGATTTTTTATGATAATGACCTCTGGTTGTGCCCGGTTCCTTACATATCCTTTTAATACACCCATATATCTCTCGAAAGGGTACATATAACGTAGGAATACTGGACCACAAGCCTTAATTTCTCCTACAATGTGAGATACGAGGTGAGCCACGACATCAAAGAAGGAAGGCGGAAAATACATCTCTAGTTCACAGAGCGTGAGGATAATATCGCTTTGCCATGAATCTAGCACTTTAGGATCAATCACTTTTGAATGAATCATGTTAAAAAAACAAGCAAAGTTTTGTGATTGTATGTCGGACATTGTAAGCATTGATAAAATTGCGTTTTTCCGGCTTTTGACATAGTATAACAAGCAGGTGGAAGATATGTGCCCCTTTGCCCTTTTTCGGGCGCAAGTTGTAATCGAATACCCATTTCAACAATGTCTTTTCGAGCATTAACCCAGTCTTTTGTTTTCCTGGTAATGTTTAATAATAAGCCTATCAAGCTATCACACACGTTTTTTTTTATATGCATAACATCTAGGCAATGTCGGAATTCTAAAAACTCCCAATAGGGTAAGTTCCAAAATATTGACTTTTTTTTCCATTTTCCTTTTGGGATTCGACTATTCTTTGATTCTCCAAACACAATGTTTACATTTTGAACTCGGGAAAGTGCATCTTTTCCATCAAATCGTGTCCTTACCCTTCCTTTCTCCACCGTCCCATCAAACTCCATTTCCTTTTGCCAATATGGGTGATCTCTCTTAAGCGATCTTCGATGCCCCATGAAAACAGTTTTTTGCGATTACTTAACCACCTCGAAAATGTTTGATCTTCGCAAACAGGACACGCAAATTTTCCTTTTGTACTATACCCTGAAAGATTGACGTATGCTGGAAAATCACTTATGGTGCAAAAAATCATAGCTCGCATTTGGAAGCAATCCTTTTTATATGCATCAGATACATTAACTCCCTTATCGCATAAAGTTTTCAAGTCATCAATCAACAGAGCCAAATAAACATCTATGTCATTACCAGGTTGTTTTGGACCTTCAATCAACAATGACATCATGATGTATTTACGTTTCATACATAACCATGGTGGAAGATTGTAAATGCATAAAAGAACCGGCCAAGTACTGTGTTTACTACTCATGTTTCCAAACGGATTAATTCCTTCCGAACTAAGACCAAACCGTATATTTCTAATCTCGCCACCAAATTCCTCATATTTATTATTAATCTTTCTCTATTGAGGTGAATCAGCCACATGCCTTAGTTTTCCATCCTTTTTACGCTCATCGGAATGCCAATGCAACAATTTTGCATCTTTCTCGTTCACAAATAATCGTTTCAGTCTTGGTATGATGGGCAAATACCATAATAACTTTTTTGGGGGGCCATATTTCATTTCGTTGTCGTTTATTTTTGTTTCACTTTTATACCTCGACTCTTTACAAATAGGACATCTGTGTATATTTTCATACGTATCTCTGTATAAGATACAATCATTTGGACACGCATGTATTTTTTTCAACTTCTAAATCCGTTGGACACATCATTTTCTTGGCTTGATATAACGAAATAGGTAATTCATTATCTTTAGGAAGCATTTCATGCACAGCCTCTAATAGGTCTGTGAAACTTGTATCCGTCCATCTATGTTTTGCTTTTACGCCAAACAACTTCAAAACACCAGAAAGAATAGAAAATTTTATGCAACCAACATACAATGGTTTTTGTGAGTCCTCAAGCAGTGTTTGCAATTTTTCTTGCTCATTGTCACTAGTCGTATCCTCTACATTATCAGACATCTCATTTGAGTTTTCGCAGTTATCGTTAATGTACGAATTACCATTTTCATTATCAATAGTTATATGAACTGATGTGCTGTTATCACCAAGTAATTCACCGTGTTTTGACCAACATGTGTACTTTTGCACAAAACCACGTGTAATCAAATGATACTCAATATCTTTGATATCTTTAAGTCTTACAAAGTTTTTGCAATCTATGCAAGGACAATAAATATTAGCACCTCCATTATTCACTCGATTATTCTTAACAAATGTAAGAAAATCTTACACGCCTTTCAAATAATCTGGATCCGAATGTTAGATATCATACATCCATGTACTAAGATTCATCTGAAATTAGAAAAACAATAACAATAAAATGCATGTATCATACGCATAATAAGAATAAAGGAGCTTATAGTTGTTTCTAACCTACTTTTGAATAATGTGTGTCTCATATGCATATGCATTTTTATTTATCATATATACAAATGTAACAATTATATTATACAATCAACTGTTCTTAAGTTATGCTTAAGTTAACGTTTACATATTTTCTTTCGTAAAACTGGGCAAGGAACCATTGTAGCTTAATTGGTTAAGGTCTTTATTCTCGAAAGGTCGTTGTTCGGGCCAAGTAAGGGGAAATCAATATTTTTTCGATTAGAGATAAAGAATTAAAAACAGGTGTCATCTATAGATGTTTTTAATGAAATTCACTTTCACCACACTCAATTTTTACATACTACGAGACAGCATGGCCCGTGCGATGCACGGGCTTTTTTCATCATAATTAAATCATACTTGTATTTCGGGTAAAAAGTGTTCGGATTATGTTAGCACGCTGATTTCTTTTGTATACACTCTTAATATTAACTCGTCATGTGTACCATCAAATCGTTGATGTTGCTCTCCCGTTTACCCTAATTCGCATTCCCGTTGCCATGAACTGTGTAGTGCGAGATTTTAAGTAATTTCTTTTATCGCTTTAAAGTTCAGTGCGTCATTTACAATAAAAATCTTCGTGTGATGTTCCACTATATACTTGTGGAACTTACCTTATAGAACCCCTTAAATAAATAAACATGATCATAAACATTCTTAAAATTAAAAGTGAATATGTAATCCCGTGCTAACATTGAACCCATGATTCCTATATAGTTAACATAAAAACCCACATTTAATTTATAAGTTAGGAATCTCTATTTTGGATAGCATGTAAAGCGTATCCGATTTCAAATTTTGACAAAAGTTATATATAGTACTTTACGTGATGAGTGACCATTGATAATAGTATCACTTGGTTAATAAATATTCTTTCTCCCGCCATGTAGTATTCTAATCGTATGAAGATCATAACAACTTAATTTGTCTTATAAAGTAGAAAAACATTTGTATCATGTTATAAAAAATGCAACTTTTAAATGTACTTTTTAATATATAAGATAGATAATTGTATACTTTCAAATTTAAAGAGACTATTCAATTTCGAGTATGTCTCTTTGTTTGACACATTAAGTATAGAGATCAAATCATGAGGATGACTTTCATATTGTAAAACATATTCTTTCGGAAAACAATACTTTACACTACTCATAGTTGAGTTTTATTTATAATAGCAATGTATGTAAATATCTTAAAGGCATGAAGAGAAATGGTAACTTGAAAGGGTTTGGTGATTGTTTAGTTTCATCAAAGCATGACATGAAGAGACATGGTAACTTGAAAGGTTTGGTCATTTATTTGTATAGATGCATTAATGCTCTCATTCAAACATAGAACTCATTCTTGATTGTCATTGTTTCATTTTATTCGTTAAATATTTCCATGACATTAAATTCAACTTTAATAGAAAGCACGTTTACCATAAAGACCCAAATGTATCTTGAGAGGTTTTGTTTTAGATAAAATGAAGTATTCATGCATAATGCCTTTATCATATTTCTTTTATATGTTTGTTTGAAGATTTAATATTTTATAAATTGTTATGTCAAGTGTTCATACATGATTTATTTGCATTCATTTAAAAAAATAAATTTCAAATAATAGTTAAAAAAAATATACCCAAATTAGATACTTATTACTTTGTTTTGGAGTTGTGACTACTTTTTCCATGAACATTTAGTTTTCAAGGTAAAGTTAAATAAAATTTTCAATGATTATCATCAAAATTCAAACTTTACCCGTAATAATACACACAATTTAATAACTTAAATGTTTATACGCAGGGAAAAAAGTATGTTTGATACATCTTATATATTCGGTAGTATTATGTCATATATAAAGTGTTATATTTTTTGTGAAACTTGTTTAACTATCCAGTAGTATTATGTCATATATAAAGTGTTATATTTTTGTGAAACTTGTTTAACTATCCAATTAATGTGTATATAGGGTGTTGACAAACCTTTTCTTAATAAATATCAACCATTTTTATAAAACTTGTTAACCATTTCACACATAAGTTTGGCAAACAAACGTTTACCCAACTAAGAGACAACACAAATGACATGTAACATTTGTACACTTCACATGTAAGCATTCTTGTTATATAAATCATTGAGAGCAATTCATGCAAGTGACTTTGTTAAGCATGCTATCTAATGAGAAACTAAAATTTTGCATACCCAACACTCACGCCAACATGCTATTTCATTAGCTTTGCATACTTGACATCGTCACCCTTACAAATACATTAGGATCATTCAAACGCATTTACAAACTTGCTATATGATCATGATGAAGAATCAACTCGCCATAAGTTTGTATGATAACACGTTTGGCACATAATCTCTACAGCACATACTCGGTTAAAGTCGGAAAGTAAAGTAGGAGTTCCTCAAAGTCAGAGTTCCAAAGTCGAAAGAAGAAAAACCCAACTATCACATTTCCTCAAAGTGAGAGTTCCAAACTCGGAAGAAGAAAAAACCCAACTATCACATTCTTCATGATTCGATATTCTTTTTTTTTTGGTTCCACGCTAAAATCCTTAATCAAGTAGATGGAGCCTTCGTGTAGCTTATTGATGAAACAATGCGATATATATATACCGTTCTTTTTTGTACATTCCCCTGCATACAACAAAATATATAATATGTGTAAAATATAACCTTCTCATCCATGGAACCTCTTTGAACAAACTCATCATTTGCTTCACCACTGCCTTTACAATCTAAAATGTCCATACAATTATTCAAACTTAGCATTCTAATAATAATAACAGCATACATAACAATATAAGGATTTCTAGTGATAAGAACCCATACCTCCATTGTTTTTAGTATTAGCTTCCGATGTAGATGTCCCACTTTTGTCTTTTGAATCCTCCACGTCATCTGAGTGCCAACAAAGCAAAAGGTGTCGAGTTTTGACCCAAAGAAGTTTTTACAGTGCGTTACTTAAATATAGAACCCATATCATTGTAGAATCGTAAAAGGAAAAAATATTAGCTCGTCATTTAATGAAAGAGAATTAAGTACCTGATATAACTCTTACTCTTTGAGGTTTAAACCGCGCCTTAAACTGAATAGCATTGAATCTCGTTGTTTTTCTGCCCCTAACCTCTGGTGGATCATGCGTTTCAACATTTCCATGTTCGTTTACATCTGTTGCGCTCTCTTTCGAAATGTTCGCGGTTTTTACCTCTGTTGACTTGAAGTTTGTAGCAGTACATCATCCAAGTTCTAACCTCTTTCGGACCTCCTCAAAGGGCTCGACCCCATTGTCATATGATGGTGGTGAAAGAATCGTTCAAAGAAAATGATGGTGGTGAAGATGGTAATAGTTGGTTATTTATAATATTCAAAATCCATCTGAAAAGTCCAATTTATTATCCAAATTAAGCCATTTTTAATGACTTGGAAGTTGTAATTTGTTTGCAACCTCTTTGCATGACTCAACGTAAGTCCTATAGTTGGCACCTTGAAAGTGCATTTAATCATATTTAGTGATGTTTTACTTATAGAGTAAGTGTAACCAGGATTGTACAACATATTGGTTAGGTCATTATACTTTTATCTATGTTTGGCAGTATGATAAATTTGGTTTCTTTATGGAACTCATTTTGTTAGTGGTATACACGGTTTTAAATTGTGCAGGCTTGCTCTATTTTGCAGTGTAATTCAATATTGATACTTTTGTCTTAAAATTGATTTTGCATTAAATGGGTTTATGAGTGATCGAGTTTGCATAATTTCTTTATTGTGAATTCATTAAAGTAATCAAATGAATGCTTCATAAATCATAACAATAAGGAAGGCTTTTGACATTCAAGCTTCAAAATAAGCTACAAATGTACTTAATTCATTAGCTTTCATTAGCTTATACCATATATTTGAGTTTCTTAGATTGTGACATTAATGCTCACATTCAATAGGGGAACTCATTCTTTATATATATATATAGATTTAATCAAACACACAACCATAATTTTACCTAGTATTCTTTATAAATGGGCTATACTTAAACCGATTTTCTTTTATTATTGATAAATTTTCTTTATACTAGTTATCTTTTATTTTTTATAAATGGCTATAATTTGGTCTATGCAACAAATGACTTAATCATTCTAACTCTAAAAAATATAATGTGTATATATCGCTTTGCAGTTAACTCATTCATTTCAAAACAAACACATATATCTTTTATTAATGAGTAACATTTTTTTAATATTATTAACCGATCCATAATATATGGAACAAACTATGATTTTTTTTTCTCATTTTCAAACAATTGAGCCATAAAATACTTCGGGCCCATTTTTTGAATTTTTGGAACACTCCACCTAAATGCCGTTCCAAAAAATGTGTTCCTTAAAATCCTTTAATCACTTTTTGAATTTTTGTAACGCTTCAACTAGAAACCGTTCCAAAAAATGTGTTCCAAATAATACTTTTTCTAGTAGTGCCTCTATCTGTCATCCCCTCTATTCTATTTATGTTTATATGTATTTTTGTTTTTAGTTGAGGTGCTCGGCTTTTGGCCAATTAGATCCACAGAATAGAATTCAGAAGCTGTAGAATTCTCCCAAAAGGGTTGGGGAATTGGCGTGTCTCTCACTAAATGATAGCTTACGTCCGTATTCTGGTTCACATGATGGTGCAAGTTAAGGATGAGAGTATAAGTGAGGGATTGGTGACAGAAGAGAGTGAGCACACATGGGCTTTTCTTGCATGATATATATACTCAAGGACTCGTATGCTTGAAGCCATGTGTGCTCACCCTCTATCTGTCATAAACCACTTTTATGCCTCTTGTTCTAATACGAGCTTCTATCATGTGTGTAGAGTAAATCAAAGATGGACAGATCAAAGAGCATACATGATCTTCTTGCAATATACATGCTAGAAATTATGTGTCATTCGAACATGTTTGTCTTTTGAAACTATAGTCATTTTTTTTTGAAAGGTAGAAACTATAGTCATTAATTGCCTAATTAAGTATTTTTCTTTTCTCGTAGGAAAAAAAAAAAAAAAAAAAAAAAAAAAGAGAAAAAAGAAAAAAAAAATGTTTAAGAAACATGTTTTACCAAATTCAAATAGTTGATTTCTAGTTGTCTGAAGGCAATACCTGATTAGAAAGAAAAAAGATATCAAAACTCTAATTAGATTTGAAAATGCACATAAGGTGTAGATCTCATCTAAATATAGAAAACTACTTCAGTGTAAACTGTGACTTCATGTTTTCTGTTCAAACCTTTATCTAGAATTATTGATTCTCTCTCTCTCTCTCAGATTACCTTAGTTCATTTCTTGTAGCTAGGTTTCTTGAATGGGTTGACAGCTAGCTTTACAGGTTTTACCAACTTCGTACTTTTAAGTTGTTCAACTTCAGAGTTTTTTTTTTACTATTTAGTAATGTTAAGTTCTTTTTCCATCCAAAGGATAAAAATAGTGTACGTCCTGGTATCACACTCATGTAACTATAGATCGAGAATTATCAAATATGGACTATTCATAAATCAGCTGATTAAAGCAAGGTCGAAGTTATTCATTTTTTTTTCCTAAAATAAAGCATGTATCAAGAAAGAAACTAGCAATAGGCTGGGTAGTAGATAATAACACTATAGATCCAGACATCTAAAAATCTACCACAGAAACAAAAACCAAGAGCACCACTGGAGCAAAACGACACCAAAGATCTATGACACTACAGAACTAAATCAGGTTACTTCATGGTGATTTGCTTGAGATTTAAGTTAGACATTACGTTCTTACCACTTTGTAGCTTTAAAATTTGAAACAGATTGCTATGGATCAATGATTTTTTTTTTTTTTTTTTTTTTTTTTTCAAGACCAGTATTGTACGCTTCAGACCTGTTCAAGTCCTTTTTTTTTAACGGCGATTAGATTAAAAACTCACTAGCAAGACACTAGTGAAAAGAAGAAATTACAATGCGATTGTACAAGCAATTGTAGGATCTGAGATCCGTTCCAACCAACTAGGATGTAATATCGTATACCTATTCAAATCCTGATGACTTCATTGATCAAAATTCAATCCTAATACTATTCTGAGATATAATTGAGATCTGAATCGGTCAAAAACTTGTCTATTCTTTAAGTGTTCTATTGCTAAAGACCTATGCAGCATAGTTGGAGCCTGGTGGATTTTGGTCTTTAGAAGTCTTGACAGTTTTGACCTATCGATGATGGTAAATGGGGCCAAGTTCTCGTAGCATTATCAATGAAGTGACAAAGTTGTAATTTCCGCTTGTAAAACCTCTATGTAGTAGTTTGTTTGGTTTCTAGCTTCTTGCTTGTGCCTTTAATAAAATCTCCGCCGTTAAAAAAAAATTAAAAAATTGTAGAGTTCGAAAAAGCTGAAGGTCTTAGAAGAGAGTAACTTGAATCCATTTCATTTGGTTAATCAAGTTTAATTTTATAAATATTATGTGATCCCTTCATGATAGAGACCAACTGTATAAGTTAATCCAATTGTCCTCCCAAAGCCTTAGCATTATTTTGAATTTCTAAACAGGAAAAAGAAAATCATTTAAAGGCTAGCAAGAAAAACACGAGAAACAAGAATTCATCAGCACAAACAACCAAATTCAAAACACATACACAAATTTCACAGTAAAAAACAACGAGACCTAGAAACTTACCGACACCATAATCCTTTAGTGTTATTCTTCTCCTAAACTTCTAAAGACTGCAACTAATCCTATACGGAAACACTACACCAGAAAGTGGTTATAGGGACTACATTTGTCATCCCTATAAGTCCAGAATGTAGTCGCTAGAAGCTTTAGGGACTACGCGTAGTCCTTGTATCAATGGTGGGTTTTACTCGGTTGCTACATCTTTTAGGGACCACATTTTTTCACTTATAGCGACTACTTTAGTTGACTTGACTTTTTGACTTGTTGACTTTTTGACCAATGACTAATTTTAGTGGTGCTACGTTTTAGTGACTACAAGTGGTCCCTAATAGTATGTTGACTATTTGACCAAAATATGTGACGCCTCATCTTTAGCGACCACAAGTAGTCACTATAGATTTACCTATAGCGACTAAATCATGACCTATAGCAACCATGGGTAGTCGCTATAGGTGTCTTTGACCAAAGGGTGTTGTAACGTTTAGGGACTACATGTAGTCCCTAAAAGTGACTGCACCTATTTCCACAACAGGCTACTTTTGCATGCTTTCCCAGGTCTTTCCGACCCATTTCCGCAACCTGTTTTCCAGATTTCCAGTTTTTCCAGACTCAACACAAACCAATTCAACGCAAACGATAATTTAAACATAAAAATCCCATTCACTACAAGTGTTCAACAAGCAAATCCGGGTTCATTACAAGCATAGATGTTCAAAAGCATAGTGTCTAACAATAACTTAAATATGTTCAACGACATAAAACATAAGATGTTCAAAAGCAGAGTGTCTAACAAACCAGAAATCACAAGTACATCCCCGCCTAGCTACTCATTTTCGGGGGCATCTTCACGGTCATCAACAACTTCATCAACTTCAAACTGATGTGGATCGAGTGGGGCTGGCTGGGTCACCGGGATGTTTGCAGCGATCAACTGTTGGTAGAGACCGGATAACTGATCTTGACTCGCCGCAAACGATCTAGCCCACGCCTCTCGAGAGACTGGTGGTCCAGAGGCGTGTGAATGAACAGAAGATGAACTGCACCCAGACGATGACCTACGAGGCAGCTTCCTACCCTGTCCCGGAAGAAAGCTCCGGCTCTCTCCCAAGACCCGGGTCACTATCTCTTTGTCAGTCAAGCAGGGCCCTTCTTGGCCCTCTTGCGCCTCCCTAGTCGCAATCATATCATTCTGTAAAGTCACAAAACAAGTTCATTAATTTCATGGAAATGAAAAACGACTTAGTTGACCCATTTTAACCCAAACGTGTACAAATAAGTAACTTTGTCATTTATATTACACATATTTCACCTGTTTTAACCCATTTCACCCGTTCTAGCCTAAACGTGTAAATGTTTGGGCTAAAATGGGTGAAATTGGTCAAAATGGGTGTAATGACTCACATAAACGACAAAGCTACTTATTCGTACATTTTGGGCTAACATGGGTGAAACATGTGTAATATTAACTACAAACTTATTTATTAGTACATGCTTAACCTGCAACCCGACCCTATAGATAAGTGAATATTCTAGTTTTCACTACTTTTGTCTACTACTACTACTATAACATGCTAACTGATCTAAGATCAGTATGTATTTCACTATTTCAGTAAGCATTTCACCAATTCAGCATTTCACCATTATAACATGCTAACTGATATAAGATCGGTATGTATAAAAAATAGATCACCATTTCATCATTATAAAATGCATTCAAGTAAGCATGAAAAAGTAGAGCAGTGTGTACAAATAAAGAAATTCACTGGTTCACATCTCAACCAAATAGATCAGTATACAGACTTCGGTAACAGTAAGCATGAAAAAGAAGTATGAAAGCTAGCAAGACTTTTTAGTCCAAATAGAAAGTTAAACTAACAAAAAAGATGACAAGATTTTTCAAGTTTTCAACCAAATATTAAGCCTAAAATGTAATATAAACAACAAACAGGTTAAATGAACAAATAAACAATACAAGTAATCGTATTCAAATGAATAAAGTCAAATTATAAGTAATGAAATTCAAATTAAATATTTTAACTTACTTATGTGGTAGGGGGGAGGCTGCCACGGACGATCATCATCAGGGGGACCATTGTCCCCACCATGCCCTCGCCCTTGAACCATTGCCATCTGTAGAAATAAATTAATAACAATTAAAAATAAATTGAAGTTCACAAATATAAAAGTACAAGTACTTGAACAAATTAAATAAGCAATTCGAAACACTAAACATATTTGTAAAAACAACGCGATAACAATTTCATTCATATTACTGTCTTTACAAATTATTATTTCATATCAATTTGAATCACTATCAGGAGCACTATCAGAATCACTACTGAAATCATGAGGAACATGATTCTCATTTTCATCAATAAAATCATCATCGTCGATGAGAGAACGAGTAGGCTGATACTGAACTTCCGTTGAACTTTCGTGTGGTGTGTTGTGGTGGTGATGTGTCATGGTGGGTGAGGTGCTGGTGGTTTTGGTGGTAAAAGTCGGGAATGAAATGGTGAAAGACGAGAGGTTTTGTGTTGACGACCTTTAGCGACTACAATTAAAACAAGTATCACAATTTAAGAAAAATTTAGATAAACACGTTCAAATAGCACAAGAAAATTTTAATAAGCTTAGTCAATCACCCCTTAATAAATTAACAAACAACTTTTATCATGAAACTAGTAAAAACCATAAACCATTATACACATTTAAAATTGATGCAAACTGTCATGCTATTACCACACAATACAAACAGTCCCACATTCACAAATTACATCATTATTATGTACAACTTAAAACTGGCCGAAGAATGCAAAACACGAGGACGAAGAACACGAACATCAGATGAACCAAAAACAAGTATTTTTCTTTCAAAACCTTACCACCAACATGGTCTTCAAATTATAATTTTTTGAAAACCATAATCACATTACTTTTTACTCTTTATCAGGAACATCAGATGAACATAATTATAGGCATACGACAAATGTATAAACGTAAATATAGTAACACCATGATATACACCATAAATCCTGCTCCTTACTTTTCTTTGAAATTCTCCCATTCTATCTGGTATTTTTGCTTCTTATATTTACTAAAAACTGAGTACAAGTTTCTTTTAAACAACTAACAGTTACAAGCACACTTATCAAATCATAATCATTATACACATTTACCAAATATGAGAACACTTACGGCAACACTAAAAGTGAACGGTGGTGGGTCGGACAACAGCAGCGGTGATGGTGGTGGGTCGGACAGCAGCGGCGGCGGCGACAGTGGTGGGTACTACACAAACACATAAACCACTTTTTTTTTGGTAAAGGGTTACCCCGGTAAAGACAAACAAAATTATCCACAAAAATACACAAACCCAAATTAAAAAATAAACCAAAACCATAAACCTTTACACCAAATTAAAAATCAACCAAAACCATAAACCATTTACATTGTTTGTGTGGTCGGTCGGGAAGACGGCAACAACGGCGACACGGCAGCAGGAGAATGGTGAGTGGTAGTGGGTGTTGGCGGTGAATGTAGTGGTGGTTTTGATGGTGAATGTGGCGGTGGTTTTGATGGTTTTGGGAGTAATTGAGTGGTTTTGGTGAGAGTGAAATACTGTAAAGAAATATGAGATCTGGAATTTGATGGTTTTAGTGAGAGAGTGTTGTAAGTGTTGAAGTGTTAAATGAGGCCTTGAATTTGGTACCAAAACCTCTATATGTCCAGCGGGAAAACGAAAACACTTGGGCGCCTTTTTTGAGTTTTCGTGAAAATTTTATAGGACCATACTATAGGGACAACATGTAGTTTCTATAGTCTTTTCCAATTCTTTTTCTTAAAATACTTTTCATATATAATAAATACAAAAATAGAAAAAATAATAAAAATATTTAAAAAAAAATAGTGACTTATACCGCAAGTGTTATATAAAAAAAACGTAAATAAATCGAACGGTGTTAACCCGCAACAATGTTTGTTCACAACATTAACGCTTTATGTTTTCATTTGGCTCGCAACTTTCCCGCCTAAAGAATTAGCGAGGACACCAAATAGAAAGTCCATGTTTGACTCTCTTTTTTTCTTTCATTTTTGCTAATTGTTTTGGCTTCAAACTTTCCCGCCCAAAAGTGCCACCAAGCAACATAAAAGACTCCTTCCAACATCAGCTTAATCTTAGACGATAACCGGATAGCCAAAAGCCAAGTATATCAATCGTCAAACGACAACAAGACTTGACAATCTAGATCCCACCAACAACAAATTTTACGAAAAATAAGCACGGCCATATCACACCTTAACAAAACGTGGAGAATATCCTCAATAACCGTACCACATATCGGACAATGATCAGAATCCAAGACAACTCCTCTATGCACAAGATTACTTCTAGTCGGGAGACGATCAAGCTGAGCTCGCCAAACAAAAATATTTATCTTGATCGGAATGACTAAATTTGATGACGTATAGTCTATATTCGGTTCACGAACCTAAATGATAGACATTACTAATGCCCAAACCCGCCACGAGTGGGCCATCATAACAGTGATTTGAGCTAGTATGATAACGGCTTGGGCTCACGAAAGCCCAAGCCCAAAGATATTTATAGTTATGATATAGATATCTCTTATTTAAGGAATATATATCCAAACCGGATATACACCGAAGAGTGAGGCACACATATCCAATGAGGATTCCGTGCCTATATAAACAATATCATAACTCTCGTTAAAGGTATGACTTTACAACCCTAATTCATATACATAACCCTAAACCGATTACTTACTCTCACGCCGGAGGATAATCGTGGGAGACAATCCCACGATAAGCCTAACGGTGTTTGTTTGTTTTCTTAGTGCGAAGGTCTCAAGCATTAAGATCGAATTGGTACGAGAACAGGAACCCCAAACAAGGAACGCCCAACTTTTGTATCAACAAGTGGCGCCATTCGTGGGACCCTACACTAAGAACTAGGATGACGAAACACAAAAACTCAAGCCAGCAGACTCCGCAATTGGAAAAAACACGTGGCGACCCCCAGAGGAAGAACCATCAAGATCCGACCTCTAAGCAGGCTTCTGGGACAACCAATGCGCCTGGTCACCAAGAAACGGGAACAACCCTACCCCTCCCAGCGGTAGAATTGCCTACAGGGGCTGCCCAAACCACCACGATGGTCCCAAGCACTGAAGAACTTCAGTGCACTCTCTTCAATACTCCTCATCAAACGGCACCCATTGTGGACAACACTGTGCCGCCAGGCGCGCCTAATCGAGATAGGGGACCTAACCCAGAAGCAGATATTGTCGCACTGGAAGAGGACGCGCCTAAATTAACGCTAAGTAATTTTGTGTCACAAAATTACGAAGCTTTAACTAGCCTCATGCAAGAGGAGGCAAGGAGAAGATCAAGCCAGAGCCTACAAGCCCGACTTAACTTTAACCCAGAAACATCCCCACCGCGCTACCAGGGGGAGCGAAATTAATGAAAGACGTACCAATGTCCATGATAGACTTGGTACAGCATCCGATTCACAATACTCGGAAGAATATGAAGACGGTGAGAGGCGTACTAATGTTCACTCCAGACTTGGTAGCCGCAAGATACAAGATAGACTTGGACGTCAACACTCATCGAGCGAGGGCTCCTCAAGGTCTGGGAGCAGAAGAATTCACGACAGGTTGGGAAGGCGAACTTCCCAAAGTGAAAGCCCCTCAAGTTCTTCCTTTGAGGAAAAACGGCGCAAGCGCCGCAAAAGGGATAACTTCTCCTCAAGTGACTCCTCGGACAACGAGGACAAAGAGACAGGACACTGGAAGTCCAGAGGGAGACGTCGCGAGGAAGAGGACGAAGACATATCTCTTCCTTGGCGTCGTCAAAAAGTTGATGCATTCACACGACGCATCAGCGACTACTCTGATCACAAGAAAAGGCGCATGCCCACCAATATCAAAACATATGATGGAACAGGTGATCCTGATGACCACCTAAAAATTTTCGAATCCACTGCTACTATCGAAAATTGACCACAACCTGTGTGGTGTCATATGTTTAACTCCACATTAGTGGGGAATGCGCGAACTTGGTTTAGCAAGCTTCCACGAATGAGCATAAACGGGTTTGAAGAGTTGCGAAAAGCATTCCGCTTGAACTTCACCCAGAGAAGGAAGTGCACTAAGAACCCTGTTGAACTGGCCAGAGTAAAACAGCGCCAAGGGGAATCAACGAGTGCCTACGTGGAGCGCTTCAAGGATGAATGTATACACGTCAAGGCGTGTCCTGAAGTGCTAAAAATTTCAGGGTTCATGAACGGGATTAATAACCCAGAACTCATTAGGAAATTAAATGATAAGGTTCCCTAAACCTTTGATGAACTAATGAAGCGCACAAGATCCTTCATCCAAGGAGAAGCAGCCGCTGCGGACAGTAAAAAAGGCTGAGTATAGCCCGCTGGTTTAGGGTTTTTACTCGGCCGTTCAAAATGAACGACATTAGCGTGAAGGTGAAAGCGTCCGACCCATAACGTATATATCAATATTAGCTCGATTCATTCGTTTAACACAACTTACATGTGTTAATTAATGTTTAAATGTTTATCAATTTAGAATGCAAACATAACGAATGCGCTAACATAACGAAAAGTGCTAATAGAACGAAACGCGCTAACATTTTTAATGAACGTTGTTGTGGTTTAAGCCCATTCGGTTCACTTATGTTTGTTTTATAATTAAATCTTAATAAAATATTTTTAATTAATTTAGATCATTCTTAATAAATTAAAAATAATTTAAATTTCCGTTTACCTTTAGGGACTACATGTGGCATTTAGCGTCTACATGTAGTCCCTAAAGGTTTGGCACCAAATCTTCCTGCCAACATAAATGCAAAAATTTTTAATAAACGAAATTTTTTCGTAGTCCCCTTACTTCTAGGGACAACATGTAGTCACTAGAAATTTGGGTCAAAGTTAGACTTTTTCCTTAGTATTTTTTGTTTCGTCATCAAACATTTAGCAACTACATGTAGTCCCTATAAGTTTGGCGCTAAACCTTTCCGCCAACAAAAATGTAAAAATTTGTAATAGACAAAAAGAATTTCATAGTCACCTTACTTCTAGGGACTACATGTAGTCGCTAGAAGTTCGGGTCAAAGTTAGACTTTTTTCCTTGATTTTTTTGGTTCGCCACTTAACATTTAGGGACTACATGTAGTCCCTATAAGTTTGGGTCAAAGTTACACTTTCACTGATTTATTTTTTTGTCGTGTAGCGGAATTATAGTGACTACATGTAGTCCCTAGAAACTCTGGTCAAAGGTCGGGGAGATTTAGTTGAAAATTTCGTCTCCACTTTTATAGTGACTACATGTAGTCCCTATAAGCGGGTTTTTAGCGACTACACTCTGTAGTCCCTAGAAGTCTTGGTAGCGAGATCCCTGAATTGGTGTAGTGAAAGGTGTAACTGTCTTGCAACACTACACTAGCTAGATTAACGGATGTCCTTTATTAAGAGTGCATCTCTTCAAACGCATACATGTTGAATGCTTAAAAAAATATATCTACTTAGCAGTCATGATTCTTTTGGAATTCAAGTTCTAAAGAACTCATCCTCGAAATCAAAAAAATTTCGATTCATATATATGGGGAAACCGAGAACAACCAAAACACATGCTCAGTTATTAGTTTTCATCCATAATATAAACAATGAAATGTTATTTAAGATGATGCTAACATGATTAAAAAAATACCTGTAAACAGTTTAGTATAGAATACAAAAACCATTGTAAAGCTCATAATTTTTTTAATGGCAATCTACTGAAAACTCTCTAAGCTAGCAAGATGCTAGAAAAGAGAGATTACACACGGTCACACAAACAAACTTGGAACCAATGATCCGATCAGTCTAAAATATGTCGATTTTAAATCTATGAATAATCTATTATGAGATAAAACTTTAATTTCTTCATCTAAAATAAACTTGCATGGTGGATTGACATCAACGCCCACATTTACCTTCAGTTTGCTAATTTATTATTTTTTTTTTCTTTCTTTTTGAATTACGATTATAAGAAAATGCCTTAGCAAGAAGCTAATGAAATATACAAATTGCAAGGACAAAGAAAGTGTTCCACGGATAGGCATATATACCACACAATCCAATTGAGAGGACAGTTCCTAATTCTACTAGAAACTCAAGTAAAAGGAGAAAACTTGACATCATTGAGAATGCGATGCTTGTTTTGACTTTTCGAGTCGAGGACCATACTGTTTCAAAAATTCCAAAGCGACCAAAAGGTTGATTGAGCTGAAAGATCGAGGAGTTTCAAAGTAGGAGCTAGAAGGTGAACTACTAGATCCACAAGAGGGAGGGCATCCGAGAGGTTGAAGATAAGAACATTGGTGATGTCAACCTAAAATTAAGGACTTTGCTCCAAGTGTCTTTTACAATGCTACAGCTGATGAAGATGTGCTATTGTGTCTCAATATATCGTTGTCGCATATCAAACACCTAAGTTGAGTCAAGAACAATTCCTCGAATATCTAGCTTCTCTCGTGTTGGCAATCTTAGGGAAGCTAGAGCTAGCCAAGATATGCAAGAGCAGCAAGACATCCGCCTTAATATGGAAGGGGATTGTTACTTGTTCCAACTATTAAGCATCTAAAAGATTATTGCAATTCTGTGATGCATAATCCTTCACATTTAAATTATGCCCAATAGCTTAAAAGTTGTGATACATCTATAATTAAACTTGTAAAGATAAATTAAGGTGATTTTAAGCAACATGTCCCAGAGTGCCACCTGGATCGCCAGGGAAGTTACACGTCAAACATTTTGCCTCTGGCCGAAAGTTAATACCAAGATAGAATGAGAACATGGCCAAACGAATTAATGGGCTACCAAACAAAAAAGAAACCATCCTTTCAAAAGATGCCTTATCCTCTTATTTCAATTAAACAATTTTCTTTCCAATAATAATAATAATAATAATAATAATAATAATAATAATAATAAAATCCACTTGAAATACACGTACGCCAATGTATTAGAAATTTGTCAAATTTGTATTTGCATGTAGAAAAGTATGTAAAAAGTATAAAATTCTCAACAAGACAAGACTGTCTTTTGTTTATGATTGAAGCTAACTAAGGAATCGTATCATTTCTCTTTTCCAAATTTTTTCCTTCCATGGAGTGCTTAAATACATCATGATTAAATTAAAAGTTTGACAGAAATAGGTTCCCATTCAGAAATTTTAATGTTCTCTTCAATCCCTGCATATATAAATGCCAGAAATTCTGATTCTACATATAAATAATACACAATAATTTACTTATTGATGCGCATTGGACCTTCAGCCCACTTGGCTAAGACCCATACAATCTAAAATCGGCTCAAAACACAAGCACGACAAGGCCCAGCCCCCATATAAGACCTGGGGAAATACTTCCCTAGGTAGCGGTAAGACAAAACCTACCTGAAAAGCGTGTCCAGGCAGACGGTACACTTGGCAAACTTGCAAGGACCATTAGGACGAGCCACATGCTCTCCTCACTTCATCTCTTGATGGCCACTGCGTGGACCATCAGATTGCCTTTACGAGTTCTAACAACCCTAATGGACTCCCTATAAGTACTAGACCATTCCTCGAAATTGTCCAAGCTAACCCAAGCTAATAACTATCAACACTTCCTAGGTCTGCCCTGGGAACTTCTGACCCAAGTCAATTACTCTCTCGAGTAATTGACACAAACCACCAAGTCGACTCGTGAGCGTTACCTCAACTCGTGACTCCGGTCACCTTTTGGGGTCCATACCGAATGTGGAAAACCAAACGATAGACCACCACAAACTCTCCATACGTACATTAAGTAAATATGGCGCCATTCGTGATATACGATACTAATAGCCTCGATCTTTTTCTTTTTCCTGTTAATTGAAATAATTATTCCAACGGAAAATCAAAAAACAAGCACCGTTTTCTATTTTTCGACATTCAAAAATTATGTTTTTAAGTGATCCGTTGTCGAAAAACCAAGCGAAACGATAACCATTTCTGCCTCCTAGTGTCGTAAAACCCAAAAACCAACAATCCGAGTTTTACATAGACAGAAAAGTCATCCATACCCAGAAATGGAGGATTTCACTACGAAGTCCTCGTCTCCTTGCAACAAGCCGAAACCTCAGTTTTTTGTCGTAAAAGACAAAAAACGTCACCTCACACAAAAAATAAAAAACAACCACCATTTTCACTCCCTAAACTCACCAAAAACCATAAAAACACATACGAAGCCTGATTTAGGCAAAACAATATACAAACCACCCACCCTGACAAGCAAATGGTGCTACAACAACCAACTCGGAACAACCTGAAAAGTGACTCAATAAACCCTAATCCCAAAACATAACTCCAAAAACCAACAGGTAACAAAATAAACACAATAGCTAACACACATCCCTCAACCTGGGTACCTCTAGAAGGAACACAATGAAAAAAGAAACTGAAGGAAAAACATCCAGCGTCGCAAAGAGGTGTCATTACGACATTGAATGACATAGAACACGCAAAGGCTAAAGGTCAATAATTGAAAAACAAACAAATGACCAACTATTCCAAAGGAAGAAAAACCTACACAATGTACTCAAAAACGATCAAGATCGAGAACATCCGGCCAGGCTCGAAGGCCTTTGCTCCAGACTAAATCACCGACAACCAGACCAAGGTTCCGAAGTCAGCAAAGGAAAAGACAGAAAGAAAAAATGATAAACCTTGGAAAACCTACAAGAGGCCGAGAAAACAAAAAAGGGTTATATCCCACATACAAGCGTGATGTAACACCTCGTATGTTTTCAGACATGTTTATATAGTGAATTATCCTTATATTTCAATTATGAACTTTTCTGAAATCATTTGGCTTGAAAACGTGAAGTTATCTCGCGAAATGTGAAAACCACGCACAACGCGTACCGGCACAACCGTAAACTCGGTAAACAATTTGATTTGATAGATATATTATTTTACGGAATACTGGTCATATGAATACTCGTTTTTGTTGGAAAAATTATTTTGAACGCAAAGGCGTAATTTTTGTGGTGTGAATCGATCGTTAACAAGCCCTATTGATTCCAAACCGCATAATCCTAAAAGATTACATTTATTACGCTTTCAGTCCCTATGGTGATAATTTCAATTAAACCCCTCAAGGTTTACTCCTTTGTCACTTGGCTCTCAATACTTTCCGGTGTAAAAGTTATAACAATTAGGGTTTTCACCCATTTGTTGCATTCACCAAACCCTAGTTTCCTATGTCTCCCCCTCTCCCTCCAGTGATAACATAGCCGCCACCGGCCACCTGAGCCAGCCATCACAGCCACCGACTGCCGCCACCACCTCACTATCCGGCCACCTCTCAGCCGCCGTGAAACCGCCACCCACATCATGGAATAGGAGGTTCGTGTTTAGATGTGAGTATAGTACGAAAGGGGTCACGTGTAATACCTAGAATTCTAAAACAAGTAAAATGACCAAAATACCCTTACTTTTAAAAATCTAAATAAATACTTATAAAATATCAAGTAAGCTAAAGAAACTTTGTGAATTATTAAATAAGACTTAAATAAGTTAAGTAAGTTTACCAATTATATTTTCAGGATTTTATGAATATTTTGACACGTTTTAAAATATGTAAGAGGTCCAAATGTAATTTTAAATTCGTACATAATTAAAAATATGTTAAATGTAATTCAAGTTGGACAATTAGAGTTGGATTAGGAGTCCACTTGGCCCAAGAGTTCTACAAACCAACCCATAGCCTTCCAAAATCCATAAACTTGGTTCTAACTCCATATATACTCATGGTACGCTTCATTAAAAATTCTAGAAACCCTAACCGACTATAAACTAAAGTCGACACCTCCAAAAATTCCATACAATCGAATACAATCTTCCATAGCTCCTAAACAATTTTCCTTGTTTTTAAGAAGTTCAAAGAAGTTGAGAAAAATATTGGTTCAAGTTTGGGATGATCGAGTGAAGTTAGGGGAATTGTTTGAGTCGGTTTAAACCATCAAGAAGAAAGAATTGTTTTGCTTTAATCCATATGTTCTAAAATCTTTCTGGTATTTTTATATCACTTTATATATCATATATGATCTGTAGAAAATAGTAGAATCGATTCATGCAAGCTAATACGATAATAACAAAATTATATAAGTTAATAAACCCTAAATTGAATTAAAATTAAGAAAATAGCGATGCGAATTTTTGAGGTCTGGTCTATATTTTTCTCAGGTCCTATGAACATCATATAACATCAGAAAAATAAGCTTCATAATTTTTGAGACCTAGAAATCATGTTTGGGAATTATTCTATAATCGTTTTAATTAAATTAAAAAGAAAAGAAAAGAGAAAAAGGAAAGAGCAAACTAGGGTTAGGGTTTTGATTTGGTTTTATTTTTAATGATTAATAATTAATGTGTAATTAATGAGGAATGGTTAAAAGTTAGGGTTAGGGTTTGGTAGTTTTAAAAAGGATGATTGTGGTGAACTTGTTTTTTGCACAGATTTGATGCCTGAATATATGAACGTGATAGGTCATGATATATAATGATTTTATTCAGTTTCTTTTGATGAAAACTTAGTTTTATGTCTTAGTTAAGTTTTCCAATTGGCGGGGAGTGATTTCAAGTTGTTTTGGTCATGTTTTTGATTTTTGTGTGATTAAGTGTCAAAGCTGAGTAATGAAATCTCAACAGTGAGACTCTCCCTAAGCACCTCATCAACCTTCACATCAAGCACCTAGCAAAACTAATTTAGCCCCATGATTCTAAACACATATGACTAGTGTAATGTTAATAAGTGTTAAAGTTTGGTTTTTACAACTTTAAAAATATTAACCAGCCCTATTGGTTAGTTACCCAAGGTTAAGATTTTATGTCAATTTTAACAGTTCACGTATTCTGTAAATAATCATGTCTAAGTCATATTTATTATATAGAGAGGTAAATGAGTCTATTTTTTCGATAGTGGGTCATATCACTTTGGTTTTTATATAAAAGTGGTCAAATGGTTTCAAATACTACTAATTGTCAACGTTAAGTTTTTATAAGTTTAGTTATCACAACTTCTAAACCATAAAATGCTATGATTTAGTTTTTATATCATTGAAAAAGTCTTTAGGTGTTTTTATAAAATCTATAGGTCTTGTAGTCTTAAAAGTTCTATAACATTTGTAAATTTACTAGTATACTTTTTAAGTGTCAAAACAGTTTTTAGGTTACACAATTCAGTCCCGCGAAAATGGCGATTAGTTCACAAGTCCGTTTGGTTTAGTTTTCATGGTACATTTAAGTTAAAGTGTCCCCTACAACTTTTATTCTTTGTGCAACAGAGGATTCTATGCAAATTTTTAGAGGTTCTAGCCAAATGTGTTCGGAGTGCAGATTTGGACATGTTCTACCATTTTGGCTCTAATTTACTCATCCGAAGGAGTTACAGAGTGTACCACCCGGAAAATCGAAGCTAAGACATAGCTATACAATCTTATCTTTTTACCTGAGGTCCAAAGTTCACTGAGTTGATTAGTCAATCCCATCTTTACGTATGGCTTGTTTTAGCTTGTTTTCATGTATTAAATCATGTGTACAATGTCCAACACTTACAAAATCATACTTACATCAAAGAAATAATTAAAGTACAATAGTGTTGGGTCTAATAAATCAACATAATTGTTTGCGACAAGTATTTAAACATAAAATAGCCTAATTAAACTTCTTAAGGTCAGTGAGCATCAAGTCTCTGATAACTATCAAAGTATCAAAGAGTAAAGACACTTCATAACTATAAAAGTGTACCTGATAGTTATCAGAAGTGATATACTCTCTGAGAGTTATCAGAGAACATGTCTCTTTGATTATTATTCAGAAGATGACTCACTGATAAAGAAATCAGTGAGTGTTGTATAAAGCTCAAAATGCATGAATGGCTTTAGGGAAGTAGAAGATAAACTAAAGAAAGCAACACTACAACCTGATTCTGAGGGAGTGAAGTTACAAGGAGCTAAAGACAGCACCGGAGTCACTAAGATTTGAGAAATGTCTCTGTGACTCTGAAGACTTGATTTTGATTACAACCTAAACCTCATAATGAGAAGGCGGAAAACTTACACAAGAAGATAAGCTCAAGTACTTATGGATATACGTGAAACAGGCATTAGAACTATAAGTTGTCAAATTGGGAAGAGCCGAAAGTAAGATTCAGACTAGCTTACTAGGTATGTGCCTATCTATAGCAAGTGGACAACTTACTATATATGCAACCCACATGCAACCACTGTTTCCCTTCATATATAAACCAAGGTCGTAATAAAAGTTAAGTAGAGATTCCTACAAAGAAAATAATACAAAGTATTATAGTTAGAATCATCAAATCATAAAATCAACAAAGCGGCTAGTAGACTTGTGTTGTTTTATCTTAAAGAGTTTCTTATTTGTCAAAAAACCAGGGTAGTTTTCCGTACGCTACTCTTTGTAAATATTTTGAATTTATTCATTAATAAAGATTTATAATAGGTGAAGAATAACAATGGTTTTATTAGCATGTCTGTGTCGTTGTCAAGTAGACCCTACATCAAAGATGTTGATGTTCATCAGTTTTTCTCACTTGCTAAAAATTGATGTTCATATCATTCATGGTTTTCATGAATAGTGGGAACCCAACAAATAGCTTATTACAACCATGTTGAATACAACCATGTTGAATAAGAACAATAAAATAATTAATATCTTACAAAGACATGATGAAAAATTACAAGAACAAGAGCACAAATAAACACTTAATCCCTCCTAATCGCCAACAACCTTTAACCCTTGTCTTCCAATCGTTTACCCAACCTTTTAAACCCTTGTACAATCTTGTAATCAACCTTTTACTTTAGCCCCTAACCTCCTAATTAATCCAATAACACAACTTCATTTGAAGAGATTTGAACCAGGAACTGGTATACTAACTAGACCTTCAGCTTTGGTGTATAAAATTTGTAGCTAAATTAAAGGTAATGGTGTTTGGGGTTCTTTGTGGTCACAGCTACACCAAGATGAGGAGAAGAAAGAGAGTGAATGAATTATAAGATCAAATGAGAATAATGAAAGTATTATCTACGCTTGGTAGGAACATGCATGTAAAATATCTGTTATGTGTTTATGAAATGGTGAAAAATGATAAGTGTCATAAAATCCGGCTACCTCATGATGAGGTCGTGGAATTTGGTTAAATTTGTTTTATTATATGATATAAGTTGGTATTTAGGATATAATTTTATCTCGGTAATTACAAATGTTTAGTTTTTAAGATGCGAAACTTAAAATCGGGTAATAATAAAATAAATTTCTTTTAAAAATGTTAAAACTTATCAACATACCCTGTTTTAGTATATTAGACGAGTGATAAATTTAACGGAGTGCTTATACGTTGTTAAAACCTAAAAACGTAGGTGAAATACGTGTAAGACGTAAAAGGTATATGGTTTACGTAAAAATGGCAAAATAATAATAGTTCAAATAAAATATGACTATAAAAAATGCTTAAAACACGTACATTGATCATAGTATAGTGTTGGTTTTGAATTAAGTGTACGTGATTGAAATTTCTTGATTATACATGAAAGTAAGTTTACTTTAAATTAAAGTAATAATAAGTAAAAGTATATAGTTAATTTAATAACCTGAAATGTACGAGTGGCTACAGTAATCGAAGAAGCGTTCACCAAGTTCGCTCTCAAATAAGAACCTTGGTTAATTTTGAGTGAAAAAGAGAACAACTAAATTGTCATTCAACTGAAATTGTTATTCCAAAAATAATCATTGTAAATTTTATTTTGAGTCCTTTAAATAAGAATTTAAATGCTAAACTGCCAAAGTATGATGGAGTGCATTTTTCAGCTAGTTGCATACGCCGTATGCCATTCCCTAGGCATATGAAGGATGTCATCTCATCAAGATTTACATCCAATTTGAAGATGCATACGCCATATACCACTCTTATTTAATACATCGTATGAGCTCTTGTTATTATTTCATTTTCCAAGTGTTGAAGACTATACGTCGTATGTCCAATCCAACAATACGTTGAATGTAGTGATTCAAGAAGATTTGTTTATGGTATTATAGAGGCATGCGGCATATGACCATCCAGGTGCATACGCCGTATCAATGGACCGGTCTAAGCCCTTTTTAGCCTATAAATACTCACCCACTCCACACATTTGAGAGAGCTTTAGAGTCCCGAAGTTAAAAAAAACCCTAATTCGTTAGGAGGCTAGAGAAGAAAGGAAGACACCAAGAGTGGTTTTACACATCACAAACATTTGATTATCAGTTTTTCATTATGATTTCGATTATCTTGTCTACTCTAAATAAACTTTGCTTATCATCTGTTATGGAAGGCTAAACCTTTTGTGCTTGCCTGGATATGAACATTTTTGATCTAATATTCAAGTTCTTTAAGTTATTCTATGTGTGTTTTTCATAATTATGTGTTGTTATACACTTACACCTTCGCGTAGACTATGGCTACCTATTGACTATAGTTGTTTAGTAACCGATATCCAAGAAGACACATATATGAATCACTAACTTACCTTGGCAAGTAGGATTATTGGTGGACATGATACACTAATAACCAAGGGCGTTCACCAGGTTAAAAATGGTAGACAATAGGGTTTAAGATTTAGTAGCGACGTTGATGACTGACCGATGACCAAGACTTTCTACCCTTTTTCAAGAAAACTAAGTGGTTTGGCACTTGCACAAAAACTTAGGTTACCCAGATCAGCTGATGACACTTGATGCTTGTTATATTAGTTAGGGTAACAGGACCGAAAGGCGTGCCAGGCTTTTAGGAAAAAGTTAGGTGGAAAATCTATAACCAAGTGAGTTCCTATATCTTTGATTCACAAAGCACAATAGATGAACATTGCACATAGAACTATATCGTTAATGAAATTAGGGGATTAGCAAGACAATCATGCCTTTATCTCTTGATCATTTTTCACCAGAGCTAGCGTATTGTTTTATTTTATTTTATTTTCAGTTTATTAGTTAATTAAACTTAAAAACGCAATTTGCAGATTTAAAACCTATGTGACAACCTTAAAAACTACTAGACATTTAGGATCTCGTCATTCCCTAGGAAAGACCCGGTCTTGCTAAACGGGTACACTGCTCGTAAGTGTTGGTGATTGTGTAAAGAATTCGGAACACTATAAATTTAAAGCTTAGAAACAACACATCAAGAGGATATGGATATACATGAGACGTTAAATGGATGAGTCGCGATGATATTAATATACAAGGTATGTTAAACAGATGATTCAAGATGATATTGATATGCAAGATGTGTTAAGCGGATGAGATGATATGGATATACATGAGATGTTAAACGCATAAGTCAAGATGATATGGACATACATGATATGATAAACGGATGAGTCGAGATGATATTTATATACAATATATGTTAAACGGATGAGTCGAGATGATACGAATATACATGAGATGTTAAACGAATGAGTTGAGATATTATTAATATACAAGATATGTCAAGACTTAACAAAATAGAGTAAATGACAAAAAAGTTACAGACTTTGACTAAAACTTTATTGACTTTGACCAGAACCTATAGCGACGACATGTCGTCGCTAAAAGCTCTTGTTATTTTTACTATAAAAGCAACCTCAAAAACTTTTATCCTTACATCAACCTCACAAACTCTTATCCTCACATCAATCTCACAACCTTTTATTCTCACATCAACCTCACAAACTAAGATGGAGTGAAATGAGCCTTTTATGTGTCCATGTGAAAGAGGAAATATAGTGCTAAGACAATCGCATTAGAAGTATAGCTATGGTAGACTTTAACTCATCAAAGATTTTCTTCAGGACCTTCAACACAATATCCAATTTATTATTTGGGACCTTGTAGATGTGAACTAACAGAGTGCTCAAACTGCAACGTTAAAGATCTAAAAATAAACATGTTGGAGATAAGAATAAATATGCTTGAGGCAAGACTGGAATTGGAAATGCATCCCGAGGACCATGAATGTCACTCAGGTGCAATACTTCATATTTTTTAGATGACATAGAAAATCATCATAGGTAGTAGTAATCCTTGTGTTTAATTTAATGTGTTCATCCGTATGTTTATTTTAATGTGTTAATGTTTCCCGCTCTGGCGGGATTGAGTTTGTTGTTATTTTTTGTGTTAATGTTTAGACGTTTATCAGTTTGGAATGTAATTCGTATACTTTATTTATTTGAGTGGCTAAATTGTTTATATGGATAAAATCTATAATTCTGATAAGTTAATTTGATAACTAGATGTGGGAACAATTAATTTTTAAATCATTCTATAATTAATTTAAATCATTTTATATTTACTTTAAATAATTTAAACTTATTTTTAATAAATTTAATATAATTATAATTTATTTAAGTCATTTTTAATAACTTAAATCATTTTTAATAATTTATTTACTTTAAATACTGGTCAACCTCATTAGCTAGGACATGTCTTAGCCAATTGTTTAGGGGAAAAAAGTGCGTGAACCAAGGTTGTCAGGATCGCGATCCTGATCGTAGGATCGCACGATCCTATGATCCCACACTCAAAAAACGATCAGGATCTTAACGGGATCTTAAATCAGGTAGGATCGTTCAGGATCGTAGGATCGGATCGTGGGATCGTAGGATCGTTTACGATCCGATCCTGTTACTAACCCATTTTTTTTTACTTTTTTTTCCTATGTGAAGCATTTAAGCCCATGTTTGATTCAAAAAGCCCAATCACAATAACTAATTCATTGTTTTTCACATCTGACCATTCGGTTGAAAGTGACAGATGCTCATTATAGGAAATTAGTGTTAGCATTGGCTAAATTAAGTACGAAATTATTATGATTATGACTAACAATATTTTCACGACAACTACATGCTACTTTTACCAACACACATATGATTTATTAATTTATATTAAGTCTTGCGTATGTACATTTCAAATAGTATAAACTAAAAACTAGTTTATTTATTGTTCACCACGAAGCAAACTTTAAAGTATGGGCATTCTTTTTGTTTTTTAACGTTATATAGTTTACAAATTGATAAAGTATAGACTTATACCGAGATAATCATGACAGGCAAATGTAATAATCTATATACGCATGGCCAAGCACATAATGTCATAAGACAATAAATCTTAAAATAAAAATTATCTAAAAGAAAAAACACTACAAGTATATGCCATTTACAGTGATGTGTGAACATTTTGAGAAGTATCCATTATCAAGAAAAAAAAAAAAGAAAAAAAAAAACTAATTCTTAATTGAAATACAGCAAAAATCTCAGTTTCTTCTTTGATAATTGCTAGTTTGCACCATCGCTAGTTTATAAACTTTCATTATGACCATGTATTTCCTTTATATCGAACATCATTATTTAATGATTGAAACATGAGTGGTGCACATATGTAGTATCTCTTTTATAACCAAATTGTTCATTTAGCGATTGAAACATGAAGTAACTTTGTGGAAGTATATATTGCAATATATCTAATGTTTTATTAATACGGTATTTGAACAAGGAACTTATTGTTTTAGCATCTATTTATATTCGTTTATCATATAAAATATTATATAAAAATATATATAAGTATAGAACTACAACCCCTATGCAAAAATATATACATTTTCATAGGATCTTACGATCCCGATCCGATCCTACGATCACGATCTTGTAAAGCCGAAAACGATCCTAGGTAGGATCCCGATCCTGACAACCTTGGCGTGAACAACTGGCCAAGCTGAAAAAGTTATGAGAAAGCTAAAATGGGTCAACTTCAAATGTTTATTTATTTATTTATTTTTTATTTTAACACAATGCCTAGCCAAATGTCCTTAGTAAGAAAATAATACACTTACATGAAATAAGAACCCAACAACATTTAAATTACATGATCAGTAGCACCTCTTATATATCTACTCAAATGAAAATTATAACCTGGACTCTTTGTAAAAATATTAGCAAAAGAAGCAAAGGCCTAGTTGATTGTATTTATTTTATCCCTCAGATACTATATATGACCATATAACCACACTTACAGTAAAAAAAAATTGCATGACCTCCCATCTGGAATATAATAATTTAGTTGCATAAGATTTTAACTACTAAGATTAATAAATCAAATTTTGTGATTTTAAAAATGGCACAACCCGAACCCGACTAACCCGAGTTCAAATAGGGTCGGGTTCGCGTATATTATTTTTAGCCTCGACCCAACTTTGACCCGATCCGAATTGACCCGAACCCAACAAACCGACCCGATTGACACCCCTAGTCCTTACTGACTTTTTTACACAATGCCTTCTCATCAACCTCTAAGGCTTGGCTCTTCTTCTTCTTCTTCTTCTTCTTCTTCTTCTTCTTCCTTTTAATACAATGGCATTGGCTAGGACTTTTGTGTTCTAACCGTTGATTTCCAGGCCTGTTCTACTTTTTGATGTAGTGTGTTTTTATCCAACCATGTTAATTGTTGTGAAGTTCCATATGTTGGGTTAGTAATACATTTCAACTTTTTCACCAAAAAGATTAACATGGCAAACGATCTAAGAAGCTAGTAATCTGAATGTCACATAATTTATCTGTATGCATATTTTTCGTATATACATTGTTTTCTGATGTACATCATACAAAGACCTCAAATGAATTATGAATGGGAGCCTCAGAGTTAAAGTTGATTGCAAGCTACCCAGAGTGACACGTGTATGAAGAGGGAAGACACGTCACACATGATTTGAAATGGCTGAAAGTGAGAAATAAAGATAGGATACGAATATAGCAAAGAGAAATGAGAAGCATGCGTCACAAGATATGCCTTATCATAAATCATGATTGAATTGATGGGTGCCCATATATGCGTATTAAAAGTTTCAATTTGCATGATCTCTTTCTATCCCAACAATTTCTTTTAGCGGTTATTATTTTCTAAATATTAAAGTTTCGGTAGAAGCCAGAAGATGGAAGTACTAAACAACAAAAAACTCTCTAAAACAACACCTAAATGCAATTACTATACGAGCAACAAAGGAAATGGATATGACATATTCTGACTGAAGAGTTAATAAAAATATATTGCACATATAATGACTTTTAAGTTTATTTTGTTACCACATATTCTACTACTAAGATACATTTCATGTGCAATAAACCATTTATGAATCTCAGTATCTACAGTGTTCTATACAAAAATAAAATAAGAAATGTGTGACTTTCTGTCGTGTGAAACTTATTTTGGTACGTCCAGTTTAGTTTATATCCTTCGAAATCTTCATAGGTTTTGAGAGTATCCAATATATTGTGGTAGAACAGTAGAAGTCGATCATGACTATTCAGTGACTGCATAATGTATTTAAGAAATTAATTTGCAGAATTGCATTCATAAGGAAGACCATTACAGGAATGGTGAGAAGACATGCATGAAAGAGGATTAGCAATTGCTTGGAGATTGTTAATGATTTAGGATTACAAGAAAAACATTGGTAAAGCAAATGAGTTAAGAGGTTCGCTGTTAGGTCTGATTTTTGATAATACTTCTTCCATTGGAACCAAATAAACATTTCATTTTTCAGAAAAGCAAAATTTTATTAAATAGGTAAAAAAAAGCCAAACAAATACATTAAGGAAGATAAGCCATTCTTGAACAAGTCTTCATTTGAAATGTCACTTTTTGTTTGTTAATTAATCACAATTTTTGCTCCATATTGTGTATAAACTGAGAGAGTCTTGGAGGTCTGGATTTTTTGGAGGTTTAAGAACCAGGCTTACTTGGACTCGAAATCGGTATTCAAGAAATAAAAGACTCGCTTGTAAAAGATATAAAAGTCTTTTCCCATTAATGGATTGTCAATAGGCATTGAACTTGTAAACCAAAGTGGTTAGATTGGATATTACAACGATCCGAAACTTCTTGTAACATGCAATTTTTCTCCTCTAGCGCATCTTGCTAGAGTGGTATTAGTGAAGTGCTATTAGAGAAACAGAGGGTGTTTGGGATTTGTCGACGATTGTTTATCTGCTTATTATGTTCTTTATACACACAACTAATTATGTATAAGTAATTAATTAAACACTTTAAATAAGACACTTGCTACTACGTACTGGCTTATTTTGAAGCCAATAACTAATAATGCAACTTGCGATAAACAATCTCTTGCGTCTTGTGAGTATTCTAAAATTTTATAATAAGAAAACTAGTATTAGTTTTCTAGTGTTAAAGTATCGTCGATGGTTTTTGTGGAAGCAGTCATTTTACATTTGGTCGAGGGGTAACTGTACATGTGCGTCCTTTCTCCCTTTTGTCTCGCTCTAGCTGGTTTGGGTATTGTTGTTGAAAATTAGTATCGAAGTATGTGCCAAGATAGGAACGATGAGAAAAATATCGACAACCTCCACTTGACGTTTGGAAACTATTTTAAAATGTGGAGAAGATAAATTAAGATAAGCCACATTTATTCCAAGGGTGTCTATTTAAGGCATGGCTAACCTCCACTTGTTACTCACACCAAATTTACTCAAATAGTGTGCTATGGAACAGTTGTAACACCTAATAAATGTTTATTGGGCTTTACTAAAAGAGGAAAGCTACACATTAGGGTTTCTTTCGAGAATGTATTTTTCTGAATTTCAGCACATAAGCATCATCCCAGAAGATAAAAAGGTAAAGGGTGATGACAGAAGAGAGTGAGCACCCATGGTCTTTCTTGCAAATAGTTTGATATATATGCTTGAAGCGATGTGTGCTCACCCTCTATCTGTCATCCCCTCTATTCTATTTATGTTTATATGTATTTTTGTTTTTAGTTGAGGTGCTCGGCTTTTGGCCAATTAGATCCACAGAATAGAATTCAGAACCTGTAGAATTCTCCCAAAAGGGTTGGGGAATTGGCGTGTCTCTCACTAAAATGATAGCTTACGTCTGGATTCTGGTTCACATGATGGTGCAAGTTAAGGATGAGAGTATAAGTGAGGGATTGGTGACAGAAGAGAGTGAGCACACATGGGCTCTTCTTGCATGATATACTCAAGGACTCGTATGCTTGAAGCCATGTGTGCTCACCCTCTATCTGTCATAAACCACTTTTATGCCTCTTGTTCTAATACGAGCTTCTATCATGTGTGTAGAGTAAATCAAAGATGGACAGATCAAAGAGCATACATGATCTTCTTGCAATATACATGCTAGAAATTATGTGTCATTCGAACATGTTTGTCTTTTGAAACTATAGTCATTAATTGCCTAAGTATTTTTCTTTTTTCATAGGAAAAAAAAAAAAAAAAAAAAAAAAAAAAGAGAAAAAAGAAAAAAAAATGTTTAAGAAACATGTTTTACCAAATTCAAACAGTTGATTTCTAGTTGTCTGAAGGCAATACCTGATTAGAAAGAAAAAAGATATCAAAACTCTAATTAGATTTGAAAATGCACATAAGGTGTAGATCTCATCTAAATATAGAAAACTACTTCAGTGTAAACTGTGACTTCATGTTTTCTGTTCAAACCTTTATCTAGAATTATTGATTCTCTCTCTCTCAGATTACCTTAGTTCATTGCTTGTAGCTAGGTTTCTTGAATGGGTTGACAGCTAGCTTTACAGGTTTTACCAACTTCGTACTTTTAAGTTGTTCAACTTCAGAGTTTTTTTTTTTTACTATTTAGTAATGTTAAGTTCTTTTTCCATCCAAAGGATAAAAATAGTGTACGTCCTGGTATCACACTCGTGTAACTATAGATCGAGAATTATCAAATATGGACTATTCATAAATCAGCTGATTAAAGCAAGGTCGAAGTTATTCATTTTTTTTTCCCCTAAAATAAAGCATGTATCAAGAAAGAAACTAGCAATAGGCTGGGTAGTAGATAATAACACTATAGATCCAGACATCTAAAAATCTACTACAGAAACAAAAACCAAGAGCACCACTGGAGCAAAACGACACCAAAGATCTATGACACTACAGAACTAAATCAGGTTACTTCATGGTGATTTGCTTGACATTTAAGTTAGACATTACGTTCTTACCACTTTGTAGCTTTAAAATTTGAAACAGATTGCTATGGATCAATGTTTTTTATTTTTATTTTATTTTTATTTTTTATTTTTTATTTTTTTCAAGACCAGTATTGTACGCTTCAGACCTGTTCAAGTCCTTTTTTTTTAACGGCGATTTGATTAAAAACTCACTAGCAAGACACTAGTCAAAAGAAGAAATTACAATGCGATTGTACAAGCAATTGTAGGATCTGAGATCCGTTCCAACCAACTAGGATGTAATATCTTATACCTATTCAAATCCTGATGACTTCATTGATCAAAATTCAATCCTAATACTATTCTGAGATATAATTGAGATCTGAATCGGTCAAAAACTTGTCTATTCTTTAAGTGTTCTATTGCTAAAGACCTATGCAGCATAGTTGGAGCCTGGTGGATTTTGGTCTTTAGAAGTCTCGACAGTTTTGACCTATCGATGAAGGTAAATGGGGCCAAGTTCTCGTAGCATTATCAATGAAGTGACAAAGTTGTAATTTCCGCTTGTAAAACCTCTATGTAGTAGTTTGTTTGGTTTCTAGCTTCTTGCTTGTGCCTTTAATAAAATCTCCGCCGTTAAAAAAAAATTAAAAAATTGTAGAGTTCGAAAAAGCTGAAGGTCTTAGAAGAGAGTAACTTGAATCCATTTCATTTGGTTAATCAAGTTTAATTTTATAAATATTATGTGATCCCTTCATGATAGAGACTAACTGTATAAGTTAATCCAATTGTCCTCCCAAAGCCTTAGCATTATTTTGAATTTCTAAACAGGAAAAAGAAAATCATTTAAAAGCTAGCAAGAAAAACACGAGAAACAAGAATTCATCAGCACAAACAACCAAATTCAAAACACCTACACAAATTTCATAGTAAAAAACAACGAGACCTAGAAACTTACCGACACCATAATCCTTTAGTGTTATTCTTCTCCTAAACTTCTAAAGACTGAATCCTATACGGAAAGGTGTAAGTGTCTTGCAACACTACACTAGCTAGATTAACGGATATCCTTTATTAAGAGTGCATCTCTTCAAACGCATACATGTTGAATGCTTAAAAAAATATATCTACTTAGCAGTCATGATTCTTTTGGAATTCAAGTTCTAAAGAACTCATCCTCGAAATCAAAAAAATTTCGATTCATATATATGGGGAAACCGAGAACAACCAAAACACATGCTCAGTTATTAGTTTTCAACCATAATATAAACAATGAAATGCTATTTAAGATGATGCTAACATGATTAAAAAAATACCTGTAAACAGTTTAGTATAGAATACAAAAACCATTGTAAAGCTCATAATTTTTTTAATGGCAATCTACTGAAAACTCTCTAAGCTAGCAAGATGCTAGAAAAGAGAGATTACACACGGTCACACAAACAAACTTGGAACCAATGATCCGATCAGTCTAAAATATGTCGATTTTAAATCTATGAAAAATCTATTATGAGATAAAACTTTAATTTCTTCATCTAAAATAAACTTGCATGGTGGATTGACATCAACGCCCACATTTACCTTCAGTTTGCTAATTTATTATTTTTTTTCTTTCTTTTTGAATTACGATTATAAGAAAATGCCTTAGCAAGAAGCTAATGAAAAATACAAATTGCAAGGACAAAGAAAGTGTTGCACGGATAGGCATATATACCACACAATCCAATTGAGAGGACAGTTCCTAATTCTACTAGAAACTCAAGTAAAAGGAGAAACTTGACATCATTGAGAATGCAATGCTTGTTTTGACTTTTAGAGTCGAGGACCATACTGTTTCAAAAATTCCAAAGCGACCAAAAGGTTGATTGAGCTGAAACATCGAGGAGTTTCAAAGTAGGAGCTAGAAGGTGAACTACTAGATCCACAAGAGGGAGGGCATCCGAGAGGTTGAAGATAAGAACATTGGTGATGTCAACCTAAAATTAAGGACTTTGCTCCAAGTGTCTTTTTACAATGCTACAGCTGATGAAGATGTGCTATTGTGTCTCAATATCGTTGTCGCATATCAAACACCTAAGTTGAGTCAAGAACAATTCCTCGAATATCTAGCTTCTTTCGTGTTGGCAATCTTAGGGAAGCTAGAGCTAGCCAAGACATGCAAGACATCCGCCTTAATATGGAAGGGGATTGTTACTTGTTCCAACTATTAAGCATCTAAAAGATTATTGCAATTCTGTGATGCATAATCCTTCACATTTAAATTATGCCCAATAGCTTAAAAGTTGTGATACATCTATAATTAAACTTGTAAAGATAAATTAAGGTGATTTTAAGCAACATGTCCCAGAGTGCCACCTGGATCGCCAGTGAAGTTACACGTCAAACATTTTGCCTCTGGCCGAAAGTTAATACCAAGATAGAATGAGAACATGGCCAAACGAATTAATGGGCTACCAAACAAAAAAGAAACTATCCTTTCAAAAGATGCCTTATCCTCTTATTTCAATTAAACAATTTTCTTTCCATTAATAATAATAATAATAATAATAATAATAATAATAATATCCACTTGAAATACACGTACGCCAATGTATTAGAAATTTGTCAAACTTGTATTTGCATGTAGAAAAGTATGTAAAAAGCATAAAATTCTCAACAAGACAAGACTGTCTTTTGTTTATGATTGAAGCTAACTAAGGAATCGTATCATTTCTCTTTTCCAAATTTTTTCCTTCCTTGGAGTGCTTAAATACATCATGATTAAATTAAAAGTTTGACAGAAATAGGTTCCCATTCAGAAATTTTAATGTTCTCTTCAGTCCCTGCATATATAAATGCCAGAAATTCTAAATATACATATTAAATAATACACAATAATTTACTTATTGATGCGCATTGGACCTTCAGCCCACTTGGCTAAGACCCATACAATCTCAAATCGGCTCAAAACACAAGCACGACAAGGCCCAGGCCCGATATAAGACCTGGGGAAATACTTCCCAAGGTAGCACTAAGACAAAACCTACCTAAAAAGCGTGTCCAGGCGGACGGTACACTTGGCAAACTTGCAAGGACCATTAGGACGAGCACCACATGCTCTCCTCACTTCATCTCTTGATGGCCACTGCGTGGACCATCAGATTGCCTTTACGAGTTCTAACAACCCTAATGGACTCCCTATAAGTACTAGACCATTCCTCGAAATTGTCCAAGCTAACCCAAGCTAATCACTATCAACACTTCCCAGGTCTGCCCTGGGAACTTCTGACCCAAGTCAATTACTCTCTCGAGTAATTGACACAAACCACCAAGTCGACTCGTGGGTGTTACCTCAACTCGTGACTCCGGTCACCTTTTGGGGTCCATACCGAATGTGGAAAACCAAACGATAGACCACCACAAACTCTCCATACATACATTAAGTAAATATGGCGCCATCCGTGATATACGATACCAATAGCCATGATCTCTTTCCTTTTTCCTGTTAATTGGAATAATTATTCCAACGGAAAATCAAAAAACAAGCACCGTTTTTGATTTTTCGACACTCAAAAATTATGTTTTTAAGTGATCCGTTGTCGAAAAACCAAGCGAAACAATAACCATTTCTGCCTCCTAGTGTCGTAAAACCCAAAAACCAACAATCCGAGTTTTACATAGACAGAAAAGTCATCCATTCCCAGAAATGGAGGATTTCACTACGAAGTCCTCGTCTCCTTGCAACAAGCCGAAACCTCAGTTTTTTGTCGTAAAAGACAAAAAACGTCACCTCACACAAAAAATAAAATACAACCACCATTTTCACTCCGTAAACTCACCAAAAACCATAAAAACACATACGAAGCCTGATTTAGGCAAAACAATATACAAACCACCCACCCTGACAAGCAAATGGTGCTACAACAACCAACTCGGAACAACCTGAAAAGTGACTCAATAAACCCTAATCCCAAAACATAACTCCAAAAACCAACAGGCAACAAAATAAACACAATAGCTAACACACATCCCTCAACCTGGGTACCTCTAGAAGGAACACAATGAAAAAAGAAACTGAAGGAAAAACATCTAGTGTCGCAAAGAGGTGTCATTACGACATTGAATGACATAGAACATGCAAAGGCTAAAGCTCAATAATTGAAAAACAAACAAATGACCAACTATTCCAGAGGAAGAAAAACCTACACAATGTACTCAAAAACGATCAAGATCGAGAACATCCGGCCAGGCTCGAAGGCCTTTGCTCCAGACTAAATCACCGACAACCGGACCAAGGTTCCGAAGTCAGCAAAGGAAAAGACAGAAAGAAAAAATGATAAACCTTGGAAAACCTACAAGAGGTCGAGAAAACAAAAAAGGGTTATATCCCATATACAAGCGTGATGTAACACCTCGTAAGTTTTCAGACATGTTTTTAAAGTGAATTATCCTTATATTTCAATTATGAACTTTTCTGAAATCATTTGGCTTGAAAACGTGAAGTTATCTCGCGAAATGTGAAAATCACACACAACGCATACCGGCACAACTGTAAACTCGGTAAACAATTTGAATTGATAGATATATTATTTTACGGAATACTGGTCATATGAATACTCGTTTTTATTGGAAAAATTATTTTGAACGCAAAGGCGTAATTTTTGTGGTGTGAATCGATCGTTAACAAGCCCTATTGATTCCAAACAGCAAAATCCCAAAAGATTACATTTATTATGCTTTTAGTCCCTATGGTGATAATTTCAATTAAACCCCTCAAGGTTTACTCCTTTGTCACTTGGCTCTCAATGCTTTCCGGTGTAAAAGTTATAACAATTAGGGTTTTCACCCATTTGTTGCATTCACCAAACCCTAGTTTCCTATGTCTCCCCCTCTCCCTCCAGTGATAACATAGCCGCCACCACCTGAGCCAGCCACCACAGCCACCGACTGCCGGCACCACATCACCATCCGGTCACCTCTAAGCCGCCGTGAAACCGCCACCCACATCATGGAATAGGAGGTTCGTGTTTAGATGCGAGTATAGTAAGAAAGGGGTCATGTGTAATACCTAGAATTCTAAAACAAGTAAAATGACCAAAATACCCCTACTTTTAAAAATCTAAATAAATACTTATAAAATATCAAGTAAGCTAAAGAAACTTTGTGAATTATTAAATAAGACTTAAATAACTTAAGTAAGTTTACCAATTATATTTTCAGGATTTTATGAATATTTTGACACGTTTTAAAATATGTAAGAGATCCAAATGTAATTTTAAATTCGTACATAATTAAAAATATGTTACATATAATTCAAGTTGGACAATTAGAGATGGATTAGGAGTCCACTTGGCCCAAGAGTTCTACAAACCAACCCATAGCCTTCCCAAATCCATAAACTCGGTTCTAACTCCATATATACTCATGGTACGCTTCATTAAAAATTCTAGAAACCCTAACCGACTATAAACTAAAGTTGACACCTCCAAAAATTCCATACAATCGAATACAATCTTCCACAGCTCCTAAACAATTTTCCTGGTTTTTAAGAAGTTCAAAGAAGTTGAGAAAAATATTGGTTCAAGTTTGGGATGATCGAGTGAAGTTAGGGGAATTGTTTGAGTCGGTTTAAACCATCAAGAAGAAAGAATTGTTCTGCTTTAATCCATACATTCTAAAATCTTTCTGGTATTTTTATATCACTTTATATATCATATATGATCTGTAGAAAATAGTAGAATCGATTCATGCCAGCTAATATGATAATAACAAAATTATATAAGTTAATAAACCCTAAATAGAATTAAAATTAAGCAAATAGCCATGCGAATTTTTGAGGTCTGGTCTATATTTTTCTCAGGTCCTATGAACATTATATAACATCAGAAAAATAAGCTTCATAATTTTTGAGACCTAGAAACCATGTTTGGGAATTATTCTATAATCGTTTTAATTAAATTAAAAAGAAAAGAAAAGAGAAAAAGGAAAGAGCAAACTAGGGTTAGGGTTTTGATTTGGTTTTAATTTTAATGATTAATAATTAATGTGTAATTAATGAGGAATGGTTTAAAGTTAGGGTTAGGGTTTGGTAGTTTTAAAAAGGATGATTGTGGTGAACTTGTTTTCTGGATAGATTTGATGCCTGAATATATGAACGTGATAGGTCATGATATATAATGATTTTATTTAGTTTCTTTTGACGAAAACTTAGTTTTATGTCTTAATTAAGTTTTCCAATTGGCGGGGAGTGATTTCAAGTTGTTTTGGTCGTGTTTTTTATTTTTGTGTGATTAAGTCTCAAAGCTGAGTAAATCAGGTCTGAAAATCAGTAGCCGTTTTTGATTTTTCATTTTCAAACCGTAAGGAGTTAGGAGCTCTCCTTTGACACGAGTAATATTTGGGTTATGTGTGCCTTTCTGGAATTTTTCTATATTTTTTTAAAGTGTCAAAATGGGTTTGATAAATATAAACTTTTGGGGTGTTTCTGCAGTTTATTTTCAGGAATGGTTTTGATAAACGATTTTTGGAAGGGTATTTTCATTAACTAATAAATTCTGGGAAAATTTGTGTGGATTCTTAAGACATTGAAGTATCTCTGTGAATTTTTGTGAATTTTATTTTTGAGTTCTAATATGGTTTAAAAATTTGTAAAGTTGTGACCTGGTTATGAATAAAAGCTGAATTTTTCTTAAATGGTGAATTACACACTTAAAGCTTATTATATCATTAATATGTGTAACATAATCATAATGAATCTTTAATTAAGTGTTTAATACAGTAAATGAACTACCTATGATCTCTATATAACCTAATATGATATTTAATTTGACTACTACATGTTTAAGTATGTAAAAAAAACCCTAATTTACTACTATTGGGAATTATAATCAAATTAATCATGAACACTTGATTATTAATTCGTATAGGTTCCGTGAAACAGGAGTGATCTGTGACTCTTCTTGCGTGACTTTTCTTTCTTTGTCATTTGTATTTGAATAAGGTACAGATATTCTGACCTTTTCTGTAAAGGTTTCTTCTGATTTTCTTTCCATTCATTCTGATTAGGATTCCTTATGCCATTGCTATAAATCCCTTTTGTTTTTTGAACTTTTTCTGTGATAAACCTTTGTTATATCTGAACCTTCTGATTTGGACCTTCTGATTTGGACTTTCTGATTTAGACCTTATGATATGAACCTCTGATATGTATTTCTGATTTTGGACTATTATGATGACCTATGATCTGTGTCATTTTATGACATTCTGTTTGACCTATTCTAGTTTGACACCCGATCCATTTCACTAGTCATGGGGGTTCCATGTCCGTGTTAGCGATGCACCTCTGACATGACTCTAGGGCAGTAGAGTGATGTTCTGCCACGTCCCTTTGATTGGTTTGCATGTGAATGGGTAGGGGCGTATGGATGCATCCTAGATCTGTTTCTGTTTCTGATATGATATGATATGATATTTCTGGTGAATGTGGCTGTGTGTGCAATACACGTCCTTCAAAATTCTGGGAGCTAGCTACTCCACTTATGTGATTATGATATGATTATGATATGTTATGTTCTGAGCTCATGGTATTATTATGGTTGGACTCTGTTCGTACAGGTGACTGTATGAATTCCTTACCTAACCTATACATTTTATTTCTGTATTATCTGTTATACCTAAATATGTTTTCCCCAAAATATAGCATTTGTACTTCAACATTTATTTTCAGTTTATTATTGTTATATCCGTTCACTGGGCTTTTTAAGCTCAGCCGCATTTTCTTTCACCGCGGTAGGTATTCAAGCTAGCTTTGGGATGGTTTCTGGGATTGAGAGTAGAGTTGAATTGAAGATTCTTGACCATAGTTATTAGAAGTAAGTTATTTATTTAAGACTTCCACTTTTGATAGTTCTGTTTGTTCTGATGTAACACCGTATTATTGTGACATCTTTACCCTTGTCGGGTCGGGGTGTTACATCACGCCTAGATTTTGGGTTTGTATTTGTGGTCGTGTATTTGCTTCTCATCTCGTCATATCTTTCTTTCTCCCTCGTTAATGGTATGTCAAACGCATCAAAATCTATTCCATTTTCTTTCCTTCATACAAATTGAATACGAATCTTGTGTTATTGTTTTCATGGATTAAAACATGATTTAAAAATATTTTTGATACAAAATCATGTGGTAAAATGGATTAAAGTGGTGTTGTTTGGTCGGTTAGCATTGGGTTGGGTTTAAAACCAGATTTGTTTTCGGTTCTACACGTTTTGGTCACGGTTTAGGTCTCGACATGTAGGTGTTGCTTATTTGGGTCTCGGCTCAGTCTTGGAATGGCTTAATTCATTATGAGTCTCGGATTAAATTTGGATTTGTTATTCACTTAATTTATGTCTCGAATTTGATATGAAATTGCTTATAATCTTAAGAGCTTATTGTACTCTTGTTTCTTTTGGGGTCGTGGTCACAAGAATTCATAAGGGTGCGATTGGTTTGGTACATGGTGCAACCACAACCCACTTAGGCTGCGTTTATTTTTGGTTCTCGGTTCACAGTGGTCGTAAATAGGGGCGTTTACATTTTTGAGTTAATATTTGTGTTTGTGATTTCTTTGCGTATTGTACCTGTGTTGCATGAGTAAAATGGGCTAAGCAAAAAAATTAGGGTGCGTTAGGTTTTTAAAACATGGACAAAAGCCCATAACAACTTAAAAGGTTTGATTGGTCTAGATCTTGGGCTCAAAGCCCACCAATTTAAATATAAGGTGTGTTGGGTTTTAAGTGTAAATAATAATGACGTGTTATAATTTTAAAAATTTGCATTTGCGGATTATCTAATTTATGACTAATGCAACTTAATAGTTTTTACCCTTGTGATATGGGTACGTCTCGGTAAATTTTGGATTGTTGCTTGGGATTGATGATTGATATTAGACATTGCGAATACTTAACGGATTTAATAATTGGGATTGTGACTTGGAGTTGGATTATACATTTGATACGGATTTTAGAATACGGATCAAAAATTGATTTTGACGTGGACAATTGGACATTTATTGAACTGACATCGATATCTCTTGCACATCGGATATTTTGGACTTATTGGACTTGAAATGGATATAATATATTAGATTCATGACGAATTTAATATATTTAATTCGTAACAGATATACAATAAGGAAATAATGTCTAATAATCAATGAATACTCTTTATTACTTTCTATTAAATTGTCGGGAAATATTGTTTTGAGAAAATTGATGTTATTAAAGTCACGATGACTTGGGAATGTTGTATAAATGGATACGTCATGCCAAAATTTATAAAACTTTTTACAGTTATACTTTTATTTCAAAACTGTATATTCTTATGAAACCCAACAAGAATCTAAACATGTTTTCTTTACTTCTTTTAATTAAGTTGTAAAACCTTTATTGTTGGAATTTTGAATTCAAACTTATCTTGTTTATAAAACTTGTATGTTTTATACATATTATTTGGGATTATGGGGTAAATACCAAAACTTATAAATTAGTTTACTTTCTTGACATATTTCCTTGTCGTTCATTTCTTTATTTCTCTTTTTGTCATTCTTTCTTGACTCAAGTTTTCGTCAGTACTTTTCTTGACTATGTCAATTTTCTATTCCTTTTGGCGTGTGTATTCTCGAGTATATGTTTTCTTACCACCACACGAAACATTGATACTAAACTTTTTACAATAATTGATACGAGTAATCTACGAAAACTAAGACACTTGGTCTTTTGAAAACTCATTTACTTTGCGAGACGTATTCTGAGATAAGTTGTACACGTATTAGGTTGTTTCGATCCCGTACCGTTGTACCAATACTCTTGATACCATTATGTTTTGCTACTTGATGCCAGTTGTGAAAGTTGTGATATTTTTGCGTTGCTGCATATTGAGGTGAGTTCATGGCCCCTACTTTTACTGGTTTTTAAACTGTTTTTGGGTGAGAATACATGCTCATTTTTAACTAAACTCAATGCTTTTTTATTTGAATACGCGAATTGTTTACTCAAAACTTTGTTGTTTGGATGAAATGCTTGATTGGTTATTCGAATGCATGATGTGTTTACCTACTACAAACTTTATTATTTTCTCTTGGACACAAGTGTTTAAAGATTTTGGAGATGAGTTTGATAGCCCCACCTTTACTTGTGTTAATGTTTTATTGAAATCTTGGGGTGAGAAAACATGCAAAACATTTTTTATTGGACATATTGTGTGACAACTGGCAATTTAGGGAGCTATTTTAAAACCCGTATTACGTTAAAATTTAATGATAATTAAATGTTTGGAGTTTATTCTCAACGGATTATGTTAAATTTAAACCCGTAGTTTTGAATTAGGAAGTTTATGTGGAATTAAAATTTGAATTATTGATTTGATATGGAATATATGTAGTGATTATTGATTGAAACATCTTTTAGGCACTACGTTGACTCTGGCACTAGGATAACCTAACACATTTAAAAACCTTGATTTACGGATTGGTTTATATGTTTAACGAACGTATTGTGGAGTTTTAAAAATAATGGGAATGAGCTCGGGTTGAGGGTGTCGGAATACTTTGAAAGGTTACGGAAATGGTCCTTGTGTTTATTGACCAGTCACCCTCCCCTTTAATATTAATATTATTATTATTGTTTTAAAAAGACTAAAATAAAAAGAGTATACAAATGGTCCTTGTGGACCGGTTCACACACAAACAAACACACACCTATCATCAACTTCCCATCTCTCTCTCTACCCCCATTTCAAACCCTAGCCGCCGCCCCTATCCGGCAGCCACCACCACACCGCCACTCCCACGTACACACCACCACCACCATCTTAACCCTCACTTAACCCTCTTTCTTTTGGTATACATCATGCGCGGCGAAACACCCCTAATACCCCGTTTGATTAATCACCGCCGCCTTATACACCATCACCATCATTTGTTTTGTAAAGATTCTTGAGTTTGGAAGCCTTAAAAGGTGAGTAGCATCGGTTTGGCATCATGTGTGCCACGATGTGGGTTTAAATCCGTGGAAACATGGATGGATTTAATGGGTTTTGATGAAATCTTGATTAAAAATTATGGGGAAATGATGTTTTTAATATAGAAACGAGTTTGGTATCCGGGTTTGGTATTCCTTGTGGAGGTCGAGTAGGAAACCGAGAGCTATGGCTCTCGGCTTGATGTTATTCTTGAGTTCATGTGATTCTTTTGTGGTTTTGATACTCGTTGTCTTGGTAGTGAGGGTGTTGGATTATATGGAGTTGGATTTTTGTTTGAATCTTGGTTGCAATTTGAATGCTTGTTGTTGTTCTTGTGTGCCGCGACCCAAAGGGTCCGTTTGGCTGTTTTTGGTGTGCTCGGATGAGCCTAAGCCGATACCAAAGTGGTCTTGGGTTTGAGTCATCTTGACTCGTGGTCTAGCCGAGACCCAAGTGGGTCTCTCGGCACGGGTTTGACTTGGTAAATCGACCCGGAATGTATTTATATTCTTGATGTTTTCTTGTTATTGTTCCATGTTGTTGTTGTGGTTTTGTCCTTTGGCCGAGTACTATTGATGGGCCGAGACCCTTTGTGGTCTCGGAAATGGGAACATTGTTTATCTGTGAAGTGTTGACGATAATGTGGATGAACGGGGACCGATTGTGAGACGGTCAAATTAGAACGACGGAGATAGGTTAGTCGGGTGCCGTAGTCGGACCCTATTGTTGTAGCTTGTGAAATGGGATGAATGATGGAGTTGTGATACTTGACTTATTACTTTGGACATGTGGTTGTGCGAGTTGAAGTCACTTTGACTTTTTAGTCAAATGTTGACTTCGGCAAATGCCCTAACACTTTGGATTTGGACAATGAGCCGAGAGTGATGACTCGGACATGTGACTCATCTTTTATAACTCGAAATAATTAATAATTAAACAAACAAATAAAAACTCGTAATAACTTATATATCAATATAAAGATTTCTATAAATATATAAATGTGTAAACGTATATGCGTATATAATAAATAGGAGATCACGAGTAATAAAAACAATAATGTTGACGATATATATTGGACTATGAAAATAGTAAAATATTGTCGGAAACTTTATTATAACTAAGCTATTATAAATAGAAATATAAATTTAACGCGAATTGTTTTACGAAATAAAGCGAGCTTTTTGGGAAATAAAATGAGAACTTATGAGTTATAAGAGATTTGAGGGCACTTAAATCCAAGTTGGCCATTTTATTAATTGTTAACTTTTTGTGCTTGTCACGGATGTATGATGTTAATATACTCGTTTAATATAACTATTTAACTTATTTAATCGACGGATTAAATAGGACCTATTTAGTTATATAAAAAGGGTTTATTATCGAGTATTGTATCCTACGACGCCTTTAGGTTGTGGTAGGAGTGCGGGATAATACGCTACTAAATATTTTGTGAAGTTTATCGAATTGACGAATTCGGCAAGTTTGACGATATATTTAGGATACTTATTAGACTTTAAAACTTACCATATAATAATCTACGTGCTATGTGATTTATGACTTGGTATGGTTTTGGAATAATATATTAGGTAAATAGGTTGTGGAGGATTAGCGAGTTGACGAACTTGATAAACTTCGACGATTTATTTAAAGAATATATTAGGCCAACACTAGACCTATAGATCGTTATCATTTCTATTAATGTGATTTTTGGATTGTGTTGAGTCGACCTTCCACCCACACGGATACCAAACGCCAAACCAAATATGATAAATGGATTTTGGAAAGTAAAAAGGAATACGTTCAGGATTGGGAATATTTGATTTTTGAGGAAATGATTCTGAGAAGAGTTTATATTGTTAGGAAGTGCCGAGTCCGTAGTTGCCGTCATGATTCAACCGGTTTTTGAGCTAATATCTGGACTTGAGGTGAGGCAAGCCCACTTTTACTTTTGAATATTGTTTTCAATTCTTGGGGTGAGAAACGTGCAAATTGTTTTATATTGACTATTATTGCTATTTGATCAAAACTTGCTATACTTATAGAACTAGGTAAGTTGTAGAGCATGTCGTATCCTTACGAATGTTGCGCATGTCGTATCCTTACGAATGCAAAAATATGTCGTATCCTTACGAAATGTTGGGCATGTCGCATCCTTGCGAATGCATATTGATTTGATTGGTTTTGGACTATAGTGTGCACCTATAGGTTTGTTTTAGTTGAATGAGGCCTAGTCTAGCTAGCAAGAGTTTTGCGTATATGTCCACTTGATTGAATTAAGAATTTAAATCTATGATCTCACCAGCGAAAGCTGACTTTTAGCGCGTCTTCTCAGGTAATTAAGTGATGGCTTGGGATGCTTGTGTTTGGAAGGCTTGGCATGGCAATCTGGTTAAAGGATCTATTTTTGAACTCTGATATTTTATTGTGGACCTATGTTTAAACTTATTTTGGGCCTTACTTTGGATTATTTGGGATGAATGTAAACTTTAAAACCCTAGTTGGTTTTGTTTTTACTTATGTTTACTTTACACTGGTACAAAAAGTTGTATTGGTCATGCCAAAAATGTGTGACGATATGCATATAGTCACACACGTTTTTTTCGTTGTGTGTTACCATAGGTCCCGCCACCGTACGTGGCATATGGTCACATTGTTGAATTCGTGGCCTTTTCCATCGAAAAAGAGTGACCAAAACCCCGAATATGTGTGACAAATTAGGCACAAGTTTTGTTGGATTAGTCATTATCAGTGACCGTAAACACTTTATAGTCACGCGAATGTTTTTTGAGAGTAACTATTTTTCAACCTTTGGCCACATAAATATATAATATATGTGACATTTGAGATTATATATTCAAGTAAATGTGTATTTTGTGTGACTATTTCCCGTCCTGTGGCCACATGAATATACAATAAATGTGACATTTGTGATGATTTAGTCACACAATGGGTGTTGTTATTTTAGAGTTAGTCACATACAATTTAACACAAAGTGGCCAAAAGTGTTAATAAGTGTGACCATATGCTGTTTAAAGTGAAGAAATGTGTATTTTGTGTGACTATTGATCATCCAATGGTCACATGAAGTTTATGTTTTTGTGGCCTTTTGTAATATTTAATCACTCAAAGCATGTTTGTTTCGGGTATTTAGTCACATACCATTAAGCAAACAGTGGCCAAAAGTGTGTCCATATGCTATTTAAAGTGAAGAAATGTGTATTTTGTGTGACTATTGATCATCCAATGGCCACATGAAGTTTATGTTTGCGTGGCCTTTTGTAATATTTAGTCACACAAAGCATATTTCTTTTGGATATTTAGTCACATACAATTAAGCAAACAGTGGCCAAAATCGTTAATAAGTGTGACCATATGCTGTTTAAAATGAAGAAATGTGCATTTTGTGTGACTATTGATCATCCATTAGCCACATGAAGTTTATGCTTGCGTGGCCTTTTGTAATATTTAGTCACAAAAGGCATATTTGTTTTGGGTATTTAGTCACATACAATTATGCAAACAGTGGCCAAAAGTGGTAATAGGTGTGACCATATGCTGTTTAAAGTGAACAAATGTGTATTTTGTGTGACTATTGATCATCCAATGGCCACATGAATTTTATGTTTGTGTAGCCTTTTGTAATATTTAGTCACACAACGAATTAAGAAAACAGTGACCAAAAGTGTGACTATATGCATCTTTTAGTGACATTTAAAAGATCAATATATATATATATATATATATATATATATATCAAAACACATTCAAATACAATAAAATTTGAATGTATATAACTGAACCAAATATAAAATTGGCCATCCTTTTATACACCAAGGAGTCCTAGTCGGCTTACAATAGTTTCCTAATTAAGTATCTATAATCTTTTCCAGAAGCAACTAGCTAGCAACTTCGAGCCGTCTTGATCTCTGAGCAGTACCAACTGTCACTAGCAGTAGTAACTTTTGTACTAGCAGTAGTAAATACTTGGCACATTTTCTTTGAAGTTCATGAGCAACACTAAATCCATCTAAGCAATATTAACACAAACATGAGCAGCAGTAATTCAAACAACATCATGAAAGCTTTTAATCCAAAACAATGAACATAATAATAAAATTTGCAGTTAAACTTACAAGTTTTTCTCCCATTGATCTAATCTCATCATCTGGATATATAAGCCTTAAAAATGTAGGCTGCTGCATATCCACAATAACCACATCAGGATGAGAGCAAAACTAGAACATGTCAAAGCATACAACATGACAGAACTAGATGAGCATACCGGAATAAAGTTCTTGATTAGATGCTAGAAAACCTTCCTCTCTAAAAAGTATGTGGTTATATATATTGTTGACGGGTGCATCTATTTCTTGATATTTGACATAGAGACACTATTGCCTTGTCTTTTGCCATGTGCATCTAGTTTGTTAGGCGCCACTAGTTCAACTATATACTGTTTTGGTGGTTTTGAGTCGCTTGATTCGCCACTTATTCAACTATCTGCTTTGGTGGTTTTGAGTCACTTGATGCGCCACTGGTTCAACTATCTGCACAAACAAGGTCTATGGTATTTTCCTCGAATAAAGTGAAAGTAAAAGAGGGCAGAACGCATAAAAAAAAGATCAATTACCTGTGCTCTTACTTTTTCCAGATCCAATGTATTTTCATCCGGAGTAGATTCTATATGGTATAAAACTTACTATATCTAATGTATATTTAAAGAGTTGTATATATTTGACATTAACTATTAAAAAACAAAATCACAAAGTTCGGAGTCTTTGGACGTATAAGTGTATCACCATTGGGCCAATCCAACCTGACTCCCGCCCTACCAAAATTTGAAGTTTTGAACTATTACCTAACCTGCCTAGCTATTTTGCCTCCTCTAACTATGAGCATATGAAACAAAATCGTAAGGTGCTGTAAAGAATGCAGATGAATTAAGAATGGAAAAGATATGCTGAAAAAATCAAATAGACCAACGTGACTACTTGATTAGAAACAGGAACCCAAGCATATAATCACCGATGTACCCAGGAACCCAAGCATATAAATTATATTGACCCGGGCGGACCTTCTTGATCTCAAAGTAACCTTTCTTGTCGTTTTGAGTCCAAAACTGATAGCCCTGATTATGTAAAATAAGGTACAGATTAAACTCTAAGAATGGTTTACAAAGGTACAAGTAACTTTGTCCCAACCACCCAACTAAAAATAGAAAAGATAAGCTGAAAAAATCAAATAGACGAACGTGATTACTTGATTAGAAACAACTATATTTTTTGATAGTCAGATCTTGGTCTTTTTTCGATTTTTGGCTTTCTTACAATCGATTCTGCACCTTTTATTTGTAATAGTGAGCTGAATACCGCCACCGCCGTACATTATCAGTCGCAACCATCACCGCCATTGTAATTGAGACCCTAAATCTAGGAATCGAAACATTTATGCTACATGAGAGAATTAAAAAGACATGGTAAGATTTTAGACATGAAATATCATAAGTTTACATTTAAAACCTTACTAGGTGACCCTGTAAGTCTCTCGTATTGTTCATACACCTGTCCTATCAACACCAGACTTGCGCACACTGTGTGTGTGTGTATGTTTTGAGAGAGACTGATGTTCTAGAAGATGATATGTCGGTACTTATCACCGAGAAAAAAAAGTAAAATTTACCGATCGAGCCGGACTGGACCACCAAACATGTCATTAGATCGGGCCTTAGCGGTGGTCTTGGTGCAAGTGTTGTGGTGGTGCGAGCGGTGGCGTTGGTGAGGAGAGTGTTGGGGAGATAGAAGAAGACAAAATCTAGTTTTGGTGGATATATATTTGGGATGGAGTATTGAAAAACATTGGCGGGTTCAATGAAATTAAGTGGAGGGGCAATTTAAATTTGGAGAAAAAATTTAGGTGGGCTCTTTGGAAAAGTTAAAAGGGAAATTTTATTTTAGGCAATTAAGTGAGGGGACATGTATATTACATATAAATTTAACACATGAAGTATCTTAATTTTTTGCTTTTATAAGAGGTGGAAATGAGCCGAGCCGCTCGTGAAAAGCTCAAGATCATATCAGTAAAATGATTTGAGCTTTTGTCGAGTAACTAGAGTTCGTTCGAGCTGATTCTTATCGAGCTTTGAGCTCAAGCTCAAGCCTATCAAATGAAGTTAAATGTTTAATGAGTTGAACTCAACCTTATAAAAGTTCGACTCGAGTTATTGTTGAGTTTTCGAGCTTGTAAGTGATATAGCATATATATATATATATATATATATATATATATATATATATATATATATATATATATATATATATATATATATATATATATATATATATATATATATATATATATTGGTACTTGCACTAAAGTAGTATAGTGTTTATGGCTAGATTGTGTGGTTTGTAGTGGCTCATGTACCCCATCTTTGCTTGTAAATTTAACTGATCTTGATCTTTTGGCTACTCGATATCTTTTGGCAGTAATTACCCAAAATGGCACAATTTGACTATCCTGTTTGACCTTATGCAAATGAATGTACAGGCACAAAACTACCAAAAATTGCCCAAAGTGACAATCATGATTGGCTATTAGTTATCTTTTGATAGTAATTACCCGGAATTGCCCAAATTCACTTGGAGACTCTTTGACTTTTGCAAATTACAATCAAGTTTGACAATCTTTGTTTGACTTTTAACAAAGTATCAAAACATAGTCAAAAAAGCAACATAACATTATTGTTCAACAAAAAGATAACTTGATCATATAGTAATCGATAACTTGATTAACAAAGAAACATAACATAAGTTTTCTTTGAACACAAAAACATTAAACTTCAAAGAAACATAACATAAGTTTTCTTCGAGTCACGGTCAAACATTTATTCCCTCGGGTCAAACCTGATCCCAAATCATTGTTGGAAATATTGAGTTTGGAAGTTTATTATTCATAAAGCATGAGATACAAGTAGTTATTGCATCAACTCATTGGACTTGGTAAGTCAAGACTTGGTAAAAGGAAAGTGGAGACTTTTGCGTACCACACTCAATTCCTTATCTTTAGGAACAACTTTAAAATATCTTCAATTCACAGTATGATTTAGGCGCCTTTGGTCGATCCCTTTTCCCGCCAAAAGTCTTGGGAACCGTTCATATACCTCTCCAGCCTATTGATACCTCTCTATTGTATATATACCAAATAACACACACAAACACATATCTCACTTTCAAAGAAAACTTCAACAATGGCAACAAATGGTAACTTTCAAAATGATGCAGAAGAGTACGAGTGGGTATTAAACAATAGTTTGCTATGGGACGCAGTGTTTTATCATTTCGGGTATGATCCCGTTTACGAATATGGGTCGTATAGGCAGGTAGATATGTGGATGAGGTCAATAATTTTGAAATGGCTGCATAGACAAGACTTTTATTGGGAGCGTTGGGGACTGAATGATGTGGAGGTGGAGGAAGAAGATGAAGAGGATGAGGAGGATCAACAGGATGCGCAGCAAAATGTGGTGGAGCAGCAAAATGAAGAGGATGCGCAGCAAAATGTGGTGGAGCAGCAAAATGAAGAGGATCAGTAGCAAAATGAAATGGAGCATCAAAATGTGGTGGAGCATCAAAACCAGGGGGTCAACAAGATGGGTTTGCATTTGCAGACCCGTTAAATCTGGAAAACAGGATTACCGATCTTGAAATTAAGTTTCAATATCTCGCGAAAAGGAAAAGGATGCAACGCAGGGAGTAGGACGCTCTGGTTTTAACAAGTTGGTGTGAAATGGAGTGAAGCAGTTTTTAATGATGATGTTTTTATGTTTTTAGTATCTTTAGTATTTAGGTAGGATAATTAATTATATTTATGTTTGCAACTTTTATGAATGGTTGTATCTTTTAACAAATATCAACGAAAATTTTGAGACCTTGTATGGTTGCTTGTGATGTCAAACTGTCAAAGGTGTGTTTGGTTTCTTGGATAAAAGCAGTATGTCAAATTGTTAAAATCCAGAAATGATGTGTTAATGTTGGTAGTTATAAATAGTATTGCTAAGTGTAATTGATGATGTGATTATTGTGATTCCGGTAATGAGTTAGGTTTTGTGTTTTTGGGACTAATATTTTACGGGATAAGCTGAGAAAAGTGCTGGAGTCCTGAAAAATAAGCCGTTTCGAATGGAAACTGACTTAGTGTTGCTAGGCATATTTTAGTGTTGCTAAGCCTAACTTAGTTCGGCTAAGGGTTGTTCAGCTATTTTTGAGAGTGCAGGGTACTGTTTTAGAAATATGAATGGTTAAGGGTTTGTACACTTCAATCATTCACAGTTTCACACAAATGTTTTTATCTGATCAAAACTCTATCAAACATAAAACCACTGCTTGATTTTATCAATTAATTGCAATTCCCAGCAAAACCCTACACAAATTTTCAAATTTCACAATGTCGACTCTGTCTTTTGCCAACAAGCATAACATGATTGCATTCTTGCAAAAGCCCACCAAGGACAATGAAGAGTTCACTGAAGTTGTTGATTTTCTCAATGCTACTCATATTAGGTATGCATTAATAGTTAACCCTACTGTATATGTTTCCAACATCAAACAGTTTTGGGCTACTGCAAAGGTCAAAACTATTGATGAGGAAGTACAGATTCATGCCCGTGTGGATGGGCAGAAGATTATTGTTAGAGAGGCATCTGTTAGAGAAGTTCTTCATCTAGGAGATGTTAATGGAATTGAGAATCTTCTAGACTCCACAATTTTTGAAAACCTTCAAGAGATGGGGTATGTAAGAAAAAATGATTCTTTGAAATTTAATAAAGGTGGCTTTCCCCCACAGTGGAAATTCTTAATTCACACTTTGTTACAGTGTCTTAGCCCAAAGACTACTGGTTGGAATGAGTTTAGTAGTAACATGGCTTCTGCCCTTATATGTTTGGCAAAAAATAAAGAAAATTTCAATTTTTCAAAATTAATTTTTGATCATGTGGTTAAAGTCTTGGATAATTCTTCAAACCAACATTACTTATATCCAAGATTTTTGCAACTTCTTATGCACAAACGGTTTACAAATAAGAAAGTTCACGACAAGGTTTATTTTGTTCACTCTCATATTAAAAAGGTCTTTTCTAACATGAAGAGAAAGGGTAACGACTTTCCTGTCATAGTTAAACCATTGTTTCAAGCAATGTTGGAACTAGGTCAACATAAGAAGGGTGAAGGTTCAAGAACTTATAATCAATCAAGTTCCAACGGAACTGATTCAGGTGAAGGAAACCGCAGGTGCCAAGAAACCAAGGGGGACAATGCAAGTGATGAGGATAAAAGTAGTGAGGAAAAGATGGAACTTGTTAAAGAATTGATGGTTAAATATACCAAACTTAAAGAAGAGGTTCTTGGCCTACAACAAATCACAGATACTCAGGGGGATGTAATTACAGGTTTGAAGCTGAGGGTTAAGCAATTGGGAGGTCAGAAGGGGTCAAGAACCAGGTCATTCAGAAGACTGAAAAAAGTGGGCACAAGACAAAGGATTAGTTCATCTGAAAGCATAAGTTTGGGGGGGGGGGGGGGGGATGATCCCAAACAGGGGAGGAATGAAACCAAGGATTCAGGGGAAGCTATGGAAAATTTTGATAGTGCTGCTGCTGGTGATGACGTTGGTGTGGATATGGATGTGGATTCTGGTGAGAATGATGATGAGTATGTGGTTGCTGATAATCAAGGTAATGAGGTTCTTATGGAAGCAACAATCAAAGGCATGGGAGACTCTACTGCTGCTGCAAGTGAAGAAATGGCCAAGGAGGATACTACTGCTGAGGAAAATGTTCCTGTTGCTAGTGATGATGATGAAACTTTGGCCAAATCAATGATTCTATTGAAGACACAATTTAAACAAGCAGTGCCACAATCACCACTACCAACAGAACAATCACAACCACCACCACAACAACCAAGAGTACCTGTCAAAGGTGTGGTGATTAGAGAACCAACTCAACAAATCAAGAAGAGTGTACAAGAGCTAAGTTATAAGGGCAAAGCCAAAGGTATTATGGTTGAAGAGCCTAAGAATGATCCTTTAGAGGATCTTCCTTTTGTGTACTGGCCCAAACACAAGCAACTTGAATTAGATGGAGTTGCTGCAAGAAAATTGGCTGCTTCGTTTGCAGAGGAGAATCAGATGGTACTTGAACAAAGAAGGAAACACGCCGAAGCTGAGGCCAAAACAAAAGCACTCTTGGATTCTTGGGATGAAGAAAGGATTAAAGGTGATGCTGATATTGCACTGATGAAACAAATAAAATAAGAAATGCAAGGGTTGGAAGCTTGTTCAATTAAAGCGATACTCAGATGATGAGATCTTCAAAATGTATGAAAGAGCCAAAAACTCAATGTAACTAATATATATCAATGTTAATGATAACTGACTTCACATTTTGCTATAAATAATAGTCACATGAATATTTCACAATGTGACTATTTTGAATGTATTGGTTACATATAATACCCTTATAATGTGGCCATAAACATCATTTAGATACACATTTCTGATATGGTGTGACTATTGTAAAGCCTATAGTTGCAATGTGACTATTTTTATTTATTTATTTATTTATTTTTATGTTTTTTTGTAAAGCCTATAGTCACATGATCGTGCTTCAATTAAGTGTGACTATACAAATTAGGATTTGGCAAGCAAACACACACTAAACTTTAGACACACATATTAACTTACGTGACCATATGTATCGAATTTTCGTTACACTATGTGGAAAATTAGAAGGGGGGTTGAATAGTTTTACGTCTTTTTAATTCGTTATAAAAGATAGTTATAGTATTTTCTTAGTTTTTAAAATCTAGATTCGATAATATATGATCTCAAGTCTTTCACAATATAAACAACTATCAATAAGTAAGATATAGCAATGATAAGTAAAGAATAAATAAGAGATGGAAAGATCGAACCGCGAGACAAGAGATTTATAGTGGTTCGACTACAAGGACACCTTCCTTGCCCTACTCCACTCCCCGAGCACCTAACTCAAGAGTTTTCTTCACTATATCAACAAGCTCCCTTATGGCGGAGAAAACCTTACACACCACAACTTCTTCACAACTAACTCACAACTTCTACACAACTTCTTCACACCAATCTACTTCACAACTAACTACTCCACGCCTATCTTCTTCACACCAATTTTCTTCACAACTAACAACTTCACACCTAGCTTCTTCACTACAATCTAATTCCTAACTTTTCTTCTTCACACCAAACAACTAACTAATCACACAATCAATATACCTAGCACAACTATCTACAATCAAATATTCACAACAATCTTCACAAAGAATTATGTAAATAATCTTGATGATGCACCAACAACTTGGATGTGGAGGTCACAACAAGTTGTAATACTTCTTGTCTTGGAGGATAGAAGTATTCTTCTCTTGCACTTGAGAGGATGATGTTTGAATCACTTTGAAACAAAGAATTATGTATTTATGATCAAAGGATTAAGAGAATAGAAATGGGGATCTAGAACAAAAAGTTTAGGAGTGCAAAAGGTGAGAAAATTCTGTGGGATGAACCAGTATTTATAAGGAGAAAATTTACTGTTCTGGAGCGTGTCCGGTGTAACACCCCCAAAATACCGCAGCGGAAGACTGTGTCATAGGGGTGCTACTTCATAATACAAAGTACAAGGTATAGAAAACGAACTCTAAATGAGACGTTTTGAAAAGTTACCATTCGATTAATAAATTCCGAGTACAAACATGAGTTCCATAATACAATACATAAGAGTTTTAAGACATATCGAATGGTAAAGATAAAAGCATAAGTCTTCAAAACATGCCAAGCGACTCTATGCTCCATGCAACAGCTTATCATCTTATAGACCTGAGACAAACATGCTAAAGTGTCAACACAATGGTTGGTGAGTTCATAGAGTTTGTCTTAAAATAGTTGAAAAGCCTTAAAAGAATGTTCACACAGCAAAGGCATCGTGAATCCACTCAGTTACAAGTCCCGCCATAAGAGACTTGTAACCTGTGTGTTCACAACCCACTGCTAATATATATGGTATAAGACATGTATAAGTTCATCAAGACAATTTAAGCACTTAGAAGTGAGTCTCTACTTCATCTCCGAAGACCTCACTTTTGGGAGCCAATTCCCAAAGACAAATGGGAGTCAATTCCCAAAGACAACTGGGAGCCACTTCCCAAAGATAACTACTAGCCAATAAATAGAATAACGCAATTAAGTATAACGCAGTCATGTAAGTATGCAATCAAGTATAACACAGTCACGTATAAACGTTTTGAGTATTTGTACAAGTAAACAAGTAGTCGAGCATGTGTCTCCCCCAAAGAGTTACGACAAGTATGAAAAGAGTAGGGGCTATGACTCACCTTAAGCTTAAGTGATGTGAAATCAAAGTGGTAGTCGAATCGTGAAAGTCTCTAAGAGCAGCCTATAATAGAACGTTGCGACTTAGGTTTTGAGTACCGTCTAAGAATACGAAGAATTGCCTATATATGTCTTGCATAATGTTCATGATGTAGTACTTAGTATAAAGCGTAAGCCGTTGAATATAAATAGTTTATGAAACATGTATGTTTTGGTATATCGTTTACTACCGTTCGGGCCGACATAATTCAGAAGTCATGTTAGTAAGCGTTCGAGGAGCCAGGACACTTTAACTCGTAAATCCACAACTCAACTCGACGGCTTACATAATGAACTCCTCACATGAGGCTCCCTACTATTGTAGTAGTTGATGAAATATATAGATATAAGTTTTGATCCGAAAAGTTACATGGCCGATATTTGAATAAACTTAGGAAAGTTTATTAGTACATGAAGATTGTTATTAGGGGTAGTTTATTATAACTTGTATCTCATGTTTCTTTAGGTGGAGTAGATCCAAATTGTTTGTTCAAGTTATCGTCAACTCCTTGTTTCATGTTTTCGCCTAAGTAAGTTGTTATGGTCATTTCGTCATGGCTTCGCCGTGACCTTGGTCATTTTTCCATGGTCTTGAGACTCAACCTTGGCTTTAGCCATGGTTGTGGTCTCGGCTTTAGGTCATTAGACCTCTTGGTCTTAGTAAATCATAACTATAATATAGTGACTTTGGTCTAAAATGGGCTGTTAAGATTTTGAAGAATTTTATCACTCGGAAAGCATTTTTAGGTCTCGAGCTTCTTTGTTCCTGAACGAAAACGTCGTTCCGGACAACTTTCGTGTTTTAACTTTTTGATGAATCGGACCAGAAGTAGGACTTTCAAAACCCAAATTTGATCAGGAAGCTATTTGGCAGTTTTGCCGGAAATCTTTGGTAATTTCAAATCGCCATAACTTTTGACTCGTATACTCGTTTTGGGTGGTTCAAATTGCTATGGTTTCCTTGTTAAGTCCTCTTTAACATTAAGTAGGTGTCAAATGTCAAAGTTATACTATTTTGGTCGTGGTTCTCCATAAAAATCACTAGTTTGCTTGTTTACTTGTCATAAGTTAACATATGTATACCAATACTTGTTTTATCCATTTTTAAACATCATGAACACAATAACAAGAACATATATAGCATGAAAGGAACACAAAGAGCATGAAAATGATAATTAAGCAAGAAAGTATGTTAGGGTTTGCTTACAACTTTTGGCCTTAATGAAAAGGGAAACTAGGACAAGAACTAGGACTTTGATTGAATAAGCTTTCCTCCTTTGCAATCTATGATAAACCGAGGTTATTTGAAGATTATAACGACGCCTTCTTGAAGTCCAAAGCTATTTGAAGATTATAACGACGTCTTTTTGGAGACTTTAAAGTTATAACAACTTTTCTTAGAAAATTTCCAAGATTGAAGATCAAACACTAGTTTTCTTTCAAAAACTAGTTAACTTTCTTACAAAATATAAGAAAAGTGCCTTAGGTTTTAGGACTTGAAGGTTATAAGAAGGTGTGGTGCAAGGTTTTTATGTGTTATTAGTTGGCTATTTATAAGATGAGAAAAATAGTTAACCATATATTGGGTTAGAATTTAACCATGGTTAGTTTTAGACACTTGTAACCATCCTAAAGATCAAGGGTTAAGATTTAACCACCCATGGTGACTCCCCCCCCCTAAATGGCGGTTTGGAAGGGATAAGATGACTAGATGATGAGTCTTGGTGTTATCTTGCTTAGTTTGTGCATTTTGACTCCGTAAAATGCTAACCGTAAATGATTAAGCCTTAAAACGTAAAACCGGGTATCGTAAAAATATGAAACTTGAAAGTATTGTTAGACATGTCAATATAGTCCATAATAAAATATAAAATGAGTGGTAGGTTCCATTTGGGTGGTAAACCCTGCTAAAAACTGGAAACACGGGTCTAAAACGCGTAATACGTAAAACGTACGAAAGTTGCGTAAAATTGAGAAAAGTAAAATGTAACTTTTCTAATAGGATAATAATGACTTAAAATGACTTATAATGTCTAGGCTGGGCTCAGTCTAGTGTCGGTTGGTGTTAAATGTCTTTTAAACCTAAAACCGCAAGCCTAAAAATCAAGGAATGACTTATAAAATCAAAGAATGATTTTTGGTCAAAGGAGGAGGGAAAAATATGTTGACTTTTTCTAATAAGTTGAAAACTCAAATCGTCTTAGAAATGCGGTGCAGGTATAGGCTAGGGTTACGGCTGAGTAAAAATGCTTAAAACTGAAAATTCCAGTTTTTCACGGCCGAGGCTTATTTTGAGTCATGTTTTTCTCAGTCATGATTAATTCTCTAATTAATCATGAGAGTACTAAACATTTTTCTGATGCGGGGTCACTTAACGCGGTCGAGTTTCGTTGTGCGTAGAATTTTTGAATGACATTTTACCCTAAAACGTATAATTCCGTGTAATTCCTTAATAACTTTCACGAAAATGATCTAACGAATGTCAAACATTTAATTTGTCATGGAAATGATTTATCACTCGAGAATATGAAATAAAAATCAACTTTCGGGAAAATTTCAGGAAAAAATGAATAGTAAAAGTGAATAGTAAAATTTTCGGGAATAGAAATAAATCTGAAAATGCGAATTGTTACATCCGGTCCCCCTTCAGGAAACTTCGTCCCGAAGTTTAGTGTGTCTAGGTCTCTTTATCTTAATAACGGCATAACAAAGCTAGATTTTTAACTAGAATAGAATAATATGGTAGGGTAAGATACGTACTCGTTACGCATTGCGGGCTTCCTTAGCACCCAAGTAGTATGCTCGACCCCGAGGTGGACTAACATTGTATTCACGCTTTGGGTTATTTTCAAGCATCACTGCTAAAGTTGGGTTATCCAGTACTTGTCTCGGTGCCCTATTCAACTTAGGACAAGTATTTCGGAAGTGGTTTGGGCTGTTGCACTCATGGCATGTCTTTTGGTTGTTTCCTATATTGTCCGCATTCGCCTGCCTTGTAATTGATTTACACTGACTTGCAAAGTGGCCAGACTTCTTGCAATTATAACACACAGGGCATGGCTCAGACCCCTGATGATGATAAGCACATTTAGTACACTTAGGATGTGGACCCTCATACTTTTTCTGATTAGAAAGAGTTGCCGCAAATCCTCTTGCTTTCTTATTGTCAACCATTGTACCCACTTGTTCGCTCGATTCACCCGTTCCCTTCCTTTTGTCACTATTCTTCAAAGTTCCATTCCTAACCATCTCATCTGTTAGGGTCCCTGCTCTTAATATTGCACTTTGAATCGTGGGAGGTTCGGTTGTTTTCACCATCCCACGAATCTCGGGAACAAGGCCATAAATGTACCTCTCAATCCTCTTGGATTCAGGGGTAACCAGATGAGGAACTAGTTTAGCTAGTTCATGAAACCAGTCTGTGTAGGTTGCATGACCAGCCCCTACCATAGAGTGATGCCAAAACTCGTCTTCTAGTTTTTGCATTTCATTAACCGGGCAGTATTCTTCCTTCAGTAGTCCCTTAAAGTCGTCCCATGACATGCCTACAGCTGCTTCTCTAGTCCTTGCTTGAATCTGCATGTTCCACCATGTCAATGCCTTTTCCGATAGCAAGCATGCAGAATATTTTACTCTCTGGTGGATTGCACAGTTACTGATGTCAATCACTGACTCCATCTTCTCGACCCATCGTGTATATGCCAATGCACCTCCTTTGCCATTAAACTCAATTGGTTTGCATGACGTAAATTCCTTATACGTACATCCAGTCCTATGGTTGTTGTTGTTGTTGTTGTTGTTGTTGTTGTTGTTGTTGTTATCATTCCTTCCTCCATCATTTGTAGCGTCATTTATGCTTCCGTGGTTTCCCGAATTGTTCATGTGATTGCCAACTTGTGTGACTATAGTGGGAAGTAGGTTTTGTAGTTGTTGGGCGATAATGGTGGAGACATCTGGATTTCCACCATCGTTACTAGGGTTACTAGTGTCGTGAGCATTTCCTCTACCTCCACGTCCACCAGTTCTTCCACTATCATTACTAGGGTTACTAGTGTCGTGAGCAGCTCCTCTACCTCCACGACCGCCAGTTCTTCCACCTCTTGGTGTTGCTCCACCTCGGCTAGTGCTACGAGTTACTCTCTTTGGTGCCATGATATCTACAAGGAGGGATATTTTGTCGACGTCAAATATGAGGTGATATTCCTAGACTACTTAGTCTTAAATCTTGTCAATTTGAGTCAGTCGTCGATTAATGTAAGCATGGTCACATATGTCTACGTGAGTCGTGACGCATTTATAATTATGTTGGCCACCATAATTATAATTGCTTCCTTTCACACGTATACATATTTACCAGGCACACATAACTCAACAATTGGTACTACATAATTGGGTAGACTTTCTGCTCTTAAGTTGTGAAAGGGTAACATAGTCTGGGTATCTAGAGAAGGTGGTATGACGAAATGGACTAGTCGCGCTTGTAGAAAGGTTTGAGTGTCGTACTAGGACATATGAACCACTTCTAGGTTTTAGAATCATATAAAGTAAGTATAAGGCAAATCATCAAATCTCTACAGGAAACTAATAATCTTTATTTAACTTAATCTTATGTCTTATCAAACAAGAACTGTCACAAGATTAAGTTATTTAAACAATTATTACTTAGCTCTAAATTTTTGATGACTTGACTATTGTCTGGGGTTTCTTCTAAACAAACAATTAGCAATAAGCATATGCGCATGAAGTGTGTGTAAGGCAAAATAAAGAGAAGGGTCCTAACGTATATAGCAGTTATAGTCTAGGCACTCAATGCAACCTAGTTCTCTATAACCAAGGCTCTGGTACCAATCTGTAACACCCCCAAAATACCGCAGCGGAAGACTGTGTCATAGGGGTGCTACTTCATAATACAAAGTACAAGGTATAGAAAACGAACTCTAAATGAGACGTTTTGAAAAGTTACCATTCGATTAATAAATTCCGAGTACAAACATGAGTTCCATAATACAATACATAAGAGTTTTAAGACATATCGAATGGTAAAGATAAAAGCATAAGTCTTCAAAACATGCCAAGCGACTCTATGCTCCATGCAACAGCTTATCATCTTATAGACCTGAGACAAACATGCTAAAGTGTCAACACAATGGTTGGTGAGTTCATAGAGTTTGTCTTAAAATAGTTGAAAAGCCTTAAAAGAATGTTCACACAGCAAAGGCATCGTGAATCCACTCAGTTACAAGTCCCGCCATAAGAGACTTGTAACCTGTGTGTTCACAACCCACTGCTAATATATATGGTATAAGACATGTATAAGTTCATCAAGACAATTTAAGCACTTAGAAGTGAGTCTCTACTTCATCTCCGAAGACCTCACTTTTGGGAGCCAATTCCCAAAGACAAATGGGAGTCAATTCCCAAAGACAACTGGGAGCCACTTCCCAAAGATAACTACTAGCCAATAAATAGAATAACGCAATTAAGTATAACGCAGTCATGTAAGTATGCAATCAAGTATAACACAGCCACGTATAAACGTTTTGAGTATTTGTACAAGTAAACAAGTAGTCGAGCATGTGTCTCCCCCAAAGAGTTACGACAAGTATGAAAAGAGTAGGGGCTATGACTCACCTTAAGCTTAAGTGATGTGAAATCAAAGTGGTAGTCGAATCGTGAAAGTCTCTAAGAGCAGCCTATAATAGAACGTTGCGACTTAGGTTTTGAGTACCGTCTAAGAATACGAAGAATTGCCTATATATGTCTTGCATAATGTTCATGATGTAGTACTTAGTATAAAGCGTAAGCCGTTGAATATAAATAGTTTATGAAACATGTATGTTTTGGTATATCGTTTACTACCGTTCGGGCCGACATAATTCAGAAGTCATGTTAGTAAGCGTTCGAGGAGCCAGGACACTTTAACTCGTAAATCCACAACTCAACTCGACGGCTTACATAATGAACTCCTCACATGAGGCTCCCTACTATTGTAGTAGTTGATGAAATATATAGATATAAGTTTTGATCCGAAAAGTTACATGGCCGATATTTGAATAAACTTAGGAAAGTTTATTAGTACATGAAGATTGTTATTAGGGGTAGTTTATTATAACTTGTATCTCATGTTTCTTTAGGTGGAGTAGATCCAAATTGTTTGTTCAAGTTATCGTCAACTCCTTGTTTCATGTTTTCGCCTAAGTAAGTTGTTATGGTCATTTCGTCATGGCTTCGCCGTGACCTTGGTCATTTTTCCATGGTCTTGAGACTCAACCTTGGCTTTAGCCATGGTTGTGGTCTCGGCTTTAGGTCATTAGACCTCTTGGTCTTAGTAAATCATAACTATAATATAGTGACTTTGGTCTAAAATGGGCTGTTAAGATTTTGAAGAATTTTATCACTCGGAAAGCATTTTTAGGTCTCGAGCTTCTTTGTTCCTGAACGAAAACGTCGTTCCGGACAACTTTCGTGTTTTAACTTTTTGATGAATCGGACCAGAAGTAGGACTTTCAAAACCCAAATTTGATCAGGAAGCTATTTGGCAGTTTTGCCGGAAATCTTTGGTAATTTCAAATCGCCATAACTTTTGACTCGTATACTCGTTTTGGGTGGTTCAAATTGCTATGGTTTCCTTGTTAAGTCCTCTTTAACATTAAGTAGGTGTCAAATGTCAAAGTTATACTATTTTGGTCGTGGTTCTCCATAAAAATCACTAGTTTGCTTGTTTACTTGTCATAAGTTAACATATGTATACCAATACTTGTTTTATCCATTTTTAAACATCATGAACACAATAACAAGAACATATATAGCATGAAAGGAACACAAAGAGCATGAAAATGATAATTAAGCAAGAAAGTATGTTAGGGTTTGCTTACAACTTTTGGCCTTAATGAAAAGGGAAACTAGGACAAGAACTAGGACTTTGATTGAATAAGCTTTCCTCCTTTGCAATCTATGATAAACCGAGGTTATTTGAAGATTATAACGACGCCTTCTTGAAGTCCAAAGCTATTTGAAGATTATAACGACGTCTTTTTGGAGACTTTAAAGTTATAACAACTTTTCTTAGAAAATTTCCAAGATTGAAGATCAAACACTAGTTTTCTTTCAAAAACTAGTTAACTTTCTTACAAAATATAAGAAAAGTGCCTTAGGTTTTAGGACTTGAAGGTTATAAGAAGGTGTGGTGCAAGGTTTTTATGTGTTATTAGTTGGCTATTTATAGGATGAGAAAAATAGTTAACCATATATTGGGTTAGAATTTAACCATGGTTAGTTTTAGACACTTGTAACCATCCTAAAGATCAAGGGTTAAGATTTAACCACCCATGGTGACTCCCCCCCCCTAAATGGCGGTTTGGAAGGGATAAGATGACTAGATGATGAGTCTTGGTGTTATCTTGCTTAGTTTGTGCATTTTGACTCCGTAAAATGCTAACCGTAAATGATTAAGCCTTAAAACGTAAAACCGGGTATCGTAAAAATATGAAACTTGAAAGTATTGTTAGACATGTCAATATAGTCCATAATAAAATATAAAATGAGTGGTAGGTTCCATTTGGGTGGTAAACCCTGCTAAAAACTGGAAACACGGGTCTAAAACGCGTAATACGTAAAACGTACGAAAGTTGCGTAAAATTGAGAAAAGTAAAATGTAACTTTTCTAATAGGATAATAATGACTTAAAATGACTTATAATGTCTAGGCTGGGCTCAGTCTAGTGTCGGTTGGTGTTAAATGTCTTTTAAACCTAAAACCGCAAGCCTAAAAATCAAGGAATGACTTATAAAATCAAAGAATGATTTTTGGTCAAAGGAGGAGGGAAAAATATGTTGACTTTTTCTAATAAGTTGAAAACTCAAATCGTCTTAGAAATGCGGTGCAGGTATAGGCTAGGGTTACGGCTGAGTAAAAATGCTTAAAACTGAAAATTCCAGTTTTTCACGGCCGAGGCTTATTTTGAGTCATGTTTTTCTCAGTCATGATTAATTCTCTAATTAATCATGAGAGTACTAAACATTTTTCTGATGCGGGGTCACTTAACGCGGTCGAGTTTCGTTGTGCGTAGAATTTTTGAATGACATTTTACCCTAAAACGTATAATTCCGTGTAATTCCTTAATAACTTTCACGAAAATGATCTAACGAATGTCAAACATTTAATTTGTCATGGAAATGATTTATCACTCGAGAATATGAAATAAAAATCAACTTTCGGGAAAATTTCAGGAAAAAATGAATAGTAAAAGTGAATAGTAAAATTTTCGGGAATAGAAATAAATCTGAAAATGCGAATTGTTACATCCGGTCCCCTTAATTAGAGGCCGCTCCCCTTAATGATTAAGGGGGCCGCCCCTTCAGAACGTTGGATTTTCTTGTCTTCTAGTGGAGAAAATTTTTCTGGATAAAATTTGCCATTTTTGGTTGGAAATTTGAAATCATATATTTATAATGAATTAAACATATTCTTTTAATTCCAAAAGTAATTTTGTAAAAGATATAGAATGTTTAATACACTTTATATAAATTCTAGTGATTAGAAAAATTTCCTTTGATCATGAAATGCAATAAACACTTTGTTTATTCATACCTTAAGTGATATGGATGCAAAGACAAATATTAAGCACTAAAAGCTTGTTTACGTCATAAGTTTTAGATTTATGAGTTTATGCTTTGTAATTATCAAAATATAGAGATATTGTTAATATGCTAACAATGTTTTTAGACATTATTTATGTCAACAATCTCCCCCTTTTTGATGATTACAAAACTTTAAACTCATTAGGTCTAAAAAATAATTTTTAGACAAGTATTATTAGAGTTTAACATTCTCTCCTCCCCCTTTTTATAAAATCAAAAAGGTTCGGCCGTTTAAACTTTATAAAATAAGTTAAACGGCTAGAGAGCTCCCCCTTGATGTATGCTCCCCCTTATTTGAGAGTACCAAGGAAACGAGCTATGGAAATCTTGGCTACAAAAAATATGTGAGGAGAACAAGACACATATACATGCAAAGCAATAATTATGCAAATAAAAATAGATTCATTCAAGCATCATAGAAATAATTAGCATTACAACATTCAATATGCTTAAGGCATATTGATTACAATAAAACAAAAGAAAAGACATAGTCCTATATTGCCTAAGAGAGCACTTGGACTTGCTTGCAACCCACGGTTGATTGTTTTATTTGCTTGAAGGAGAACATAAGCATAAAGCTTAGTTGTTAGATGGAGAGGGATATGGAGTGGGGTATGGAGCGGAAGAGGTGGATCTTATGATGTTGTATCGTGTTAAGGGTGGTATGGGATGAGGACGAGTGAGGAGATATTCAATCCAAGAAATATCTTCACTCAAGTATAAGATTTGTTTTTGAAGGAAGATGCAACAAGGGCAATAGTGAGTGTGGTTTGTAACTTGATCCAAGTTGAGAGAGTGGGGTAGGCAATTGTTGTAGGGTGATGATGGAAGTTGCCCTTTGTTGCGTTGTGCAAGATGCATGGCATTGAGATCACTAAGATCATGGATTTAGGATATTTCATCACGGAACTTTTGCTTTTCCGTGGCAATGCGGAGAGAGTCATTGTGTTGATATGAATGAATTGGGTTTGTGTAGTTGGAATTGTATTTGGATGGTTGATCAAACTTGTATGGATCATTATAAATGGTTGGTGGATGAGATGAGTGGTTTGGCATGAAGGAAGATGTTTGGCCAATGTTGTATGGTTTGTAAATAGGATCAAATGAATGTCCTTGTGAATTTGGTGTGAAGTTTGGGAAGTGAGTAGTTGGAGGTGTTGAGTGATTTCCAACTTCATTGGTTATGATTGATTTGTTTCGAGGGCTTTTTCTTCGCCAAATGGTTTTTTCCGTCATCCTTGCAAGCCTTGAGGCTTTTGGTTTTGGTTTGTTTGGAGAAGTCATGAAGGGATGAATGGAGAGTGTAGAAGATTGGGGATATTTATAGTGTAAGATTTGTGTGTTTATGGATGGATGAGGTTAGTTTGGGAGATTAGGACAAAATATGTTGGTGAAAAATGGGAAATGTAGGTTGAAATGGGCTAAAAAGCAAAAAAAATTATGTAAACCTGACCATCAGATGGCTGGTCCCCTTAATTAGGGGGCGGTCCCCTTAATGATTAAGGGGGCCGCCTTAAAAAATTAAGGGGGCCGCCCATATGGTGATTTCCAGATTGCTGGAATTGGGTTTTTGGCAGAAAATTTGCAGAAAGGTTGTGTGTTTGGATTAGAATTTAAGCAAGTTCAACTCCTTGAGACAATATAGCATCTAATCTAACTATAATATAGCATGCATGCAACAACACTTAAGTAAAAGAGCAATCAAGCAATTAGTAATAAGCAAGAGAAGGCAAACAAAGGCAAGGGCACATAATCTTCCTAGAGCAAATATCTTAGATCAAAGGCAAAGGTAACTAGTGAGTGGAAAACTAGTTATGGAGCAAGATGACAACATTATTAGTGAATTTGTCCTAGTGTGTGTCTATATGCAACAAATGTGGAGTTGTGATTGTTTCGACTCCTAAATGCAAAGAGAGATAACGATCCTAAGAAACAATCCAAAAGATCTCCTTGATTCAATTTTTGCTCGATTCATGAATGTCAATAATATATATTAGATTATATACTTTGACAATTTATGTGAGAGTTTATGCATGATTTAGGAAAAAGTTTTTAGCATTTGTCAACAATGCAAGGAAAATGAATTTCATGTAATTCCTAGATGTGAGAATAGTTTTCAAGAAACTTTGATTGGATTTTACAAGAGAGTATATGTAATGAAAGTGAGGTTTCCCAATCATTAATTTTGTACAAAATGGATTCCTAGACTCAAAAGTGAAGAAGTTGATGAAAAGTGAATTATATGCAAGTATAAATTTGTGTTAGTTCAATATAATTTAGTCAACTTGTTCCATCATTCCTAATCCTAAACGCAAGTGGTTGAATAATTCACGCTTAAGGGGTTTTGTGAATATATCCGCAATGTTATCTTCCAATGCAACTTTTTCTATAGATATATTTTCTTTTTGTACATTATCCCTAAGAAAGTGGTGGCGTATTTCTATATGTTTAGTCCTAGAGTGTTGCACCGGATTTTCACTTAAATCTATCGCACCTTTGTTATATCGCACATAATGGGAACATTTTCTAACCTAATGCCATAGTCTACGAGAGCTTGTTTCATCCATAGTTCTTGTTGACATGCCTTTCCAGCGCTTACATATTCGGCTTCGGTGGTATAAATAGCAAGAGCGGTTTGCTTCTTCGAAAACCAAGATGTTAGACAACATCCCATAAACGTGCAAATGCCGCTATTGCTTTTTCTATCTACGTAGTCTCCCGCATGATCCGAATCCGCATAGACGATGGTTTCTATGCCGGATCCCTTAGGATACCATAATCCTAAGTGTATAGTGCCTTTAATGTATCGGAAGATACGCTTAACCGCTTCTAGGTGAGAGGTTTTGGGATCCTCTTGAAAACGGGCACAAAGGCAGACACTAAACATGATATCGGGTCTACTTGTCGTCAAGTATAGTAAACTACCTATCATTCCTCTATACTTGGTGTTATATACGGACTCACCTTCATCATCCTTTGTGAGCTTTACTTCCGTAGACATGGGAGTTTTCATGGGTTTTGAGTCTTCTAGGCCAAATTTCTTAAGCATTTCCTTAATGTACTTAGATTGGTTAAAAAATATTCCATCTTCTAATTGTTTTATTTATAATCCTAGGAAGAAGTTAAGTTCACCCATCATACTCATCTCAAACTCATCATGCATGATTTTGGCAAATTCATCACACATGTCTTGACAAGTCGATCCAAATATAATGTCATCAACATATATTTGGACAATGATGAGATTTGGGTCTTTCCTTTTAGTGAAAAGAGTGTTATCTACCATTCCCATGGAATAATCATGTTTAATAAGAAAAGCTTTTAATCGATCATACCAAGCTTTGGGAGCTTGTTTAAGTCCATACAAGGCTTTCTTTAACGTATAAACATAATCAGGTTTTGCGAAGTCAATGAATCCTGGAGGTTGTGCCACATATACCTCCTCATTGATAAAACCATTAAGGAATGCACTTTTCACGTCCATTTGGAATAACTTAAAATCTAGGGCGCATGCATAGGCAAGTAATATCCTAATCGATTCTAGTCTAGCTACGGGGGCATAAGTTTCGTCATAATCAATTCCTTCTTGTTGATTATAACCTTGGGCAACTAACCTAGCTTTATTCCTAGTAACTATTCCATTCTCATCTAACTTATTCCTATATACCCATTTAGTTCCTATGATGGTCATATTCTTTGGATTTGGGACTAATTCCCAAACATCATTTGCCTTAAATTGATTTAATTCTTCTTGCATAGCTATAACCCAACTTTCATCTTTTAAAGCCTCATTAATATTCTTAGGTTCTATTGCTGAGAGGAAACAAAAGAAATTGTTTTTATCTTGGGCTTGTGACCTAAGGGTTCTTTGGTTAAGATGTCCTATTATATTATCTAATGGATGTGATCTAGATTCTTTAACATTAACAATTTCGTCATTTCCTAAGTGAATGTCTTCATTATCATTTCATATGGGTTTTGTTTTACTAACCTCAATAGCTTCATCTTCGACTAAGTCATCATCTTCTAAAGGTAATGTTTTAGGAGGTGGTGGTGTTTCATCAAATGTTACATTTAGTGATTCTTCTACCTTCATGGAGTGTTTGTTAAGTATTATATATGCTTTACTATTTTGTGAGTATCCTAAAAATATTCCTTCATATGATTTTGGATCAAACTTAGTGAGGTAATCCTTAGTGTTTAGAATATAACATTTACTTCCAAATACCCTAAAGTAGCTTAAGTTTGGTTTTCTACCTCTTAGTAACTCATAAGGAGTTTTTCCTAGAATTCTTCTAATTGATACCCTATTTAAAATATATGTCGATATATCTACGGCGTGACACCAAAATTTTTGTGGGATGGATTGTTCATTTAACATTGTTCTACTCATTTCTTGTAGTGCCTATTTTTTCTTTCTACTACGCCATTTGATTGAGGAGTACGAGAAGCGGAGAAATTGTGAGATATTCCATTTAAATCACAATATTTTCCGAATTGTACTTCGTTATCAAATTCCCTACCATGGTCTGTGCTAATGGCAACTATTGTGCATCCTAATTTATTTTGAATCATTTTACTAAATATTTCGAATTTTTCAAAGGCTTGGGTTTTGTCACTTAAAAACCTAGTCCACGTGTATCGTGAGTAGTCATCTACTATTACTAAGGTATATTTGTTTCCTCCATAGCTCCGCACAGCGGATGGACCGAAAAGATCCATATGCAATAATTCTAGGCACCTAGTAGTGGATACTATATTCTTAGCTTTGTGACTAGCATGAGCTTGTTTTCCAATTTTACATGCATCACAAAAATGCTTGTCATATTTTAGATTAGGCAAATTTCTAACTAATTCCTTAGAGGCCAAAGATTGTATTTTGTTGATCCCAGTTGAGCAAACGATCTTATATAGAAGTTGACTTAAAGTAAACACTTAAGCTTGAATGCGGAATGTAAAAGCTTAACTTAAGAAGAATAATTCTCTATCAACACTTCAATATTATTAATACGAGCACTCAACAATGCTAGGGTTTTACAACCTTGAAGTGTAAACGAAAACTAAACCAGTACGTCCATAATCTAACCCTAGGATCCTCTAAGGAGTCCTACTAGGTTTACAATAACTTTCTAATCAAGATAAGAATATTCTAGACGTATAAGATATACATTCAATCTATTCTATAATTATCTACTACGAATACATGCTTATCTCTTCAGCAGTAGTTTCCTTTAGCAGTATTTTCCTTAGCAGCACTTTGTCATCAGCAGCAGAATCATTTACTCTAGCAACAGTTTCATCATAGCAGCAGTTTCACTCAGCAGCAGAACTCAAAACCCAACAATTCTCCCCTAAACTTAATATTTATTTCTAAATCATTAAGTTTCTTCAAAGCTCATCTAAACACTAGGAGGATGCTTCCAAACACTCAAGTCTTGGGATGTCTGTTGATCAAGTATCTTCTTATACTTTAACAGCAAATTAAATGCTTGATCATCACTATCATAGTCTTTCTGCAAGTTGAGTAATCCAGCACCATTAACCATCTGATTGACAATATTCTAATATCTTACCACTGGGTAATCCTTTTCAGCTAGCATATACAAAATAACTGGTCCAATTTCTAGCATATGAACTCCAGAATCTTGAAAGAGTCTCCATTTTCTTACTTTGTATTGTACTATCTCTGTCCACTCAGAATCATCCATTGAAGGTTCATACATAAGTTTTAGAGCTCTCCACAGAACGTTATCAGACATAGTTATGATATGATCAATTTGATCTTTCTCATACTTTTTACCATCAAACTTCTCAACTCCAAACTTTGCTTTGTACAACTTCCACAAGTCATCAACATCCTCTCTATCAAAGTAGTATAGCATCTGTTTAAATGTAAGAAACCTATGAGTCTTACCATCAGATCTCTCAACATCTTGAAATGAACCAATGTTAGTATCATATCCTGTAGTTACTTTGATAATAGGATATTTGACTCCTATTGGTTTGGCATCAACTACTTCAGGATCTTCCATCTTGCCAACCATAGTGTAGACCTTCAATTGTTCTTTTAAATGCCCAGGAGGAATATGATCACAATCATTCTTGAACTCATCTCCTTCTGGATTAGAACTGCTTTCTTCCCCTGTTTTCCTCTTCTTCTTTGCAAATGATTTTTGAACAACACCTTTTCTTTTAACACTTTGCACAGAAGAAGTAGTCTTAACTGCATCATCAAGCTGCTTAACAACATTTGCTTCTTGAACATGCTCTACTTCAGCTACTTTTTCAGGTACCAACTTCTTATTCGTCTGAGCAATATGTTCCAAGTCTTCAGCACAACCCATAGGATAAAAGGTATCTGTTTGTCTTTTAGCCACTTGATACAAATCATAAACCTCTTGATCAGACTTAGGTTTTAACTGCACCAATTTCCATCCTTTCATATTTTTTAGATATCTTTCATACTCTTTTCTTTGTTGTAATGGAGTTGGACCTCTAAGTACCTTTTTCTTCTTTCTAGTAGCAACATCTTCTTTCTTTTTCTTAGCTGTGAACTTACTTACCCAATATCTCACATCAAAAGTTGGATCTTCATTATCCTCAATCTTGATCATCTTGTTGAGTTCAATATCAGCCTCTATTCTTATCTTCTCATCCAACCATTCCTCATACCTCCTTAAATCTTCTGTCTCCTTTTCAATCTTTTCCTTTTCTTTCTGAGCCAGCTGTAGTTCTTCTTGATCTATCATTTCTTGTTCTTTCAAAGCAACAGCTGAGTCATGTTTAAGTTGTAGTTCCTTAGGCCACATATGAAAAGGTAGTACAGAGTAGTCAAACCCCTTATACATCCATTGAGGTTCTGCAACTTGCTTGCCCTTTCCTTTGTCAGTAGATGATGATACTATCTTCTTTGATTGAGCAGCAGGTTCTCTGAATACAACTCCTTTTAGAGGTAAACTTGGTGTTGATGATGTGGTTGTTATTGTAGGTTGTTGTGGTAGTGACGGTGTTTGTAGTGGTGTATGTTTTGAAGATGATTCACATGGAACTTCTGAAGTATTCTTACTTAACCAAACCATTGCTTCATCTGCAGCATTATCACTAGACCCAGCAGCAGAGTCTTGTGCATTAGCAGAAGTCACTTTTCCACTAGCAGCAGGATCAGCAGGATCCTTAGCAGCAGAATCATGAGCAGCAGTAGAGTCATTAGTCTTGTCAGCAATAGCAGCATTTTCAAGCTCTTTCACCATTGAATCCCCCAAAGTCTTTAAGGCTTCACCCATTACCCCTATTGCCTTCACTAATTGCTCAGGCTCCAAAGTCTTGAGTTTTTCCACCACCTTTTCTTAAGTAGCAATCACTTTTTCCATTACAACCTCATTCCCTGATTGATCAGCAACCACAAAATTTTCAGCATCCTCAGGACTTTCCACATCCATGTCTTCAATCACTGGAACCTCCCCTGAAGCCATTTCTTCATTCATAACCTGAGCACTTTCAACCCTTTTCAAATTTGCCTCCCCTGAACTCATTACAACTTCATTCCTCCCTTGTTTGGAAGCATCATCCTCTTCCAAATGTGTAGAGAGTTCAGGTGAACTAATAACTTGAGAAGTGCCCACCTTCTTTAGCCTTTTCAATGAGGTTGAAGTTCTTGATTTCTTCAATTTCTTAATCTGTTTCTTCAATGTTGTAATAAGCTTGCCTTGATTGGCAACAGCTGTAGACAGAGTAAGAACTTTATCTTCCAAAGTAGTGCACTTCAACCCCAAATGGGTACAAGTAACCGTCAATTCCTTAATGAGTTGCATAGTAGTCTCATCACTTCGACCTGTGTTACCTGGTCCGAGAGGTGAATCATGGACATTGTCATCATGTACAAGATTTTCCATCAATTCATTGGTCACTGGCCTGTCCTCATCACTTCGACCTGTGTTACCTGGTCCGAGAGGTGAATCTTGGGACATAAACTCAGTATCAAACCTAGTTTGATCATCTGAGCCCCCTATATTTTCCATTTGGCTAGGGGTACCATCCTGAGAAGTAGATTCAGTAGAATCATTTTCTCTAGATGTTGCCTTGGATTGGGTCTTATTTATGTTATCACTATCCTGCTCTGCTGCTAAGCTAGAAGCAGTAGTGACAGCCCTCACCAACATGTCCCCTCCATCAACTAGGACAGCCTCATCTGGTACAGCCATACTAACACTATCCTGAGGTAGATCAGTGTTCTTTTTTGTTTTCCTACGGGTATAGTGTATTTTGGGTTGTATGACAGATGCAGAAAAATTGGGTGTGTGATGGGAATCAGTGGGATTTCCTGATCCTTCACCCTGAATATTTTGCACAAGTTGCACCATATAAGGTGTAAGATTTGTATGTGTGCCTGAATAACTTTTTCCATGCTTGACCAAAAAAGTGAAAGTTTTTGAAATCAATCTTGGAGCTTCATAATAACCAGCATGGGCTCTAAACTCAGTAAGTTGGTCAACAATAAAGAGCTGTAGAAATCTTGGATAAAGAAAATAAGAACCAGACTCTTTAACACTTTTAGCAATCCCCTCCAAAATCATATTTGAAAAATTAAATGGTTGACATGTGCTTAAGCATACCATTGCAGAAGCAATAGGAGCACTAAACTCATGCCACCCAGAAGTTTTAGGACTCAAACAATGAAGGAGAAGGTGTACCAAAAACTTGTATTGAGGACAGAGGAGAGCTTTTTGAAATTTTGAATTGTTATGCTTGCCCTCATACCCCAAAGTTTTTAAACCAGCAAAAATAGCAGAATTAGCAAGACAAGTAGTCTCTGTTTCATCATTTAAGAGAAGAGATTCTCTTATAGATGATTCAGTGATATGAACCTTTTGCCTATCTACTAAAGCACTGACATATTTTTCCCCATTCATAGATTTGACTTTAGTAGTAAGCCAAAACTGTTTGATGTAGGAAACAAATATAGTAGGATTCACAGTGAGTGCATACCTAAGAGAAGTAGGATTCAAAAATTTAACCATATTTGTGAGCCCTTCATGAACCAACTCTTCATCCAAAACAGCCAAACTATTGTGTTGCTCAGCCCAGGTACGTGCACAATCCATGAATTAGGGTTTAGGGAAATTGGGGATAATTGATTTTGACAATAATGGAGTGTTAGGGTTTGTGATAACTTCAATTTGGAGCGTGTAGAAACCAATTATGAAGATTAATTAGGTTTTAAACTGATTGGTAGAAGTTACACATACCACCCTCTCACTTACAACCGTAGCAGCAGAATAAAACAACTAGCAGCAGAGTGAAAACAAGCCAGCAGCAGAGTTGACTATTCAAACTTGGTCAAAAAGTCAATAACCCATAACAATTAATGCGCTTAACACTACAAAATCCCTATAAATCCGGACGCAATCTTTTCCCTAAATCACCAAAATCAAACCCTAATTACAATCAGAAACGCCAATCACACAATCAACTCTTTCAATCACCCAAATCAATTCGTCCAATCACAATGAAATCTTCACCCGAAATAATCAATATCTCATCCGATTCTTCTTCGGAAGATGAATCTCCTTTTGAAACATATGTCCCTCCATTCTGTCCTCCTCACAATGGTTGTAGAACCAAGGAGCAAGCCAGAAAGAGGAAGCATGACCTTCCAGTCTTCAAGGATCTCCTACATTTGAATCAAACCCCAAGTACTTCGAGGGGTAAAGAGGTGATGTCCCCCAAGTCTCCATCATCTTCAGAATCATCAGAAGACCCTGCTTGGATCCCTATCAGACCACCATCTCCCAAGGAGCTTGTTTCCCCCTTTATCTACACATCATCAGATGAGGATGAACCAGACTACAATCCACCATCCACTCCAGAAAGACCATCATCATCAAGGCCAAGATCCAAGACATCTACCAATAATCTTTCCAACTTTTGGATCATTCCCAAAAGCAACATAGCCACCATCAAAAGCCTTAAAATCATCAAGCTGAGACTCATCCCCTGTCATATGTCCAGAGCATCCACTATCAACTATAACCATGTCTTTAAGCTCATCCAGTAGATTACCCTGTACATGAAAAATAGAGAAATTAGTTTCTCTTGGGGACCCAAGCCATTACTGACTTGGATCTGCCTTGTGCATCAACATAGTTAAATTTCTTTAAATCACTTGATGCACTGCTGGTTTTGGAAACATTGTTTGTAACAGTTGATTTTGGTTTCCAAACCCAACAAGCTGAGGCCTTAACAGCATAAAAATGATTTCCAACAACTGTATTTGATAAAACTTTTGGCCCAAAAGTAAAAATTTTTGTACTAGCAGTAGAGCCAGCAACAGAACCAGTTGTGGTTTTAAAAGCACCATTTGATTTAGCAGCATAAATTGATCTAGTTGCACCAGATCTTAACAACACAGCCCTAGGAATCATGTTTCTATTTGGATGAGGGTGAGTATTCTGATTAACATATTTGTGATTCACCCTATAGTATTGATTCCACACAGGTTTCTTGTGGTCAGGACAGCTATTAATCAAATGTTCAAAGCTACCACACTTATAACAAGCCTTTTTCCTTAATTGAAACTCACTACCTAATTTGTTTGAAACTAGGTTATTAAACTTTCTCTGATTACCCCTAGGCTTATTATTGAAACCATTCATTCTTTCTCTAGAAACCTCTTTATACTCAACCATTATCCTAGAGATGCCTTGACCTAGCACAGGTTTCACAAACTTCACTTGTTCAATTTTAGATTCAACTTTTTCAATCTTAGCAGGAATTTCTTCCTTTACTACATTATGTTCTGGTTCAACCTGTTCTTGTTCCTCATCACTATCTGAGTACCAATCTTCAATAATGGAAGCATCAGGAAATTTTCTACCCTCTACCTTAGGTGTTTCTAAGACACTTGTACTAGACTCACCTAAAGGTTTTTCTATGTTCAGCTCACTAATAAAGGACAATTCTTTTCCTGGTGGAGCATAGGCACTATTAACAGGAGGAGCAACCTCATTGTAACCTATTCCACTTCCTTTCCTCATTATTGTACTCTCAATAGATTTATTAACCAAATCAGAAGCATATTGCTGTTTATTTACTCTTACTATATGCTTTTCCTTTTTAGCAAGAGCTTCATTTCTATCTTTTTCTGCTTCTTCTAATTTATTTTTAAGAAACTCAATTTCACTGTTTTTCTTAAAAATCTCAACATCTTGTTGGTTAATTTTATCTACATATTCCATCTCACACTCTTTTAAGTACTAAAGTCTTCTTTCAACATTTTGAATACCTACTTTGTAACCTAAGTTATCAAGTTTTAGGTTTTCAACTTCTTTATTTAGACTCTCATTCCTAGACTTAAGTTCTTCAATAGTGTCAGCACAAGACTTAAAAGAACACACAGATAAATCAGAATCATTTGATACCTCAGAGTCAGATCCAGAAGATGATGATGAATAAGCCATAAGTGCAAAGTTATGCACTTCAGGCTTGACATGAGCCACGAAGGAATAATTTGGTTCTTCATCAGCCAAATCACTCCAATCATACTCTCCCAATCCATCACAAGACGCCAATGCAGTAGTAGTATTCTTTGTCTCTTCAGTCTTCTTTGATGCTTCACCATTCTTCTTTGGAGCTCTACATTCTCTGGCAAAGTGACCTTTCATGTTACAGTTGTAACACTGTATCTTTGACTTGTCAAATCCAACATTTTCTTTAGGTCTGTACTTGATCTCTTTTCCAGTTCTCTTCCAGAATTTTCTAGCCCTCAAGGTCAACATGGCCATTTGCCATTTAAGATCCATCTCCTCAAGATCATCTTGATCAAGGTGATCCAGATCTTGATTAAGTGCCTGTGACCTTATACTTGATGTTAGATCAGCCAAGAGTGCACATAAAGCCATATCACTGGTGGAGTTATTATCATGAGAACTAGCAGCAGATCCATCAGCAGTAGATACTCCATAAGCAGCAGAGTGAGATTCTTTAGACCCCTTTGACTTTGAAGATACAAAGGCAATATTTTGTGATCCAGAAGCAGAAGAAGTAGATAATTCTGGTTCATACACTCTTAAATTGTTATAGAGACTTTCCAACTTCATGGTTTTAAAGTCAGGCTTATTCCTCCAAACAACAGTGTGTATACTCCATTCAGGTGCAAGACTTCTGAGAAACTTAAGATTCACATCTTCTTGTGGAACCACATAGCCAACAAGCTTTAGATGACTGACAAGTTGATTGAGCCTGTTGTAGGTGCCAATAATCTTCTCTCCACTTTCAGCAGTAAAGTTCTCAAACTGATGCTTCAACATGTTCTTCCTTGACTTCTTGGTAGCATCATTCCCTCCAAACCTGAATTCAATAGCATCCATTAATTCTTTAGCAGTCTCACAACTCTCAAAGTCCAATTGAAACTCATTAGGTATTCCCATCAAGAGAATACTGTGAGCCTTGATCTCCATCTTCCTTACAGAATTCTCTTCAGCAGACTTGATTGGTATTTCTTTACCATCAGGGCCTTTCTTTGGTAAAGAGTCACCATTCATGATCACATTCCACATGTTAAAGTCAATCATGCGAATGTATTGTCGAATTCTCATCTTCCATAGCTCATATTCACCAGGGTTGAGCATTGGAACCTTTGAAGCAGTCACCATATGTGTGTCATCACCCATCTTCAGCAGTTGATTAGGAATAGCAAACTTGCAAAGAACAGTTTCTTCTTGATTACAACTTCTAGATCACAAGCTCTGATACCACTTGTTGATCCCAGTTGAGCAAACGATCTTATATAGAAGTTGACTTAAAGTAAACACTTAAGCTTGAATGTGGAATGTAAAAGCTTAACTTAAGAAGAATAATTCTCTATCAACACTTCAATATTATTAATATGAGCACTCAACAATGCTAGGGTTTTACAACCTTGAAGTGTAAACGAAAACTAAACCAATACGTCCATAATCTAACCCTAGGATCCTCCTTTTATAGGCCAAGGAGTCCTACTAGGTTTACAATAACTTTCTAATCAAGATAAGAATATTCTAGACGTATAAGATATACATTCAATCTATTCTATAATTATCTACTACGAATACATGCTTATCTCTTCAGCAGTAGTTTCCTTTAGCAGCATTTTCCTTAGCAGCACTTTGTCATCAGCAGCAGAATCATTTACTCTAGCAGCAGTTTCACTCAGTAGCAGAACTCAAAACCCAACATATTTGTTGCATGTTAGCATGTCCTAATCTCCTATGCCACAATATAGAGTTTTCATCTAGGGTCGTTAGGCATATCCTATCCTCAGGCTTGTTTCCTAGTTTCATAACATATATGCCACCTTTCCTAATTCCTCTACCTATAATTTTTCCATTCTTAACTATTTCGCTATCCTCTTCGATAAAAGTGACTCTACATTTATTATCACATATTTGTCCTATACTAAGCAAGTTATATGTTAAATTATCTACATGCTCTACATTTTCAATAGTAAGTGAGTCTTGAGAAATCGTACGTTTGCCAATGATTTTTCCACGTAAGTCACTACCGAAAATAACGTTACCTCCATTGTATGCCTTGTATGTAGAGAATAGCTTGCGGTTCCCCGTCATGTGCCTCGAACATCTGCTATCTTTGATCCATTCGTCAGGCTCCAAGTCAATTCCTAAACATATTTCGTCGGTTTCTTTTGCCATAAAACACTTTTCGTCTCTTGGCTTTTCAACTTCTTCTTTGTCACTATCACTCCATGTTCCACTAACAAATGCGCCTTGATTTTCATAACCCGGCGGCTTTAGACATTCGCCAATGAGATGATTTGGACTTCCACATCTAAAGCACTTTCTTTTCCCGTAGTTGTCACTTCTATTTCTTTGGAATGGTTTTCTTTCGTCTCGTGATGATCTAGTGAATCTTCCTCGTCTCTTGAAGAATTTCTTGAATTCTCTTACGGCCATTGCATATTCTTCATCTTCACTTTCGTCACTTGAATCATCATCATCACTAGGTTCCTTTTTGGCTTTTAGAGCAATGGATTTGGTTTGTTCTTTCTTGACTTTGACCATTTCCGAATCTCTTCTTATAATTTGTTCATGAACCTTCAAGTTGCCAATTAGTTCATCTAGTGATAACGTCAAGTTCTTTGATTCTTCAATTGCCGTGACCTTAGCTCGCCATTTCGGATGCAATGCCCTAAGAAATTTCCTAACACAATTTTTACTAGAAAATGTCTCATCAAGTGCTTTTAAACTTGTGATAATAGTGTTAAATTTAGCAAAATCATTATCAATTGATTCCTCTTCCGGAATCATAAATTGTTCATATTGTTGTACAAGAAGATCTATTTTATTATCTTTGACTTGGCTATTACCTTGGTGAGTAATTAGTAAAGAATCCCAAATTTCTTTTGCGGTTTTACACATAAAAATTCTTTCATATTCTTTGCGTGGTAACGCATTATAAATGACCATTTTAGCCTCATTATTTTTTGCTAGTTTCTTTTTCAAATCATCATTTTGTTTTTCAAAAGATACAATTTCATCCATTTTAGTTTCAACATTATATTGAATAGGGAGAAAATCACCAAAGGTAATAATATGCCAAAGATCAAGATCTTTTGATTTCACATAAGTTTCGAATCTATTTTTCCAATATAAAAATCCATGACTTTCAAATAGTGGTGGTCTTTGCATAGATTGCCCTTCTAAATATTTTTCAGATTCCATAGATCGTTACAAGTTTTAAAATACAATATATTTTAAAAATCTTGCTCGACGTGGCTCCTGATACCAATTGTGGAAAACTAGAAGGGGGGTTGAATAGTTTTACGTCTTTTTAATTCGTTATAAAAGATAGTTTTAGTATTTTCTTAGTTTTAAAAATTTAGATTCGATAATATATGATCTCAAGTCTTGCACAATATAAACAACTATCAATAAGTAAGATATAGCAATGATAAGTAAAGAAATAAATAAGAGATGGAAAGATCGAACCGCGAGACAAGAGATTTATAGTGGTTCGGCTACAAGGACACCTTCCTTGCCCTACTCCACTCCCCGAGCACCTAACTCGAGAGTTTTCTTCACTATATCAACAAGCTCCCTTATGGCGGAGAAAACCTTACACACCAATTTACACACCACAACTTCTTCACAACTAACTCACAACTTCTTCACACCAATCTACTTCACAACTAACTACTCCACGCCTATCTTCTTCACACCAATTTTCTTCACAACTAATAACTTCACACCTAGCTTCTTCACTACAATCTAATTCCTAACTTTTCTTCTTCACACCAAACAACTAACTAATCACACATTCAATATACCTAGCACAACTATCTACAATCAAATATTCACAACAATCTTCACAAAGAATTATGTAAATAATCTTGATGGTGCACCAACAACTTGGATGTGGAGGTCACAACAAGTTGTAATACTTCTTGTCTTGGAGGATAGAAGTATTCTTCTCTTGCACTTGAGAGAATGATGTTTGAATCACTTTGAAACGAAGAATTATGTATTTATGATCAAAGGATTAAAAGAATAGAAATGGGGATCTAGAACAGAAAGTTTAGAAGTGCAAAAGGTGAGAAAATTATGTGGGATAAACCAGTATTTATAGGGAGAAAATTTACTGTTTTGGAGTGTGGCCGATCCCCTTATTTAGAGGCCGGTCCCCTTAATGATTAAGGGGGCCGCCCCTTTAGAACGTTGGATTTTCTTGTCTTCTAGTGGAGAAAATTTTTCTGGATAAAATTTGCCATTTTTGGTTAGAAATTTGAAATCATATATTTATAGTGAATTAAACATATTCTTTTAATTCCAAAAGTAATTTTGTAAAAGATATAGAATGTTTAATACATTTTATAAAAATTCTAGTGATTAGAAAAATTTCCTTTGATCATGAAATGCAATAAACACTTTGTTTATTCATACCTTAAGTGATATGGATGCAAACACAAATATTAAGCACTAAAAACTTGTTTACGTCATAAGTTTTAGATTAATGAGTTTATGCTTTGTAATTATCAAAACATAGAGATATTGTTAATATGCTAACAATGTTTTTAGACATTATTTATGTCAACACACTTAATCATGTTTCTATGGTTTAGTGTGACCATATATGACATTTGGTCACACTCGTCAAGTGTGTGACATATATCTGTCACTATTAAATGCATATCGTGACTAACGCTTCAAACTTACTTTTCCGTTGTCACACATTTCAAACACTACGTGGCTAAATATTCAGCAAAGAATAGGAGTCACATTTAAATAATGTGTGACAAACTTGACTATATAATTTAGCCACATACACAATTACCTCATGTGATGACCATATATGGATTTTGGTCACACTATTCATTTGTGTGACGTATATTTGTCACATACGTATATATATAGTGTGTCTAATGTCTCAAACTCATTTGTATCTGTCACACGTATCAAATTATAAGTGACTAAATATTCCAAAAAAAATTCCAGTTACCTCTAGTCACATAAATATTCAAATGTGTGACAATAGAATTCCGAAATGGTCATACAAGTCGGGTCAAGTGTGGCTGTTTATTTTATTCTGGTACATTTAGTCATGTATAAATGTTACAATGTGACATTTCAAAATCGACCATGCGTGACCAATAGAACTTTTTGTACTAGTGTTATCTCGTTTCTTTATGACTTGTGACGGATACCAATCCCTGTAGCACCCCGAAAGCTTGATTAGTCTTCCGCTGTACCAAATTTTGGGGGTGTTACATATTGATTTTTGATTTTGTTACACTTATTACGTAGACAAGGCTAAGGTTTAGTATCCCATTAATTGCCCACTAATGAGTCGTTAGTTCCAGCGGGAAGCGTAAATGTTATAGATAGATCTACTGTAGTTGACTACCCTTTCTTGCCAAGATGTATAACATGTTAGATTGTATAAGTGTTTATGGTGTTATGGTTGCTTCGGTGTTTATGCACATTGACGAGTTTATCGCATATGTGTGCGGTTATTATTATATGGCACTCATGTGCGCAGTTATCATTATATGCCGCTCCTTATGCGCGGTTAACGTGTCGGTTTCATGACTTAAGCCTACGTAATAAATAAATAAACTGCTATGGTCCAATGCTTTTGTTTCATGATTAAACCTTTAAACTCACCAACCTCGTGTTGACACTTTAGCATGTATTTTTAGGTTTAAGGCAATAGCTAACTTTCAGAGGCTTTTGGCATGGCATGGCAAGGTCATACATTACTCTAATATATTTGGGACCGCTTAAATTCTTTTATGTGCCTAGATTTACCTTATCTGTTCTCTATGCTAGTGATGTGTACCCATTTAGTAGCACCCCAGTGACATTATCTTCCTCTGCAATGTGATTTTGGGAGTGTTACACGTGATGAGGGTGTCACTGTCCTGGAACGCGATCAAACCAAGGAAACGCATCCTCCAGGTTTACCCTACAAATTCACTATTTTAATTATTTCAATACATTCAAATTGTAACATGGAAACAATGTAAAAACATTCAAGTCGAAGCTACTTAATGTAAAGTCTTCGTGTTACTCTTATATTACTGCTTGTATGTTCAAAATGACAAGTTAACCTCAAAGGATAGTTAATTAACACAAATTGCAAAAACTCTTGTTATAACTTGCTAAAAATTGGAAAAGCATGTCGTATAAACTTGATAAACACGACTTCGACAAAAACAACCACATAAAATCAGGATCAAATATCCTTCTTCAAAATAAAGGGAACATACATCAAGCTCACATGCCATCTGGCTCAAAAGCCACCAGGATCATATGTCACTAGACTCATACGCCATCAGGCTCAAACGCCATCAAGCTCATACGCCATGAGGCTCATACGCAATCAGGATCAAATGCTACCAGGCTCAAACATCAACAAACTCATACGCCACCAGGCTCATACGCTATCACGTCAGGCTTGTACACCATTTCTATGTAATTATTATTTGTTTGAAACATATTCTGTTAGTGACTGACCAGGTCGAACCTGCCATTCATATCCTCATACTTAGCTCATGTTACATGTAACTAAATAGATGAAAGGTTGTCTACGAGATAGTGGGCATTTTTTTAAAAACAAAAAAAAAATAGATACACCAGTTTCTAGCATCCTATGGATACCTAAAACAGTCAAACAGACTATATATTGCATATTTGTTCATGTACGTACAAGAAGAACATGTTTAACCTAAGCAATACTTAGTCATGTTTAATTGATCACTAAATGTGCTACATATAGCGAAGACATAATGAGCTCCAAATTCGTCACTAACCCTTGTATATGCAAACATTCCTTCAGGCAACGAGGAAATTTGTAAACGTACACTCCAAAGAGTTTTATTTAAGCCTTACAATAAGTGAGGCACGACATTATCAGACAAATACCACTTGCTACACAAAATCTACAAGATTTGTAGATTACAAATAAACTCTTTCGATAGAGTTACACTCAGACCTTACAAACAAATGTGGCATCGAAACAATCATGCATAGACATCCTGACAAGACAAATACGCATTAACGGCTGAAAAGCTTGCCAAAACAAGCTTTACAGCACCTGAAAGGCTTAAAAGGGTAAAAGTGCAAACCATGTAACGCCTGAAAGGCTTACAGAACTGAAAATAGAGACCCTTTACAAAGCTTCTCTAAGACCTTATAAACAAGGCATAAATCAGGAATAAATGCCTTGATAAAACCTCGCGACGCCTAAAAGGCTCACAAGGCAAATAATGATAAACCCACAAACTCCTACATGGTTAACGGGACCTAGACAAACGCTATCGAAGAGAAAGATAAACTCTCATGACAGACAAAAACTTTAGGCAAATTCTACCCTAACACAAAAACTTCAGGCTAATTCTATGACACAAAAACATCAGACTAATCTATCTAGAATTAAATCGCCAGGTTAATCTACCCTGATAAATTAAGAAAGTTTACAAAAGCTCATAAACTTAAAACATAATTAAAAAAACCGGGCTAATCTATTGATGCGTGTGTATATCGTTGTACATATAGATTATAATTATCAAGTTTTAAATTTATATTTAGCTGAATTATCCTATAACACACACTAACGAGCAGTGTACCCGATCAATGTAGCTAGTTGGTAAGTAGAGTGCCGAACACTAAGAGTGGAACTTTAACACCTTAAATATTTATATTAATTAACCATTTTACAGGCTTACATTAACTATCTAAAAATGCTAATGAAGTAATTGTGGGAGGCGTATGGCGGCTGAAGCAAGCCACGCTAAACTGAAAAGGTGAAAAGTGTACCGCTTTTAGGGGGTCATTTAAGCCCGAATTCGTGATTATTTGATCAATTACTGCCCTAAATCGTTCCTTTTATCATTTTAGGTACTTTTGAGATGGAATCTGGAAAAGGAAGCATTTTGGACGTTTTTGGAGCATAAAAGTGAAGAAAACGGCAAAATCTCAAAATCCTTGCTGGGAACAGTACCTGACGACGTCAAGACCTCACACATGACGTCGTCAAGAGTGGCAAAAGAGGTGGATGTGGAAAATACACGTGCCGACCCAGAGCATTTTTAAGGTTATTTGACCTGACGGCGTCACCAAGGCCGTCAGGGTCATTTTGCAAGTGACGGCCCAGAGCTCAATTTCTACATGACAGCGTCAAGACTGGATCTAGGCAATACGACCCTTAATTTGACGGTGAGTTGACGGCGTCACAATCTATAACGTGACGCCGTCAGGATTTATTATCTATATACATTTTTCCAATTTTTCATTCAAAAAGTGTGTGGAATATTAGGAGAACTTTGGAGAGCTCAAACCCTAGATGAATTTTCTGTAAGAATAATGGATTCAACCCTTGTTCCATCCATGCTTAATTGAAGATAAGTTTTCCAATAATCATACGATATGTCTATGTGTTGTGTGATTCTATCTTATGCTTGTCTTTCTTTTAACATGCTAGGCTAGGTTTTTATTGTGTTTGCTTAGATGTAGTGAAACCTAGATGTTGATTATTGGTTGATGGTTTGTTTATAATTGTTGTGGATGATTGTATTCGATGTTAGGCATAAGAAAACTGGCAGACTTCCATTGGTAACTTGCTTGAACATTTTAAGAAACATGATCGGAGGTGTACTACGATTTTTGGTTGTATTTAATGCATAAGTGAATTCTAGTGATCCCATGTTAGGAGCTTTTAGTCGGCTCGACATAGGAGTGAAGTAGGAGCTTATAGAGTTAGGGAATATTGTACATGGCCCTATGACTAGTATTAAGGAATATAACTCGTCATCCATGCAATTGTAACAAGCTAATCAACCGGTAAAAGATATCTAGGGAGTAATGAAATCTAAGTAAACACATCTTTTCTCATTATTGTTTCCACCACATAATTACATTAGTTTATTTTCATTTCTTTTTATTTTATTTTGATTGCATCTGTAGTTATTAGGGTTAGTTGACTAGCAACTAATTTCGCCCACTCCTTCAAAATCTGAGATTTTACTTGCTTTTATAAAATATAAAAAATACAAAAAGAATCATTCCACACCTCTAGACCTAGTTTAGTAGGCTTTCTAATCCTAGCGACACTATTCCTGAGTTGAACGATCAATCCCCCGGTACTTGTCACTATACTATACTACAACGATCAGGTACACTGCCTGGCGGGGATTGCAAGCTTCTCAAGATCCCTTGAGAGGTAAAACCTGTTGCGAGGGCGCAATCCCGCGTATCAAGTTTTTGGCGCCGCTACCGGGGAATAGTTATTGTCTAGGTTAGAATTTCTTTTTATTAGGTCTACTTGCTAGATTCCTTCCTAGTAAGATTTTTATTTTTATTTTTAGGTTTTCTTTAGTCTATCTCATTTCTTTGTTCCTTTGTTCATAACCATTACCATCCGACATCATGGAAGGTGGTAATATCCTTGAACCCATCAACCCACTACAACAAAACCTACCACAACTAAACCAACCTCCTAGACCCCGAACTTTAGGAGAGTATTCCCGTCCTAGCCACCAAGGCTATCGAAACACCATTGAGCTCACTCAAGGAGCCAATGCGTCTCCCTTGCGATTGGCCGACACCATCCGGTTGGTGCAAAGCGGATGTGCATTCCATTGACTTCATTCCGAAGATCCTAATCAACATCTTAAGGATTCCCTAAAAATCGTAGATTCCATATACCTTGATGTTGCAACTAGAGAGACGACCCGATTACGTGTATTCCAATTCTCTCTACGTGACCAAGCTAGTCAATGGCTTGAACGTTTACCCATGGGATCCATCACCTCTTGGGATGATCTCACTTCTCGTTTCCTTGCTTAATTTTTCCTACCAGGGAGAACTACCGAGCTTAGAAATGACATCTTGAAGTTCCAACAACGTCAAGGTGAAACTTTCTATGAAGCATGGACTCATTTCAAAGACTTACTCCAAAAAGGCCCTCATTATGGTATAGATCTTTGGCTATTAGTTCAAATCTTCTATGACCATGTCGACTTTCACACCAAACGCACCATTGATCGAGCTGCCGAAGGCAAGCTACATGATAAAGAGGCTGAGGAATCTTGGGAAATTATTGATGAACTTGCCTTCAACAATCGTGAGTTATGGGAAGTTACGCATGTTATAAACTCGGCTATCAACGCAATCTCGACAACCGAGGAAACTACTCAAATCTCTGAAGAACTCCTTTGCGAACTTGAGAGAAAAATGGATTACCTCACGGAAAAACAAAGGAGACCTTTATGTCCCAGACGGGCAACAGTCAATTCTATCTAAAATATGAATCTAACACCATTGTCTGAGTCACCTCTTAGAGAGAATGTTGAAACCTTTTAAAAATATGCTCGACCTTATTCGCCTCCTCAACACCTCAGCTCGGAATTCGAAACTTGAGTGAGAGAGTACATGGTAACCCATTCTGAGCGGCTTGCAAAATTCGAGTAGGCTGTTTATAAACAAAAGGAGGAGATGCAAAAGAAAATGACGGAGATGATGAACTTAGTACAGGAATACTCAAACCGAAAAACCCCAGAAATGATGTTATTAAGGAAGGAAAGTGTTACCCCCACTACCCAATTTGTTAACTCTATCACAATTGTCCACGAGGGTAATGAAGAGAAGGAAACCCCTATTGTACAAACTGTTGAGGAACCACAAAAATCCCAATCATTAGGGTACTACCTAAAACATGATATAAATGAGAATACCATAACAAATTGGATAAAGGGTGACGGGAATAACTAATCCTCCCAACGGGATTCCAAAAAAGAGAAAGAGGGGAAAGATGAGTATGATACATTACCTGAAGGGCCAGTATTTGAGAAGCTACTTATACAAGAAGTGGCTACAAAGTAGATGGCGTATGGAAACTTTGAGATACCAGCCAGCATTGGAAAGTTACAATATCTGGATGCTTTCGCCGATCAAGGATCGAAAGTAAACCTAATGCCTCTAACTATTTAAACCCAACTCACTACAAAAATGCCAGCTACCACCCGTGTTAGGCTATCCTTCGCTGGTCACTCTTATGTATACCCTTTGGGAATTGCAGAGGACGTACTGGTCAATGTAGCAGGTTTCATGTATCCCGTCGATTTCATGATCATCAATGGTAAAAGAGGTGGGTGCATGGCAATAATCCTTGGAGCACCATTCCTCACCACAGCAAGAGCTGTCATTAGGTATGAAAAAAGGGAAATTGAACTTACGTCAGGAAACAGGAAGATTAGCCTTCCTATGACCCCACGATGTGTGCAAGAAAGCCTGATGAAGAGAAAGCTCAAAAACAACATTGACACCTCGCATAATCATGTTCAAGAAAAAATCCTCGCATGGGAAACAAGAATCAAAAGCTACAAAGAAACTGAGCCTGAGAGAGGCAAAAGCAGCGATAAAGTTCATGTCAAGTTTGAATGCAGTCAACCGACGGAGAATCATGTACCATTTGCAGAAGGAGACTTGGTACTCTTAAGGCATTCAGAGATAAAAGTACCTCCCGATGAGCCAAGTCCCTGGTGGTATGGACCATTAACAATTGAAAACCTACGCCAAGATGGGATAGCTACCTTGTGCAGTAAAAGAGGAGGGGAGGTGACTGCAAGTGTCCAACGATTGAAACACTACCACCCCGATAGCGAGGATCATACTTATATGGGATACGTCATCTCAAGAGACGAGGTCACGTAGTAGCCCGTGACCTTGAGTCTAGCTACAAGACTTGTTAATAAAGAAAAGCGCTTCTTGGGATGCAACCCATGTTTTGTGTGTTTTTATTTGTTTGATTTTTATTTGTTTGATTTTATTTGTTTCTGTATGCATGTTTTATTTTTATTGTTGGTAAATCATGTTTCAAATTAAATTGTGAGAATGCTTTATTTTATTTTTAACTTCGTCTTAATTACATATAAAGGTATTTTGCAAAAGCTAAGTGTAAGGGAGATCCAAATTTGTTTATAAGAATGAAATTGAGCAAGAACCACAACAATATTAAATGAACATGTATATTAGTAATTGTTTGAGTCAAATGCTTGTATCGAGTCACAATGATGTTTTACAGGATTTTTCAGGAAGTAAGGCATAAGTTTTTTCAGAAATTTTCTGGAAACTTAACATTAGATTTTTGCAGGAACATTCTGACGGCGTCAGGAGTTACAACCTGACGGCGTCAGGTACTAAAATTCTGAAAAATTTTGCGAGTTTTGTTTAAACCGGAGTCTTAAAGTTTTTGTTGATTCTTTAGTGTTATAAACTCCAGGAAATCTGCAAACATTCATTCCACAAGCGTTATATCTTAATTTGCTTTCTAGGATTTTTTTAGTACATATAGATTGCCGCCGATTTTACGCGAGGTTCGCCTTGATTGTTTTCTCAGGTTTAACAGGTTATATATGACAAGAAGATGATTTATATTTCTGGGGGGAAGCTTTCAACGTTCATTTTCTTGGAGGAAGATCTAACCTTGTTGACACACTATCCACACCGAACGAATCAGTGGAGTATTTGTCTTCATTCTTTTACCTGCTTTACTTTTACTTCCTTTAATTGAACATTGGGGACAATGTTCATCCTAAGTGTAAGGGGAGGGTAAATGATGATACCTTATAGGATACAATTGCACTTGAGTTTGTTTGTTCGATAGTAGGTCTGTAATAAAACTAAGAGAAATACTTGTTAGTGAAATTTTAGCGCCAAATTTAAATTTTTTTACAACATTTAGGAGTGAAACTTTAGCCTTAACAAGCGTCTCATGGATAGGAGTTGTATGACTAGCACAAAACCGTACCACTTAAAAAATTCTCCACCCAAATATGTGAGGTTCGCCTTTAGATTTGATAGGAAAAGTGATGAGGCGAAAAGTGTACCGCTTTGAAGGGGTCATTTAAGCCCGAATTCGAGATTATTTGATTAAATATTGCCCTAAATCGTTCCATTTGTCCTTTTAGGTACTTTTGGAGAGAAATCTGGAAAAGGAAGCATTTTAGACGTTTTTGGAGCATAAAAGTGAAGAAAACGGCAAAGTCTCAATTTTCCTTGCTGGGAATAGTACCTGACGGCGTCAAGACTCTCCACATGAGGGCGTCAAGAGTTACAAAAGAGGTGGAAGTGGAAAATACACGTGACGATCCAGAGAGTTTTTAAGCCTAGGACCTGACGGCATCACCAAGTCCGTCAGGGTCCAATTACTAGTGACGGCTCAGAGCAAAACTACACATGACGGCGTCACAAATAGATCTAGGCAATACGATTTTATTATGGCGGCGAGTTGACGGCATCACAACCTAACACATGATGCCATCATGTTGTAAAATCTATATATAGTTTTCCAAATTTCATTCATTAGTGTGCAACTTTGAGGGAATAAACCCTAGTCCGAATTTTATCAGCTTTTCAAGGGTTTCAACGCCTTGATTCTTTCATGTTCAATTAAAGATAAGTATCCCATCAAATCATTCAATATGTCTATGTGTTGTTTGATTATATCTTATGCTTGTCTTCTATTTAAAATGCTAGGCTAGATCTTTATTGTGTTTGCTTAGATGTAGTGAAACCTAGATGTTGATTATGGGTTGATTGTTTGTTTATAATTGTTACGGATGATTGTATTCGATGTTAGGCTTAAGAAAATTGGCAGACTTCCATTGGTAACTTGCTTGAACGTCTTAAGAAACATGATCGGAGGTGTACTACGATTTATGGTTGTATTTAACGCGTAGGAGAATTCTAATGATCCCATGTTAAGAGCTTCTAACGGCTCGACATAGGAGTGAAGTAGGATCCTATAGAGTTAGGGAATATTGTACACGGCCCTACGACTAGTATTAAGGAATATGATCCGTCATCCATGCAATTGTAACAAATTAATCAACCTGTAAAAGATATCTAGTTAGTAATGAAACCTAAGTAAACACAACTTTCCTCATTATTGTTTCCACCACAGTAGTATAATAGTTTCATTTTCATTTTTGTTATTTTATTTTTTTTGCATTTGTAGTTCATTGGGTTAGTTAGCTAGCAACTAATTCTGCCCACTCCTTTAAAACCCGAGATTTTACTTGCTTTTCATAAAATATAAAAATACAAAAAGAATCATCCCTCACCTCTAGACCTAGTTTATTAGGCTTTCTAATTCTAGCGACACTATTCCTGAGTTGAACGATCAATCCCCCGGTACTTGTCACTATACTATACTACAACGATCAGGTACACTGCTTGGTAAGGGTTGTAAGCTTCTCAAGATCCCTTGAGAGGTAAAACCTGTTTCGAGGGCGCAATTCCCACGTATCAAGTTTTTAACAGGTGCCGGGGAATAGTTATTGTCTAGGTTAGGATTTCTTTTTATTAGGTCTACTTGCTAGATTCCTTTCTAGTATGGTTTTATTTTTATTTTTAGGTTTTCTTTAGTCTATCTTATTTCTTCGTGTCTTTGTTCATAACCTTTACCATCCGACATCATGGAAGGTGGTAACATCTTTGAACCAATCAAACCACCACAACAAAACCACCCACAAAACCCACCACTAGCAAACCAACCTCTTAGGCCCCGAACTTTAGGAGAGTATTCCGGTCCTAGCCACCAAGGCTATCGAAACACTATTGAGCTCACTCAAGGAGCCAATGTGTCCCCCTTGCGATCCGAAACCATCCGGTTGGTGCAAAGCGGATGTGCATTCCATGGACTTCATTCTGAAGATCCTAATCAACATCTCAAGGATTTCCTTAAAATCGTAGATTCCATAGACCTTCATGTTGTAAGTAGAGAGTCGACCCGATTACGCCTATTCCAATTCTCTCTAAGTGATCAAGCTAGTCAATGGCTTGAACGTTTTCCCGCGGGATCCATCACCTCTTGGGATGATCTTACGTCTCGTTTCCTTGCTCAATTTTTCCCATCGGGGAGAACTACGATGCTTAGAAATGATATCTTGATGTTCCAACAACGTCAAGGTGAAACCTTCGATGAAGCATGGACTCATTTCAAGGACTTACTCCAAAAAGTCCCTCATCATGGCATAAATCTTTGGCTATTAGTTCAAATATTCTATGACCATGTCGACTTTCACACCAAACTCACCATTGATCGAGCCGCCGGAGGTAGGTTGCATGATAAAAACGCCGAGGAATCTTGGGAAATTATCGATGAGCTTGCCTTCGACAATCAAGAGTGGGAAGTTACTCATGTTATAAACTCAGCTATAACCGCAATCTCGACACCTGGAGAAACCAATCAAATCTCCGAAGAACTCCTTTGCAAACTTGAGACAAAGGTTGACTATCTCATGGAAAAACAAAAGAGACCTTTAAGTCCTAGACAGGCAACAGTCAAATCTGTCTCAAATACGATTCCAACACCGTTGTCCGAGTCACCCTCTAGAGAGAATATCGAAACCTTTCAAAATTATGCTCCACCTTATTCACCTCCTCAAAGCCTCAGCCCGAAATTCGAAGCTCGAATAAGAGAGTATATGGCAACCCATTCTGAGTGGCTTGCTAAATTTGAGGAAGCTGTTTATAAACAAAAGGAGGATATGCAAGAGAAAATGAAGGAGATGATGAGCCTAGTGGAGGAATACGCAAACAAAAAAACCCCAGAAATGATGTTACTAAGAAAAGAAAGCGCTACCCCCACTACCCGATTTGTTACTAAGAAAAGAAAGTTACTACCTAAAACATGATATAAACGAGAATACCATAACAAATTGGATAAAGGGTGACGGGCGTAACCAATCCTCCAAACAGGTTTCAAAAAAGGAGAAAGAGGGTAAAGATGAGTATGATACATTGCCTGGGGGACCGGTATTCAAGAAGCTACTTATACAAAAAGTGGCTACTAAGCAGTGGCTTGTGGGATCTTTGAGATACCAGCCAGCATTGGGAATTTGCAATATCTGGATGCTTTCGCCGATCAAGGATCACAAGTAAATCTTATGCCCCTAACTATTTATACCCAACTAACCACAGAAATGCCGGCCACCACCCGTGTTAGGCTATCCTTCGCTGGTCACTCTTATGTATACCCTTTAGGAATTATAGAGGATGTACTGGTCAATGTTGCAGGGTTCATGTATCCCATCGATTTCATGATCATCGATGATAAAGGAGGTGGGTGCATGCCAATAATCCTTGGAGCACCCTTCCTCACCACCGCTAGAGCTGTCATTAGGTATGAAAAAAGAGAAATCAAACTTAAGTCAGGAAAAAGAAAGATTACCTTTCCTATGACCCCACGATGTGTGCAAGAAAGCCTGATGAAAAGAAAGCTCGAAAACAACATTGACACATCGCCTAATCATGTTCAAGAAAAAATCCTTGCATGGGAAACAAGAATCAAAAGTGACAAAGAAACTAAGCCTGAGAGAGGCAAAAGCTGTAATAAAGTTCATGTCAAGTTTGAATGCAGTCAACCGACGGAGAATTATGTACCATTTGCAGAAGGAGACTTGGTACTCTTAAGGCATTCAGAGATAAAAAAAACTCTCGACGAGCCAAGTCCTTGGTGGTATGGACCATTCACAATTGAAAGCATACGCCAATATGGGATAGCTACCTTGAGCAGTAAAGGAGGAGGAGAGGTGACTGCAAGTGTCGAGCGATTGAAACACCACCACCCCGATAGCGAGGATAATAATTATATGGGATACGTCATCTCAAGAGATGAGGTCATGTGATTGCCCATGTCCTTGGGTCTAGCTACAGGACTCGTAAATAAAGAAAAGCGCTTCTTGGGAGGCAACCCATGTTTTGTGTGTTTTTATTTGTTTGATTTTTAATTGTTTGATTGTTATTTGCTTCCGTATGCATGTTTTATTTTATTGTTGGTAGATCATGTTTCAAACTAAATTGTGAAAATGCTTTATTTTGCTGTTTAACTTCGTCTTAACCTCATATAAAGGTATTTTGCAAAAGCTAAGTGTAAGGGGAAACCCCAAATTTGTTTCAAAGAACGAAATTGATCATGATTCGCCACAATATTAAATGAACATGTGTATTAGTATTTGTTAGAGTCAAATGCTTGTATCGAGTCATACTGATGTTTTGCGGGATTTTCCAGGAAGTAGGACATAAGTTTTTCCAGAAATTTTCTGGAAACTTAACATAAAGATTTCTGCAGGTCACTTCTGACGGCGTCAGGGTTTAACTCCTGACGGCGTCATGTGTAAAATTCTGGAAATTTTACGAGTTTTGTTTTTCTAACGGAGTCTTAAAGTTTTTGTTAATTCTTTAGTTTTATAAACTCCAGGAAATATGCAAACGTTCATTCCACAAGCATTATATCTTAAATTTCCTTCTAGGATTTGTTAGTATATATAGCTTTCTGCTGATTTTACGCGAGGTTGCCTTGATTGTTTTCTCAGGTTTAGCAGGTTATGTATGACAAGAAGATGATTTATATTTCTAGAAGGGAAGCTTTGAACGTTCATTTTCTTGGAGGAAGATCTAACCTTGTTGCCACACTATCCACACCGGACGAATCTGGGGAGTATTTGCTTTCATTCTTTTACCTATTTCACTTTTACATCCTTTAATTGAACATTAGGGACAATGATCATCCTAAGTTTAAGGGGAGGGTAAATGATGATACCTTATAGGATACTATTGCACTTGAGTTTGTTTGTTTGATGGTAGGTGTGTATTAAAACTAAGAGAAATACTTGTTAGTGTAATTTTAGCGCCAAATTTAAATTTCTTTACAACATTTAGGAGTGAAACTTTAGCCTTAACAAGCGTCTCATGGATAGGAGTTGCATGACTAGCACAAAACCATACCATTCAGAAAAAATTTCAACCCAAATATGTGAGGTTCGCCTTTAGATTTGATAGGAAAAGCATTCATTATTAGTACTTATGAGTGTACCGGTAGCATTTAGATTCTAGAACTAGCGTTAGTGATGCATCCCTAGACCGTTAGTGAGACTAAATTTGTGTGGTAGGATTTACTACATGATAAGAGGCATTAAGATCACCCTTATGTTAAACCCGTATCACAATTACTTGACCAATTAAGTCATATTACTTGACTAGTAAAGTCAATTAATTTTCCCACACCTTAGCGTTGTACTCATTTTTAGTACACGAAACCCCTAGTATACCCCTCCGAACATATCTTTTCTATTCTAACTTTAAGCCTCTTAGTTAAAGGAAGAATTTGTTACAACCCACCCAAATGTGCAACCAAATCGCCTTAGCCTTCCGTGTATGCACTCATTTTTAGTGCATTATTGTTATTTGTTTAAACCCTTAGTTAATTGTATAATTGATTACATAGTTGCTAAGTCGAGTCATATCTTGTACATATTGTTTTGGGACGATTGGGACTCGTGGATAAAGTACTTTTGTTTTGGAGTAATGGGGAAGAACATCATATATTACTCCCATATGTGCATTAATCTTAAAAGTACTCAAAGTGTTTTGATTATCTTGATTCGCGTCATTAGATTAGTTTATTGTAAAGTATGTAAAAATTCAAGTGTAAGGGGAATGTACATTCCCTATGATGTATTAATTTGGATGGTAGGGTAAGAGTGTATGCAAAAAAATAATAATAAATAAATAAAAAATAAAAAAAAATCAAAAAAATTGAAAAAAAGAAAAAATTGTACTCATTTTTAGTACTCATTATTGTAAAGTTGTACTCATTTTTAGTACACGAAACCCCTAGTACACCCCTCCGAGCCTATCTTTCCGTTTCTAACTTTAAGCATCTTACTTAAAGGAAGAATTTGTTACAACCCACCCAAATGTGCAACCAAATCGCCTTAGTCTTCCGTGTATGCACTCATCTTTAGTGCATTATTGTTATTTGTTTAAACCCTTAGTTAATTGACTAATTGATTACATGGTTGCTAAGTCGAGTCATATCTTGTACATATTGTTTTGGGATGATTGGGACTCATGGGTAAAGTACTTGTGTTTTGGAGTAATGTGGAAAAACATCATATATTACCCCCATATGCACATTAATCTTAAAAGTACTCCAAGTGTTTTGATTATCTTGATTCGAGTCATTAGATTAGTTTATTGTAAAGTATGTAAAAATTCAAGTGTAAGGGGAATGTACATTCCGTATGATGTATTATTTTGGATGGTAGGGCAAGAGTGTATGCAACCACCAAAAAAAAAAAAAAAAAAAAAAAATTGAAAAAATTAAGAAAAAGAGAAAAAATAGAAAAAGAAAAGAAAAAAACATACGGACTACCTCCCTTTTCATTCTATGTTTGTTTTATGTTTTTGTTATTTTTGATTTATTAGCTTAAGTCGAGTTTAGTATTGGTTAGCAACGCCATATTGTACATGTAATTAACCAAGATGATTAACTCACCACCAGTAAATATTGCCTTTATCCAACAAAACCGAGTTTTCCATATCCCGACACCTAATGTTATAACCCTTTAAAAGGAAGCATTTTGGACATTTTTGGAGCATAAAAGTGAAGAAAACGGCAAAGTTTCAATTTTCCTTGCTGGGAATAGTACCTGACGGCGTCAAGACTCTCCATATGAGGGCGTCAAGAGTTACAAAAGAGGTGGAAGTGGAAAATACACGTGACGATCCAGAGAGTTTTTAAGCCTAGGACCTGACGGCGTCACCAAGGCCGTCAGGGTCCAATTACTAGTGACGGCCTAGAGCACAACTACACATGACGGCGTCACAAATAGATCTAGGCAATACGATTTTATTATGACGGCGAGTTGACGGCGTCACAACTTAACACATGAAGCCGTCACGTTGTAAAATCTATATATAGTTTTCCAAATTTCATTCATTAGTGTGCAACTTTGAGGGAATAAACCCTAGTCCGATTTTACCAGCTTTTCAAGGGTTTCAACCCCTTGATTCTTTCATGTTCAATTAAAGATAAGTATCCCTTCAAATCATTCAATATTTCTATGTGTTGTTTGATTATATCTTACGCTTGTCTTCTATTTAACATGCTATGCTAGATCTTTATTGTGTTTGCTTAGATGTAGTGAAACCTAGATGTTGGTTATGGGTTGATTGTTTGTTTATAATTGTTACGGATGATTGTATTTGATGTTAGGCTTAAGAAAACTGGCAGACTTCCATTGGTAACTTGCTTGAACATCTTAAGAAACATGATCGAAGGTGTACTACGATTTTTGGTTGTATTTAATGCGTAGGAGAATTCTAATGATCCCATGTTAGGAGCTTCTAACGGCTCGACATAGGAGTGAAGTAGGATCCTATAGAGTTAGGGAATATTGTACACGGCCCTACGACTAGTATTAAGGAATATGACCCGTCATCCATGCAATTGTAACAAATTAATCAACCTGTAAAAGATATCTAGGGAGTAATGAAACCTAAGTAAACACAACTTTCCTCATTATTGTTTCCACCACATTAGTATAATAGTTTCATTTTCATTTTTGTTATTTTATTTTGTTTGCATTTGTAGTTCATTGGGTTAGTTGGCTAGCAACTAATTCCGCCCACTCCTTCAAAACCCGAGATTTTACTTGCTTTTCATAAAATATAAAAATACAAAAATAATCATCCCTTACCTCTAGACCTAGTTTATTAAGTGATGAGGCGAAAAATGAACCACTTTTAGGGGGTCATTTAAGTCTGAAATTGAATTTATTTGATCAAATATTGCCCTAAATCGTTCCTTTTGTGATTTTAGGTACTTTGGGAGTGAATTCTGGAAAAGGAAGCATTTTGGACGATTTTGGAGCATAAAAGAGAAGAAAACGGCAAAGTCTTAATTTTCCTTGCAGGGAACAGTACCTGATGGCGTCAAGAGGCTTTTCATGATGGCGTCAAGAGTAAAAGTGGTGACGGCCCAGAAGAAACGTGAAGGCGTCACCCAAGGCCGTCACGTGTTAACTTGTCAAAACTTGCGCGCGGAGTAGCTGATATTGTTTTGGTCATAACTTTTGCATACAAACTCGGATTTAGGTGATTCAAAAGCCCACGCGAAGAGGACGAAGAGATCTACAATTTGGTGAAAAAATGGTCATGACGCCGTCAAGAGTAACGGGCTGACGCCATCAAGATGGGCCGATAAAAAATTAGCCTATAAATATAACATCATAACTTCACTTTTTATAAGCCCTAAACCCTAAGGTCGATTCCTGGGTTTAGGTAGGTGTTTTTACAGCAACTTAGAGGGTTTCAATCACTCCATAAACATCATGTATTGGTTTGATGATCCTATCTCAATTATGTCTTTCATTATTATTGTTGATTGTCCTTCTTTGATTATGTTTTGCTAATTCACCTTGTATCTACTTATGATTGTGTGAAACTTGTGTATAATTGATTAGATCTCATTGATTTCTTGTTGATGTTTGTGTCTATCTCCATCAATGAGGGGCTTGTTGATGTGTGTGTCTATCTCCATCAATTAAGGCATGACAACTTCAATAGATCTAGTTGGTTTAGTTTATAATTCTTGTTTGCTATTGATTCTTGTTTTGATTGAATGTCTCATCAATGTTAGGCTTAAGAAAACTGGCAGACTTCCATAGGGTAACATGCTTGAACGTCTTAATAAACATGAACCGATGTGTACTATGTTTTTATGGTTGTATTTAATGCATGAGCGAATTCTAGTGATCCCATGTTAGGATCTTCTTAGCCGGCTCGACATAGGAGTGAAGTAGGAGCTTATAGAATTGGGGAAGTAAGTATGCCACCCCATGAATGGTATTATGGAATACAACCCGTCAATTAAAACAAGGTGTGACAATTCAATAGGTAGAATTGGATAGCTAGCAAGGAGTAACATATCATAGGTAGACATGCTTCACTTATATTGTAGAACCTTAGTTTATTTTCTTGTTTATTAGTTTAATTAGTAGCTGTTGGGTTAGTTGATTAGCAACTAATTCTTCCCCTTCTTCCAATACCCGAGAATTTTACTTGCTTTTCATAAAATAAAAAAACATAAAAAGAATCATCCTTCACCTTTAGACCTAGTTAGATTAATTTCAATCCTAACGACACTATTCCTGAGTTGAACGATCAATCCCCCGGTACTTGTCACTATACTATACTACAACGATCAGGTACACTGCCTGGTGGGGGTTGTAAGCTTCTCGAGATCCCTTGAGAGGTAAAGCCTGGTGCAATCCCTATGTATCATTAGGCTTTCTAATCCTACCTACACTATTCTTGAGTTGAACGATCGGTCCCCTGGTACTTGTCACTATACTATACTACAACGATCAGGTACACTGCCTGGTGAGGGTTGTAAGCTTCTCAAGATCCCTTGAGAGGTAAAACCTGTTGCGAGGGTGCAATTCCCACATATCAAAAAGCATTCATTATTAGTGCTTATGAGTGTACCGGTAGTATTTAGATTCTAGAACTTGCATTAGTGATGCATCCCGAGATCGCTAGTGAGACTACATTCGTGTAGTAGGATTTACTACATGATAAGAGGCATTAGGATCACCCTTGTGTTTAAACCCGTATCATAATTACTTGACCATTTAAGTCATATTACTTGACTAGGGAAGTCAACTAATTTTCGCACACCTTAGCGTTGTACTCATTTTTAGTACACGATACCCCTAGTACACCCCTCCGAGCCTATCTTTTCATTTCTAACTTTAAGCACCTTACTTAAAGGAAGAATTTTTTTACAATCCACCCCAAATGTGCAACCAAATCACCATAGCTTTCCGTGTATGCACTCATCTTTAGTGCATTATTGTTATTTGTTCTTAGTTAATTATCTAATTGATTACATGGTTGCTAAGTCGAGTAACATCTTGTACATATTATTTTGGGACGATTGGGACTCATGGGAAAAGTACTATAGTAATATGGAGTAATGGGGAAGACATCAATTTATTACCCCCATATGTGCATTAATCTTAAAAAGTACTTCAAGTGTTTTGATTATCTTAATTCACTAGTACAAAAACGACCTATGGTCACACATGGTCTATTTGGAACAACCACACATTCAAATATTTGTGTAGCTGATGGTAGGTAAATTGACAGCATTTACGAATTATTCAGACATGAGCATTTCGAATGTGTGACCATAAGACCTCTATTGCCACACAATCGACCCTTATATGACTAAACGTAACTAGTGATTTTGTTCCAGATCATTTAGTCACATATGCATTTGGAACGTGTGACAAATACAAGTAACCTTGATGCCATATATGGTCACACTATACTTATAGTCACATTTGCTTCTAATAGTATGACCAAATGCCATATACGGTCACACAAAACAGTTTGTCACACATTATTTAAGTGTAGCCAAAATCCAGTACATATAGTCACACTAAACAGTTTGTCACACATTATTTAAGTGTAGCCAAAACATGATTTGTGTGACTAAATGTTAACAAAGGCCACACAAAAACCCAATTCATGTGGCAAGTGGATAATCAATAGTCACACAAAATAGACATTCCTTCACTTTAAATAGCATATGGTCACACTTATTAACACTTTTGGTCACTTGATGGTTAGTTGTATGTGACTAAATACACTCCCAAAAACATGCTTTGTGTGACTAAATGTTACCAAAGGCCACACAAAAACCAAATTCATGTGGCAAGTGGATGATCAATAGTCACACAAACTACACATTCCTTCACTTTAAACAGCATATGGTCACACTTATTAACACTTTTGGTCACTTGATGGTTAGTTGTATGTGACTAAATTCACTCCCAAAAACATGCTTTGTATGACTAAATGTTACCAAAGGCCACACAAAAACCAAATTCATGTGGTAAGTGGATGATCAATAGTCACACAAAATACACATTACTTCACTTTAAACAACATATGGTCATACTTATTAACACTTTTGGTCACTTGATGTTTAGTTGTATGTGACTAAATTCACTCCCAAAAACATGCTTTGTGTGACTAAATGTTACCAAAGGCCACACAAAAACCAAATTCATGTGGCAAGTGGATGATCAATAGTCACACAAAATACACATTCCTTCACGTTAAACAGCATATGGTCACACTTATTAACACTTTTGGTCATTTGATGGTCAGTTGTATGTGACTAAATACACTCCCAAAAACATGCTTTGTGTGACTAAATGTTAGTAAAGGCCACATAAAAACCAAATTTATGTGGCAATTGGATGATCTATAGTTACACAAACCATACATTCCTTCACTTTCAACACCATATGGTCACATTTATTAACACTTTTGGTCACTTGATGGTTAGTTGTATGTGACTAAATTCACTCCCAAAAACATGCTTTGTGTGACTAAATTTTACCAAAGGCCACACAAAAACCAAATTCATGTGGCAAGTGGATGATCAATAGTCACACAAAATACACATTGCTTCACTTTAAACAGTATATGGTCACACTAATTAACACTTTTGGTCACTTTAAGGTTAGTTGTATGTGACTAAATACACTCCCAAAAACATGCTTTGTGTGACTAAATGTTAGTAAAGGCCACACAAAAACCAAATTAATGTGGCAATTGGATGATCAATAGTCACACAGAATACACATTCATTAACTTTAAACATCATCTGGTCACACTTATTAACACTTTTGGTCACTTTATGGCTAGTTATATGAGAGTAAATACACTCCCAAAACCATGGTTTGTGTGACTAAATGTTACCTAAGGCCACACAAAAACCTAATTCATGTGGCAATTGGATGATCAATAGTCATATAAAATACACATTCCTTGCTTTAAACAGCATATATGGTCACAGTTACTAACAATTTTGGTCACTTTATGGTTAGTTGTGTGTGACTAAATACCCAAAAGAAACATGCTTTAATTTGTGTGAATAAATGTTACAAAACGGCACACAAATATCAATTTCATGTTGCAATTGGATGAATAATAGTCGCACAAAATACGCATAAATAACAGCTCAAACATTTTTTGTTTGCTTAATTAAGGTAAATTTATTAAGAAAGTGAGCCATAAAGGCAATGTTACATGAAACAACAACCAAACAAAACTATATAGCCATAACATAACACAAACACCAAAATACATTGGACAATTCCCAAGCTCTTATTACATAACATGGTTCACTTGGATTTTTGTATAACAACACCTCCACAGTCGGTTCGATAGTAGTCAGTTCGTGATTCGTTACCCAAGTCACGTTGATCCACACGTGGCAATATGTTATCATTGTGCTGGTGAATGACGGTACTAAATTCCTCATCGACTTCATCATACTTATCTTTGTAATTCTTGGGAGGTGTCTTAAACACAATAGACAATTTTTTATCTAACTGGTCTTGCACATGAAACACTTGTCATGCTTGTGAGGCTAATATGAATGGATCAACCTTGTGGCCTAAATTATTCAGGTAAACCAATGTATACCCAAGAATAGTATCGCGTTTCACACCACCTTTGTGATTAACCCAATCACATTTGAAAAGAGGAATTTGCCTGTAATGGTAATCTAGCTCCCATATCTCTTGCAAAACCCCATAATAAAACGATTGCCTTGTAGTTGCAACTTCTTTAGATATGTGCATATCTAATGCCTCAACACTAACCCCACTGTTCTGGTAAACTTTGCCTTCATGACATTTCGTACGAAAGGTATACCCATTGATGATATATGCATCGTATTTCACTACGCTGGCGCGTGGTCCATATGATATCCACTTTACAGTTTCTGATACACTTTCTTTGTCGATGTTCAACTCTCTCTCAACCTAAATTTCATTACAAGTTGGAAGGATTTAGTATGGCATCCTAATTGCATTCCCAAACATACATTCATTCTACGTCTGGCAGTGAAAACTAAACTAGGTACATGGCAGTGAAAAAAAAAGTCAATTATAAATAGCATAAGATTAATTACCTCTTTGCGTAATGATTGAGGCTAAACCGTCAACCAAAGTCAACCACGGATGTGGTCAAGATGGTCAAACTCCTAAGGCTCAATGCTCCGCGGAATATAGTGTTTCCCCGGGTCGTTATGTCCCGACGAGGTGTGGATTGTAATCAAAACGGTTTCGTGATCGGGTGAATTTGGATAGGAAAAGGGTTTGTGAGGATTAAGCTAAGGAATTTACAACAAAATAGCTTAAACAAGCTATATGAATAAAACTTGAAAGTTGGAAAAACCAGAAACGTTCAAAACTTAAAAATGCGTACGTTACGTTTAAATAAAACGTAAACGTACAAAATAAAAAGTGAAAACGGAAATCTGAAAACACCCAGGGGGTGAAAATGACTTTTTTACAAACTATAAGATAAAAGAAAATTTTTAGAAAAAGAAAATAAATTTTAACACTAATTAATTATTTAATATTAATTAATTACTAATTATTAATATTTAAAATACTTAAATACAATTTAATACTAATTAAATACTAGAAAAATGAAAATAAAATTTCTAAAATTATAAAATAACTAAAAACAAGTTTTAAAACTAAAAATATGTATTTTTGTCTTTTTGTGGTTTTTCTATTAATTAATTACTAATTAATTATTAATTACTTAATTAAACTATTTTAAATTAAGAAAAATACTAAATGAACAGTAAAAATTCTAGAAAAATTCCTAAAATTATATTATGATATATAAAGGCTAGGAAAAATATAAAAACTAGGTCTTACTTCATAAAAATTAATTATGCTATTTAAAACTTAATATTAATAAATTTCTAATAAAACTAAGATTAATTCTAATAAATACTAAATAGTAAAATAAAAATCTGAAAAAATTATTATAAATACTTTAATATATAAGGAATTTAATAAAAATATAAAATAGCTAAGTTCTTAATAAAAATATAAAAATGAAAATTAAAATTAAATTACATTAAATAGAAACTATCACTTAATTTTACTTTGTTTTTTCTTGATTTTTATTTTAGAAAACTATTTTACCACTAAAAACAAGTAACTTTTGTGAAAACAATTTTTCTGGAACTCAAAATTAAGCACAACAAGTGCTTATTAGCTTGACAGTTGACTTTGGTCAACTGTCCAAGCTATAAGCTGTGAAATAAGCTCTCAGCTTAGACTAGGGGTGGAATTGGGTAGACACATGTCCAATGAGTAGAAATAAGCCAGAAAAACTAAACCAAACCACTGAATAAGCCAAAAAGCTCAAAATAAGCACTTATGTAACTTGTTTCAAAACTGAAAAAGGGACAGACTTGAGGCCTTGATTTAGGTGGGGCCCAGGGGTTCCCAGGTCAAAGCTATGGTCAAAATGTGTTGTGTGGTAGGAGGGGGGTTGTAAGGAACCAAGGTTGGGCACTGGGACCCACAAGGGTGGCCAGAAAACCACCACCAAGTGGTGGTGGTGGCTGTGTAACTGATGTGCAGGGGAGCAGCTTGCCCTGCAAGCTACTTTAGGGCAAGCTAGGGCCTAGGAAAAAAAATTGCAAAAATAAAATAAGCATAGAAACTTAAATTAGAGCTGGTAGACAACTAATGGGAACAAGTTTTACTTCATGAAAGCAAACACATAAATCAAATAAAATCTTGCAACTTTTGAGAAAAACTGATGAATGCAAGTTTGACTTTTGTAAAAAACTTGAACTCTTGACTTTTATGAACTTCAGATTTAACCTACATGCTAAATAAGTTGTAATATGCTAGAATACACCTAAATTAAGTTAAAACTACTAATGATGAACTGAAATGAGGTTTTGTGGGAATCAAATCCCTCACAGTCAACTGTGAGGGGATCTTATGTAAGATTTTGACTTTTTAACTATAGCACTACTGATTTGGTGGTTTACTAGTTCTAATATTGCCTAAGATGACTTGCCTAAGCCTTTACTAACAGCAAACAACAACAAGAGCACAGGTAAGTTTTACTGTTTTGGAAATTTTACAAAGCAAAACTAAGTTTTAAGCCAAGAAATTGTTAACTACATTTATATTAAGCTAAATAGGACTTAATTAAGCAATAAACAACTCAGTTGAAACAGGAATAAGCTTAGAAGCAGTGTTGCTCAAAATGGGATTGAAAAGGACACTTACACCTATTTATGCTCAAAATGAGGAGACACAGAAGCATGAAATAGAGGAACTCATCAAAGTCTGCTCAGAAAAACCCTGAGGACTTCATCTTCTTCATCCAAGCAGCTCAAAATCTAATCTCACCAAGCTTTGACTTTTATTGACTTATTTGAAAACTATTGCTAAACCATTTAAAGTTGAACACCAAACTCACTGATAGCTATGTTAAGCTATAATGAGCTTCAGTACACTAAACTTAAGCTTGTTGAAGCTTATGAACCCTTCATGACCATATTTTTCATTTTACAAACATTTTTTCATTTATTTATTTTTTCTGTTTTTATATCTCCTAACACACTAGATGACCTACAAACTTTAAAAAGCTTTATTAGTAAGCTGATGTGAGCTTAATAGAGTCCTAACAACAACTGTTTTCAACAATCAAGGCACAATGAGATTCCTAGTAAAATTTATTCATGAAACTGAAAATGTAATAAGACTTCAATTTATAACTTAACAAATGATAAAATCACATTACAGAGGTTTCATAAAACTTTCTTGAACTGAAAATTACAACTAAAATTAGAAATTACAATAAGGACAATTTTACTAAACTAAGGCTAAACTAATTCTACACTAACTACTACTGCTTCCATCATTTTTCTTCATTTATATAAGCCCTTGCACATCCCTTTCTTTTTCCCACTTCTGTTTTTAGCCCTAGGATGAGTGAAAACAATCCTAGCCCTCAATTCTCTTTTGGCGGGAAAACATGGTTTGGCAGTTGCGAGTGGATTTGGTGGGTGTAATAAATGAGGAGGGGTGTGGTATTAATGAGGGAAGAGTGTTGGAAGTGAGGTTGGTGAAAAGGAGAGGAGGGGGGTGGGGGGGAACACAGAAGCTGAAAACATGGAGGTGGGGGAGATGGTGAACAGTGATACGGGGTGTTTGGTTTGACTTGTTTGACCGGTGGGATTATTAAAAAGGGGAATGGGCCAGGTTATATTGTTTGGGCTTGGGGTGTTGTTTTTGGACCAGGCCTGGTTTGGGGTGGTATTTGGATTTGGTATCAAAAGGGTCCATTTGATAAGCATAACAAATCACAAGGACCATTTTTGTAATTAATGAAAAGTGAGGGCTGAAATTGTACAAACTCAAAAGTTATCATAAGGGACCATTCATGCATAGCTTAAATATCCAAAACCCATTTTTACAATTTTTGTACTTTTCAAAATTCCCGGGGACCATTTATGTCAAATTTGAAAGTTCAGGGACCAAAACCGTAGTTTCTCCAAACATTTTACCCAAGGACTAAAAAATGGCTTTTGTGACTTTCAAGGGACCAAAAGTGATTTTTCCTTCAAAAATATCCCACCAGGGGCCAAATCTGCCAATTTCTGTAACTCCAGGGACCAAACTGTAAATTTCCAAAACTTTTCCAATTTTTCACCAAAGGACTAAATATGACAACTTATGATTTCAAAATGACCTTTGGTGATAATTCTCCATATTTTGAATATCCAGGGACTAGTTTTGTAATTTTATGAAAGTTGGGAGACTGAAACTGCCAATTTTGCAAACTTTATACATTTTTCATCTGTTTTTGCTCGTTTTGTATCTAAAACATATAAAACACAATTTTGAAATATTTTCAGTATTTTGATGCATTTCTGAGTGTTTTTGTATGTTTTGCAGTTCAGATTAGACCAAAAATGATGAGTGTTTGAGCACTCATCAATCCCCCACACTAAACTATTGCTAGTCCCTAGCAATAACTGTTTTGAAAACTTGATGGATTTGAAAAATTCTTTACCAAAAGCCATCACTTCTGGAGTAGCCAGGTGTAAGAACTGTGGCACACCTGATAACCGTGTGATTTTGAGCAAACCACCAGCTGTCAACGGATTTGATTAGTCTTTACGAGAAGCCGTTTGCTTCTGGACTAGCCAGCTCTTGATGGAATAGTCAACATCTTGGTGAGCTGATTACCAATTATGGATTTTCCACTGCCTTTACCACAAGCCATAATCTTGCGAGCTAGCCAACTCATTTGTTTTTGGGGAGTTGAGGAACCATACAATTTTGGGCAAATTGCAAGCCATAAACGGATTTGAGATGTCTTTACCAAGAGCCGTTTGCTCCTGGACTAGCCAATCCCTTTTGTCGCTTAGACAAGGCGGACTGATTACCACAAAAATTTTGAACTTAAGTGAAAAATTTTTGAAAAATTTTTGAAATTTTTGCTAAAAACGGGGGTATTATATAGTGAAATATGATAAAATTCGCTAGAATAGCAAAATACCCCCCCCCCCCCCACACTTAGCATGAATATTGTCCTCAATATTCAAAATCCCGGCTATTATGCCGACATTTTGAACGTAAAAGGGCAACATTACAAGCTAAGCGTGGAAAACACCATTTTGTTTTTCACTTTTGTAATCATAGCATGGGGGAGTCCCCCACACTTAGGGTGAAAACCCTATAAGCATGCTACTGTTTTTGTTTACCGAGTCGCTAGCTTGACTCGACCCCGAATTCATTTGTCCTTGGGGAAGCATGATGTGGAAGAAACAATCTCAATCGGACTTTCATTCAAAATGTTTGGACAAACATATGAAGCACGTGAAAGTTCCACACCGATGAGATAAGTATCCGGCTCAAGATAATGATGCATGAAAATGCCGGGATCAAAGATGGTGTCCTCACTCCCGAAGGAGTGAAGAAGAGAAGAAGTCACCTTATAGGTGAAGAAAAGGAAGAAAATCATGATAAAAAGCATGATTTGATATTCTTCCTCGAGAGGAGGCTCCGTAGCCTGAGTTTGGATTTCAAAGGGTAAGCTCGTAAACAACCCGGGAGGGTGGGTGGGAATTTGCAAATCCTCAAGATTGAGTGCATCTCCCCCCGGGCTATCAAACTCCGGAGGAGTCGTGACATGATGAGTGAGTTCACCGGAGAACTCCTCATGAAGAGAATTATTCACAAGATGTGAATTTGTGAACTCATGTTCCATTGTGGACTCATCATAATCCTCGTCAAAGATTGGATTGTTAGAAATCATAGTGAATTCAGATTCGAATTCAAATAGAGGATTGGTGAGAGTCGTATTGAATGTTTCGGGAACAAAGAGATTAACATTCTCTATTGGACTGCTGGGATAAGAAGTGAGTGACGGATCATGATATAGGAGACTTTCAATTTCTCCCAGATCGGCTTCAAAGTCGAGGAGACCATCGTCACTTTCCAATGAAAGTGGATTGATGTGAGCAAGTTCATCAGCGAACTCCTCAAGAAGATGATCAGCATCAGAATGTGGTACTGACGCCTCAACATACTCGATGTCTCCATAAGATATACAATCATCGCTAAAATCTGAGAAAGTCTCAAATTGATCTTTAGGACACTCAATAGATGAAGGAATATCACATACATGATCCAAAGTTCCCTGTGACTCTCTCGGGATTGGGACAAGGATCTCAACACTAGACTTCATTAATTCGTCCGATTCCTTATTAGGAACAGTGCTAAGATGCTCATCCCCCATGTTCAGAGAGTGAGTGTGAACTTCGGGTGTGATAGCAGTTGTTTGAGATGGAATCTCAACTGCTGGGGTATCAACTGATGAACTTGAAGTTTTATAAAATCCAAGGATGTCAAGTGTATCCTCATCATCACTGTCATCAGGAATGAAACGGAGCAAAGAGCTAGATTTGGCTGCTTTTTCTCTTGCAATGGATTCCCTCACAGATTTTTCATAGGCATCTTGGGAATTTATTCTAGCAGCCTGCTCTTCAGCAAGCAATTCTTCCATGGATTTTTGATGAGTGTGTCTTTGGGCAAAGTCTTGAACTAAACCCTTAAGCTCATCAACGATTTTCATCATATTTTGCATTTCTGGAAGAAGTGCTTGATTCATATCGTACTGTGGAGGTTGGTCGTAATAAGATGTGTCAAAATTGTCACAAGGATATGGATTCCCCGTTTGACAATCTGAACTGAAATGTGGACCTCCACAGTAATCACAACAGTAAAACTGTTGAGGCTGTGAGTCGTATGTGCTAGAGTCATAATCGTTATCGGGAAACTGCTCATAGACAAGCGTGTTTCCTGATTGACAATCAGAACTGTAGTGTGAACCACCACAGTACTCACAACAGTAAAACTGCTGAGACTGATGGTGTGGTAACTGATGGAATGAATCAGTCGTGTCATGGTAGGAATAGGGATTCTGGTTATAGACAGACCCGTTTCCCGACTCAACCATGCAACAACTGGGGCAATTGCCACCATTATGAGGATTACCACACCATTGGCAAACCAGAAAGTGTGGATGAGACATAGAAAGAATCAAATGTGTATAGAGGGTGAGGAAATGAGAATCAAAAGGGTAGGAGGGTGAAGAAGGATATTTTTGGTGTTTTTGGAAAACATTTTGTACAAAGGATAAAGAAAATGTTTTTGTGTTTTTTGTGTTCGCTGAAAACTGAGTTTTAAAAAGTTTTCGTGAACGGTTTTGTTTTGATAGTGGGAAAATATGAACAAAGGATGGATAAATGTACAATGGAACGAATTCCAAAGACACTAATCAGAAAAACCGTTTAGATACGCACACAACCTCCCCGGCAGCGGCGCCAAAATTTGATTGAGGCTAAACCGTCAACCAAAGTCAACCACGGATGTGGTCAAGATGGTCAAACTCCTAAGGCTCAATGCTCCGCGGAATATAGTGTTTCCCCGGGTCGTTATGTCCCGACGAGGTGTGGATTGTAATCAAAACGGTTTCGTGATCGGGTGAATTTGGATAGGAAAAGGGTTTGTGAGTGATTAAGCTAAGGAATTTACAACGAAATAGCTTAAACAAGCTATATGAATAAAACTTGAAAGTTGGAAAAACCAGAAACGTTCAAAACTTAAAAACGCGTACGTTACGTTTAAATAAAACGTAAACGTACAAAATAAAAAGTGAAAACGGAAATCTGAAAACACCCAGGGGGTGAAAATGACTTTTTTACAAACTATAAGATAAAAGAAAATTTTTAGAAAAAGAAAATAAATTTTAACACTAATTAATTATTTAATATTAATTAATTACTAATTATTAATATTTAAAATACTTAAATACAATTTAATACTAATTAAATACTAGAAAAATGAAAATAAAATTTCTAAAATTATAAAATAACTAAAAACAAGTTTTAAAACTAAAAATATGTATTTTTGTCTTTTTGTGGTTTTTCTATTAATTAATTACTAATTAATTATTAATTACTTAATTAAACTATTTTAAATTCAGAAAAATACTAAATGAACAGTAAAAATTCTAGAAAAATTCCTAAAATTATATTATGATATATAAAGGCTAGGAAAAATATAAAAACTAGGTCTTACTTCATAAAAATTAATTATGCTATTTAAAACTTAATATTAATAAATTTCTAATAAAACTAAGATTAATTCTAATAAATACTAAACAGTAAAATAAAAATCTAAAAAAAATATTATAAATACTTTAATATATAAGGAATTTAATAAAAATATAAAATAGCTAAGTTCTTAATAAAAATATAAAAATTAAAATTAAAATTAAATTACATTAAATAGAAACTATCACTTAATTTTACTTTGTTTTTTCTTGATTTTTATTTTAGAAAACTATTTTACCACTAAAAACAAGTAACTTTTGTGAAAACAATTTTTCTGGAACTCAAAATTAAGCACAACAAGTGCTTATTAGCTTGACAGTTGACTTTGGTCAACTGTCCAAGCTATAAGCTGTGAAATAAGCTCTCAGCTTAGACTAGGGGTGGAATTGGGTAGACACATGTCCAATGAGTAGAAATAAGCCAGAAAAACTAAACCAAACCACTGAATAAGCCAAAAAGCTCAAAATAAGCACTTATGTAACTTGTTTCAAAACTGAAAAAGGGACAGACTTGAGGCCTTGATTTAGGTGGGGCCCAGGGGTTCCCAGGTCAAAGCTATGGTCAAAATGTGTTGTGTGGTAGGAGGGGGGTTGTAAGGAACCAAGGTTGGGCACTGAGACCCACAAGGGTGGCCAGAAAACCACCACCAAGTTGTGGTGGTGGCTGTGTAACTGATGTGCAGGGGAGCAGCTTGCCCTGCAAGCTACTTTAGGGCAAGCTAGGGCCTAGGAAAAAAAATTGCAAAAATAAAAGAAGCATAGAAACTTAAATTAGAGCTGGTAGACAACTAATGGGAACAAGTTTTACTTCATGAAAGCAAACACATAAATCAAATAAAATCTTGCAACTTTTGAGAAAAACTGATGAATGCAAGTTTGACTTTTGTAAAAAACTTGAACTCTTGACTTTTATGAACTTCAGATTTAACCTACATGCTAAATAAGTTGTAATATGCTAGAATACACCTAAATTAAGTTAAAACTACTAATGATGAACTGAAATGAGGTTTTGTGGGAATCAAATCCCTCACAGTCAACTGTGAGGGGATCTTATGTAAGATTTTGACTTTTTAACTATAGCACTACTGATTTGGTGGTTTACTAGTTCTAATATTGCCTAAGATGACCTGCCTAAGCCTTTACTAACAGCAAACAACAACAAGAGCGCAGGTAGGCAAGCAAATCCAAACACCCTCTAATCTTACTATTTTGGAAATTTTACAAAGCAAAACTAAGTTTTAAGCCAAGAAATTGTTAACTACATTTATATTAAGCTAAATAGGACTTAATTAAGCAATAAACAACTCAGTTGAAACAGGAATAAGCTTAGAAGCAGTGTTGCTCAAAATGGGATTGAAAAGGACACTTACACCTATTTATGCTCAAAATGAGGAGACACAGAAGCATGAAATAGAGGAAATCATCAAAGTCTGCTCAGAAAAACCCTGAGGACTTCATCTTCTTCATCCAAGCAGCTCAAAATCTAATCTCACCAAGCTTTGACTTTTATTGACTTATTTGAAAACTATTGCTAAACCATTTAAAGTTGAACACCAAACTCACTGATAGCTATGTTAAGCTATAATGAGCTTCAGTACACTAAACTTAAGCTTGTTGAAGCTTATGAACCCTTCATGACCATATTTTTCATTTTACAAACATTTTATTTATTTATTTATTTATTTATTTTTTCTGTTTTTATATCTCCTAACACACTAGATGACCTACAAACTTTAAAAAGCTTTATTAGTAAGCTGATGTGAGCTTAATAGAGTCTTAACAACAACTGTTTTCAACAATCAAGGCACAATGAGATTCCTAGTAAAATTTATTCATGAAACTGAAAATGTAATAAGACTTCAATTTATAACTTAACAAATGATAAAATCACATTACAGAGGTTTCATAAAACTTTCTTGAACTGAAAATTACAACTAAAATTAGAAATTACAATAAGGACAATTTTACTAAACTAAGGCTAAACTAATTCTACACTAACTACTACTGCTTCCATCATTTTTCTTCATTTATATAAGCCCTTGCACATCCTTTTTCTTTTTCCCACTTCTGTTTTTAGCCCTAGGATGAGTGAAAACAATCCTAGCCCTCAATTCTCTTTTGGCGGGAAAACATGGTTTGGCAGTTGCGAGTGGATTTGGTGGGTGTAATAAATGAGGAGGGGTGTGGTATTAATGAGGGAAGAGTGTTGGAAGTGAGGTTGGTGAAAAGGAGAGGAGGGGGTGGGGGGGAACACAGAAGCTGAAAACATAGAGGTGGGGGAGATGGTGAACAGTGATACGGGGTGTTTGGTTTGACTGTGTTTGACCGGTGGGATTATTAAAAAGAGGAATGGGCCGGGTTATATTGTTTGTGCTTGGGGTGTTGTTTTTGGACCAGGCCTGGTTTGGGGTGGTATTTGGATTTGGTATCAAAAGGGTCCATTTGATAAGCATAACAAATCACAAGGACCATTTTTGTAATTAATGAAAAGTGAGGGCAGAAATTGTACAAACTCCAAAGTTATCATAAGGGACCATTCATGCATAGCTTAAATATCCAAAACCCATTTTTACAATTTTTGTACTTTTCAAAATTCCCGGGGACCATTTATGTCAAATTTGAAAGTTCAGGGACCAAAACCGTAATTTCTCCAAACATTTTACCCAAGGACTAAAAAATGGCTTTTGTGACTTTCAAGGGACCAAAAGTGATTTTTCCTTCAAAAATATCCCACCAGGGGCCAAATCTGCCAATTTCTGTAACTCCAGGGACCAAACTGTAAATTTCCAAAACTTTTCCAATTTTTCACCAAAGGACTAAACATGACAACTTATGATTTCAAAATGACCTTTGGTGATAATTTTCCATATTTTGAATATCCAGGGACTAGTTTTGTAATTTTATGAAAGTTGGGGGACTGAAACTGCCAATTTTGCAAACTTTATACATTTTTCATCTGTTTTTGCTCGTTTTGCATCTAAAACATATAAAACACAATTTTGAAATATTTTCAGTATTTTGATGCATTTCTGAGTGTTTTTGTATGTTTTGCAGTTCAGATTAGACCAAAAATGATGAGTGTTTGAGCACTCATCACGTAACCACCTAGCAAAAGATTTAGTGTGTTCATTCTCTAGAAATGCCATTCGTTTACCAAGGTTTTGTGTTTTCAAAATCTGCTTGTGTCGCCTGAAACAATGTGTTTGATTATTATATTTGATAGATCATTTTAAGTAAGGAAATAGACATGTGTTATTAAAACTTACTCGATATACGGTAGAATTTCATCTGTATTCTGTATTATATATAAATGTGCTTTCTGAAAGAGTTCTGCAGAAACTTCACTTGATTTGCCGGCCGACAATGGCTTTCCGCCCTCATTTTCATCAGTTTCATGTTTATCATGTGGGAAACCAATAGTTTCCATGGATTTATGATATTCGCCAAAAAACTCTATTGTTTCTTCCGCAATAGTCTCCTCAGCAATGCATCCTTCTGGTCTATTCCTGTTTCGCACATGTCCTTTAATAACCTTCATACATCTTTCGAATGGATACATCCACCAAAAGCATATGGGACCACATAATTTGACCTCCCTAGTAAGGTGCGATATTATCTAGTTGTTGCGATATTATTTCTTTGCTACATATCGATTTAAAGAAAAAGCAAAACCTGATAATAGCATATCGTGTGGGTGGGTGCATGATTGAATGTATTGCAATGGGCAGAAACTCTTGCATTAACATGTGATAGTCATGCAATTTTAGGCCAATGAGCTTCCTATCCTTTAGGCTGACCAAACTAGAGAAATTTGAGCAATAGCCTTGAGGTACCCTGATGTTGTGCAACGTATCACAAAAAATGTCTTTTTCAACATTACTTAATGTGTAACCTGCTGGAGGTAGTGTTGTACCGTCTTGTTCTTGCCTAGCAAACAACTCTTGTTTTACCCCCAACTCAGCCAGATCCAATCGAGCATTCAGTCCATAATTCGTCTTTCCTGGAACATGTAGCAAAGTTCTGACGAGGCTCTCAGCAACATTCTTTTCCACATGCATAAAATCAATACAATGTGGAACAGAATTATGCCTCCAATACCTAAGTTTTCGGTACCAAATGTTGAATTTCTTCCAATACGCACCGTTTTGTCTGTTTACTTGGCTTGAACAACCCTCTTCGTCTGTTGTGTTTCTTTTATGCTTTTTAA
>JARVZY010002757.1:0-15000 GCA_030686995.1 Artemisia argyi
TTCCACCATTTAGTTACCAGCAGGTAGCATCTTTTTTAATAATCCTAGTAATTCAGTAAAGAAATTATCAGAACATCTGTACTTACCCTTTAAGTTTAGTAGTTTAACTATTGCGGACATCTTTGTGAAGTCGGGACATCCTTCGTAAAGAGGCTTCTCTGCATCTAATAATAGTTCTTGAAACTTGACAAGGTCATCCTCTGATTCAAAATTATCTTTTGTAGTGTTAACCATATCTACCGTTGCTGGGCCATCTGTTGGAATATATGAAGCAAAATCCGTGTCGTCAACAAATTCTGTTGTAGCGTCAACAGGTTTTGGGGAACTTTTTGATGGCTCATCCTTCTCTCCATGTTTGGTCCACTTTATGTAGGTTAGATCAATCCCATTCCTGAATAAATGCCACTGCACTGCCTCCACTGTTCGGTTTATGTGGTTACAACAGTTTGTACACGGACATGGCATTTTAAGATGAAGTTTATTAACTCGTGGGTCGATGTTCCCCATCTTACGCAAGTTGTCTACTGCATAATTAATAAACGCCTCTACTCCATCAATATAAGATTTGGTGGTCCTTTTATTTACCATCCAAGCCTTGTCCATGTTTATAAATGTGGTCCCTGCAGGCAAGTTTAAAAGACAGCCCAAGTTATTGATGAGTATAGAAGACATAATGAAACTCCAATTGATGAGCATAAAAAATAAAAAGACAGTCCAAGTAAGGAACATATATAAAAGATGGAATGTGGTATTGAATTATGCTAATAATTCAATGAAGTCTAATGAAACAGTTCCTAAAGGGGTGTTTGGGTCAAGGAGGGATAACCAATTAAGAAGCTAAATTCTTGTTCCATGTTCATGTAGTAAAAGCCTTTACAGGGTTACTTATATTGTAAAACCAATTAACTATCTACATTTACCAAGAAAGTGACATAATTTACAAGAGGTTATCGTCTCAAAACAAATGTTGAATTACTTAATATGGTTATAACTGTAGGGGTACGTATATATTTTGTTAGAACGATTAATACAAAACAAACATAACAATACTTACAAGTGGTGACGGGTGTGGTGGGTCTATGACAGGAGAGTTGTGGTGGTGACGGGATTTGTGGTGATATGAGAGGTATTCTTGGCTGTGATAGGAAGAGTTTTGAAATTTTGTTGATTAGTTTAGAATGGGATTGATGAAAACTTTGGGGGAATACATTCAAATTTTTACAAAATTTACAAAAATTTTCACGAGAATATTGGAGGGAATGTAGCATTAGCCACGTTTAACAACTAGTAGAAAAGGTTATAAACAAGTTTCTAAAACAAAAAGTGCAAAAAAAAAAAAAAAAAAAAAAAAAAAAAAAAAAAAAAAAAAAACAAATGAAGTCAGGGGTGAACTAGGGCTCGAACCACTGACCTCAACAACACCTCAAACTTAACAACACACGACAACACCATCTCTGCCCTTGGGACTTTCTCGTTATACACTTCTTCTTTGTTTCTTTTAACCACTTTTTCCTTTTTAGCTTGTTACTACTTATTTAAATAAGCAAGCTTATTACAGCTTATTTAAATAAGTTGTTTTCTCGCTTTTATTTTTCCTTCAAACTTCAACACTTTAAGTAGTTATTAAAAAATTTTCTTGTGTATTATTCATCAGTTTAATATTTTTAATCATTTTATTACTTTGAATTAGTTTTTAATTATTAAAAAATAAAATAAAAGTCAAAAAAATTAAATTATTTTTCCTAAAATTATTTTTAGTCATTTAGGACTTAAGAAAAGTTAATTTGCATTTCTAGGCTTTAAATTACAAATTACTATTTCCCGGTCTATTAGAATCCTGTGAGTAGTTAGGACTGTAAACGAACTGAACGTTCATTGAACATTTCATAATTTGTTTGGTAAAAGTTCGTTTATGTTCGTTTATTTATTAACATAATGAACATGATCAATATTTGACATTAGCTAAGTTAAAACGACCCGGGAATATCTCAGGGAGCGAGCATCTTGACCATTCGGTCGAGTTTTTGATCACATAATATTATAGATACGTACTATTCATTGAATCATGACGTAACATGACACCCTAAAACAACTATAACCCAATGCCCATATGATGTCAAATACCCATTAATGAATGTGACCAGTTATAACTTACTACCAATAACCCACCATGTGAATTAGCCATTATCACTGGTCATCCATGGGTTGCATAGACTTGGTATGTGTATAGTTATATTGTGAAGGTTATATGAAGTGTGTTAAAGTTATTAAAGGTGGGCACGTTAATTTTGACATTTGAGGAGTCCATAAAATCAGTAAAGTCATATGTACTATGATGAAGACTGTGTCATACTGTCGTTAGGGTATCTTTAAGTTATATGATACGTTTGCGTCCGTGTGTACACGTTTTCGTCCATGTTTACACGTTATCCCCCGTTTATCATAATATAATATTATATATACTATTGATTCAATCATCTCATAACATGTCAACCTTAGCAACTATAGACCAATGCGCATATGATGTCAAATACCTAATACCCATGACCTACCATATGAATTAGCCATTATCACCGGTCATCCATGGGTTGCATAGACTTGGTAGATGTAAAGTTATAGTTTGAAGGTTATATGAACTATGTTAAAGTTATTAAAGGTGGGCACGTTAATTTTGACAATTGAGAAGGCCATAAAACCAGTAAGTCATTAGTACTATGATGAATACTATGTGATATTGTCTTTAGGGTATCTTTAGGTTATATGATACCTTGCGTCTGTGTGTACACGTTTTTCGTCTGTGTGTACACGTTCTCGCCCGTTTTGTCATGTTTTAGTCCGTTTCTACACGTTATTTGTCCTTTTCCGTCCTTTTATAGCTGTTTTCATATACTTTAGACGTTTTCCTCCATTTTCATACGGTTTTGTCTATTTTACACACTATCCTACATTTTCTTACGATTCATACATTTTCTTACTTTCTCACACGTTTTATTCCCGTTTAGTCCTTTTTTTGACGTTAACATCTGTTTGCATATGCCTTTATTTGGGTGGCGTTAGATAAGTTGGGCACGGTAAGTCGGTAACCCGACCCTTGTGCACTTTTTTCATTTTATTCGTTTCGATATGTTTACATATGTTTTATTACTTTTCGTACGTCTTTGACATTTTTTTCAGTTTTAATTTTATACGTTTTCCCAGGATTTTAGAATCCCATAAGTAGGGCTGTAACAAAACTGAACGTTTAGTGAACATTTAATAAACCATTTGGTAAAAGCTCGTTATTGTTCGTTTATTTAGTAATTAAGTTAACGAACATGAACAATAATTATGTTTGCGAACGTCCGATTTTCATTTAAATAATATAATTTTTTTTTTATTATTTAAAAAAAATTTAAGAAATTTCATTTACTACCACTTTGACCCAAAAAAATTATGCGTGCATCTCCCATTTATATCTCACGTAAACTTTAATTCCGGCCATTTGGTTTCACAACAAAATTAAAACACCAACTAACACACAGGCAACCAAAACGTCATCCCCAACTTCTCTGCACTACAACAGGTTAGGGTTTCATCTTTTTGATCAACATCAAAGTAAACTTTTTTATTTCCCTTTTTTATGAATTGTTTGAAGTGATTTATGCCGAACTTGTTCATAATGTGTCGATCAATTTACCTTATATGTATTGCTCTGATTAACTAATGTGTTCATGTTACTGTAGTTTAAACTCATTTGTGTGAAATGGTTATAAACATTATTTTAGTCATAAGAAGTTGCATGTGGGTTTCCCTCTCAAACACAGAGTTGATAGCCTAGAAATTAGAATCTAACAATATGATACTTGCAACGTCAAGTCTAGTAACTTTGTTGATTAGTAATGACATACCTTATTAGGGATTGTTGATTATTTAGGGGAAAATGTTATATTTTGAATGGATTGAAGTTGTGGTATAAAATTGGTTATTTCTCTCACAAATAATCAGTTAATTAATCACTTTGGATATGCATTTGACTTATGTTTGTCAATTATAAGCAATGTATTACCTTTTTGGAATGACTGTTTTTCAGTTTGTATTAGCCTGTAGGAATGAGTTGGTTTCGGTCGGGTTCGGTTAGTGCTAGCCTGTAGGAATGCGTTGGTTTCAGTCGGGTTCAGTTTGTATTAGCCTGTAGGAATGAGTTGGTTTCGGTCGGGTTCGTTTTGTATATATAGAATTACTTTAAAGGGAGAATGTTAAAGTATTTGTGTGTTGATCCATTTGGGTTCCATTAGCAAATTTTCATTAGCATGTAAGGATGCAAATTTATAGGTTGCCAATTATATGCCCTGTTTTACCTTAACATGTGCCATGTTTTTCGTTTATGATACATAAAGATTTTATGTGTGTTTGAATTTTATAGTATAAACAATGTATTACCTTAACATGTGCCCTGTTTTTGTGTAGAAATATGGCCATTGAATTTGTGATAAGTTTAAACCAAAACACGTTTCCGGACTCTCAGTTAATCTCACACATACGCCTTAATTACATTTTATACCATAAATGTTTGTATAATGAATGTCAAATAAATTATTGAAATGCTTTCAGGAACTTCCACATGTCTACGCCGAATCATGTTACCATGGAAGGCGGGAGATTTACATCACAAGCGCTCAGCGAGTTCATTTCAGAGTACAAATAGAGACTGAAACTAACCGCCCCATTGTGTAGACAGGAGAGAGATGGAGAACGTTTTCTTTGGAAAACCTGAGTCAGGCTGTTAGGATGTTGCATTTCGTTGAGGAAGGTGATGACTGCTTCTTTGTTACCGGATACACTCAAGATGGAGCTGAATTTAGTGGCTACCACATGAATGTCGATCGGGTTTCAAGGTTCCAGTCTCGTGTTTTTTCCTTCTATGATCAGTTCCGGGTATTAGAGCTTCATAATTTACTAATCTTATGTCAAACATGTGATTTCATAAGTCAATGAATATTAAATTTTAATGTACTTATAAGGTTACTATTAAAATTTATTTGCAGACACTGCCAGCTGCATTCCTTGGTGGCTTAGGTAATGCACAACAGATTAGAATCAAAGTAGACGGGGAAGACTTTGATGTTGGTTTGATTGCTGTTGAAGCGGGAGGAGCCAACGGGCAGCTGCTATATGAGTTGGACCCCGATGATTGGAACAAGCTTGAAGAATATGTTGGTTTAAAAGCTGGAATGATTCTCATCTTCACAAGGAAGCGCGCAACAAAGTTTTTGCTTACCGGCTTCAGTCATGAAGGTAGTCTAACTACCGACGCGCATTTCCTTGGTGCCACCAGCTTGCTACCTGATCAGCCTGGTTTGTTATTGACAGAAAGAGGTAAAAATTTACGAAATACTTTCATACTAAACGTTATATCTGTCAGTGATTTATTTAGTGATTATAATTAAAATTCTTTATAGATGACAATCGCTTGAAGCATATTTGCCAATAGCCTTCTCATCAAGACCACTTTGGTGAAGGTCATGCATTCTATAAGAGATTGTGAACAATTCGAGTGAATCAAGAACTTGTACATATCTCAACATTCATAGATATTCTTTACTTTTGTTTAATTAGTTGGAACAAACTATATACTTACTAGTAATTTGAACTGCAGGATATCCCGGCAGATTTCTTGTTGCAGCATCCTATCCACCCATACCGGAGGGTCCTCATGAGACATCGTGGTGTCGAATGTTTCATGAGTATGACGATGAAGCCCCACAAAGCCGATCCTGAGATGCCCGGTGGTGTGACTCTCCATGGGATGTGGAGGAAGTTTGCCGATGATTGCTCTTTTGCAACAAACAAGCTCATCAGGTTCAAGTTCATGTATTTAAATGTTGATGTCAGTGATGGTGATCATTTGCAAGACTCTGTGTATCCCGTGTTTCATTTGTGCTAACTTCATTGGATGTGTCCAGCTTCGAACAATTTCTGCTTCATTTGAACTCAAACAATATTTATTATATTTTTTGTTAGTAAATACCCCCTTAAGTGTATAATTTTTTGGCAGTTATGTGTGTTGTCAACATGCATTCATTGGGGGTATTTTACTTGTGATATATTACTAAATTTGAACAATATTAGTACTGTTATACGTTAGTTAAGTTGAACAATTAGTGTTAATTAGCTACTTTCAGCAATTACGGAATCTAATATAACTCTACTTTTATGAATATGCATGTAATGTAATTTAGTATGTCTTATGCAATCTTGTTAAACTGACATAATTGACATGTTATCTGAAAACAAAATGCTCAATCTTAAACCAATTAATTATCCACAAATTTTTTGATTAGTATTGGGATGGGGTTAATGACATTTTTTTGGATGAATAAAATTAAATTAGGCGCATTACCAAACTGCTTCTTAAGTCATATTGGAGGGAATTGAAAAATATATCTGAAGAACATATTGGAGGGAAAGTTTAAAAATATCTTATCAAAAAAAATTTCTTAAAAAACATAAAAAGGGAAGCTGGGAAATCAAGGGGAACCATAGGCTCGAACCCGAGACCTTACCAGCCTCAACCTTTTGAACGCCTCAACACACCACACCCTTACCACTTGCCCTTGGGACTTCTTCATTTAATATCTTACATTGTTTTGTATATAAACAAACTTTTTAGGCTGTTAGCTTATTTATCCTTTTAAGCTTATTACAACTTATTTAAATAAGTTGGTTTGTCACAATTATTTTTGCTTCAAACTTAAATACTTTAAGTAGTTATTGCATATTTTTCTTGTGTATTCTTAATCAGTTTACTATTTTTTATCATTTAATTACTTAGAATTATTTTTTAATTATTAAAAAATAAAATAAAAGTCTAAAAAATAAAATTATTTTTCCTAAAATTATTTTTAGTCATTTAGGACTTAAGAAAAGTTCATTTGCATTTCTAGGCTTTAAATTACAAATTACTATTTCCCGGCCTATTAGAATCCAATGAGTAGCTAGGACTGTAAACGAACTGAATGTTCATTGAACATTTCATGATTTGTTTGGTAAAATTTCGTTTATGTTCTTTTATTTATTAACTTAACGAACATGATCAATATTTGACATTAGCTCAGTTAAAACAACCCGGGAATATCTCAGGGAGCGAGCATCTAGACCATTTGGTCGGGTTTTGATAACATAATATTATACATATGTACTATTCATTGAATCATGTCGTAACATGCCACCCTAAACAACTATAACCCAATGCCCATGTGATGTCAAATACCCATTAATGAATGTGACCAGTTATAACCTACTACCAATGACCCACCATGTGAATTAGCCATTATCACCGGTCATCCATGGGTTGCATAGACTTGGTATGTGTATAGTTATATTGTGAAGGTTATATGAAGTGTGTTAAAGTTATTAAAGGTGGGCACATTAATTTTGACATTTGAGGAGGCCATAAAATCAGTAAAGTCATATGTACTATGATGAAGACTGTGTCATACTGTCGTTAGGGTACCATTAGGTTATATGATACGTTTGCGTCCGTGTGTACACGTTTCCGTCCATGTTTACACGTTATTCCCCGTTTTGTCATGGATATCTCCGTCTCTACACGTTTTTATCCGTTTTCGTAGGTTTTTGTCATTTTCATGTTTTTTCATACTTTTTCCTCAGTTTTCCTACGTCTTATGATTCTTAGTCGGTTTTTATACGTTTTAGTCCGTGTTTACACGTTCTCGCCCGTTTAACCATGTTTTATACCGTTTCTACATGTTTTATACGTTTTCCTCATTTTTCATATCGTGTTTTTTCATTTGTATGCGCCATGTGGTGATTTTTGTGTTTATGCAGTTATATGTGTGTTTGGGACAGCGGGTTTGAAATTATATGGGTGTTTGGGATTGTGTGTAAGCACAATTTCTGTCATGAAAAGTTATATGGGTGTTTTGGAGCCAAAATTTTAATGAAATGTTTAAATTCTTAATTAAAAAATTTGGAGCCAAATTTTTTTGTGAAATGTTTAAATTCTCAAACAAAATTTTTAAAATTAACTCTGGAAATTGTGATTTCCTTAAACGAAAAACTGCCCCATCATATGCCCTATTTTTTCTCCAAAAAATCAACTTTCATTCAAAACATTAAATCAATAACTTTTTATACCATTATTCACCAATTTAGTTTACTATTTTTCTTTTACACATTGCTTCAGACGAATCATGGAAACCCAAGAGAATGATCATGATAATATTTATTTTTCTGATAATTAAAATCCTGACCACACTTTGGGATATGAATCAGAGCAGTTTTCTGATGATGGTGAACCTGATAACAACCAATCAAATGGTTATGTCAAAAAGAGGAGCATAACCAGGTTTGCAAAGTTTCGAAGGGAATATGGAAAAGCAGGTGGAGAGAAGCTCAGTGTAACCTTCGATGCTATGAATAGGATATCAGGAAAACACCGAGCATTGTTTTCTAGTTTTTTAGGAGACTTGGTTCGTGAGCATGTAGGTGTCAGGATTCTATCCTGGAAGAAGGTTGATTCTGAAGCAAGAGACAAAATGTGGGACGAAATCACGGTAAACCTATACTATTTTTTAACCCAGTAATATAGAATGAAATATATATGTAGCATTTACATTATGTGCAACTAATTAGGAACATTGTGTTAATCTTTGCAGCAATTTTTTGATGTTGACTTGACAGCCAGAAGGATGTTAATGAATCATCTTGCTCAACTTCTACGCAATTTCAGAAGTAAATTGACACAAAACTACATATTGCCCAACCTAGAAACACCTTCTAAGCTAAATGAAGTCCCGACTAACTATGATGCAATTATATCAGCCGATGATTGGGTCAATTTTGTAAATTATACAAAAAGCGATGAATACAAGGTGTTAATTAGTAATTTTTTATTCAAGTTCAAGCATTTACTGTTTCTATATATATTAGTTCTGTAGTATATAATCATTACTACATCTAAACGCCTTATGATTTTGTGTTGCAAGGTGAAATCAGCTGCAACAAAAGTGGCGTGTTCCAAGTCTCTTTATCAGCATAGAATGGGACGAGGTGGATACGCCCTTGTGATAGATCAAATGGTAACTTGAAACATTTGCACTTAATAGCATCATACTTGCGTTTATATTGGTTTATCTTACGTGTGTATGCATTTGATGTTTATAAGATCGATCGTAAAGAAATTGAACCAGATGAAGAACCACCGCGTACCACGCTGTGGTTGACAGGAAGGAAGAACAAAGACGGAGATTTTTACGATGATGATACTAGAGCCGTGGGAGAAAAAATTGTAAGTTTTACTGCATATTTTATTATAATGTGCATAGTGGGGCTAAAAAGTCTTCTTGCTTATATTAAAGTGGGATCAACATATAATAACCTATTTCCCATATTGTGTGTGCAGAAAGAAATGGAGGATAAGATCAAACAAGGAACCTTGAAGGTTGATCATGGCAGTGATGCCATGACAGTTGTATTAGGTAAGGAAAAGGGAGGAAATGCGAGAGGTGTGGGAGGTGGAGTAACCTACAGGAGGTATTTTGATCTGCCTTGAAACAAACAACCATCTGATGAAAGAGTGGTGTTACTTCAAAGTGAACTTGAGAATGAGAGACGCCAACGTCAAGAAAAAGATGTGGTAATCCAGGATTTGATGAAGCAATTGGCTGCACAAAAGGGGCAGTCGAACTCAACGTCAACTCCATTGGCATCAACTCCATCGACATGAACTCCATTGGCAACAACTCCATTGACGTCAAGTCCATTGACGCCAAGCCCATTGACACCACCAGAAGTAACATTCAATTTTTTATTGACCCTTTTAAAAACTGCTACAGTCTTCTTAAACACTTTATATTGAAGGTGTCTCCGGTGAACATTAATCATATAAACAGCAGTGCTGATGCGGATGCCGGAACACGTGTTTCTGGATGTGAGAAAGTTGCGAGCATTCAGAAGTCTAACAGACTACCAACTTTGGAAAAGGAAAAGGAAACAAGTGTAAATAATAAAACTTCCACATGTGATTTTTTTAAATCTACATGCATTTCTTATTTACTGTGTTTTATATGTATAGGTAACTGTTAAATTTGTCGCATCTAAGAAAACGACTAGATCAAAACCAAAGGATGCACGTCAAGCTTCCCAATCACAAGAAGATGAGTCTTCATTACTAGTACTACCACATGTATGTATTTAATAAACATGTTCATATATTATTTTGTTTAACCGATTTCTGATACATACATGCAACAAATCATTTTTTTAGGTAATTAACTGCAAACTGTGGCACTCAAAGAGAACAACTATTATTGCTTTGGGCAGAGTATACATGAGTGATGGAAAACAAATGCTTCATAACAAACCACTCCCCAAGGATTGCTATAAAGTGTCTATTGATAAATCCTTACAGGATGCATCTTGCATACCGGGTGTAGGAGGTAACAGTTTCAAAACAGTTATGAAGGCAGTAGGTGGTTTTTATGTATAGCCAAAGGAGCAAGTGATTTTGGAAGATCAGGTACATACATGCATGTGTTTTATCAACCTATATATATATATATATATATATATATAAATATATATATATATATATATATATATATATATATATATATATATATATATATATATATATATATAATTTCTCATATTTAATTCAGTATTTGATACACCTGGGTTTTTGTTTCCTACAGGCAACACCACCAAGTACCATACAAATGATTAGTGAGCATAACAAAGTTCCACCTAAATTAATAGGGAAGCGCAACTAAGTCTCTATTGAAGCCATGAAAAGTGAAGCTGCTCAGAAGATCAAGACTAAGAAGTTATATTTATGAGAATTTTATTATTTACGGCATTACAATTTTAAATACATTCCAATTTTATTGTATTTGAATTTGTTTAATTAGATATGTTTGAATTTTATTGAATTTTATTATTTACGGCTTTTTGTTGGTGACTGTTTAATTAATTCGTTATTTGACTAAATGTTACAAAAGGACACACACGCATACAATTCATGTGGCCATTTGATGATCAATAGTCACACAAAATACAAATTTCTTCACTTTAAACACCATATGGTCACACTTATTCACACTTTTGGCCACTTTATGATTAATTGTATGTGACTAAATACCAAAAAGAAACATGATATGTGTGACTAAATGATACAAAAGGCCACACAAATATACAATTCATGTGGCCATTAGATGATCAATAGTCACACAAACCACAAATTTCTTCACTTTAAACACCATATGGTCACACTTATTCACACTTTTGGCCACTTTATGCTTAATTGTATGTGACTAAATACCCAAAAGAAACATGATATGTTTGACTAATTGGTACAAAAGGCCACACAAACATACAATTCATGTGGCCATTGGATGATCAATAGTCACACAAAACACACATTTCTTCACTTTAAACACCATATGGTCACACTTTGGGCCACTTTATGATTTATTGTATGTGACTAAATACCCAAAACAAACATGATATGTGTGACTAAATGGTACAAAAGGCCACACAAACATACAATTCATGTGGCCATTGGCTTATCAATAGTCACACAAAACACAAATTTCTTCACTATAAACACCATATGGTCACACTTATTCACACTTTTGGCCACTTTGTGCTAAATTGTATGTGACCAAATACCCAAAAGAAACATGATATGTGTGACTAAATGGTACAAAAGGCCACACAAACATACAATTCATGTGGCCATTGGATGACCAATAGTCACACAAAACACACATTTCTTCACTTTAAACACCATATGGTCACACTTATTCACACTTTTGGCCACTTTATGATTTATTGTATGTGACTAAATACCCAAAAGAAAAATGCTTTGTGTGACTAAATGTAACAAAATGCCACACAAAAATAAAATTCATGTGGCCATTGGATGATCAATAGTCACACAAAACACACATTTCTTTACTTTAAACACCATATGGTCACACTTATTCACACTTTTGGCCACTTTATGATTTATTGTATGTGACTAAATACCCAAAAGAAAAATGCTTTGTGTGACTAAATGTAACAAAATGCCACACAAAAATAAAATTCATGTGGCCATTGGATGATCAATAGTCACACAAAACACACATTTCTTTACTTTAAACACCATATGGTCACACTTATTCACACTTTTGGCCACTTTATGATTTATTGTATGTGACTAAATACCCAAAAGAAAAATGCTTTGTGTGACTAAATGTAACAAAAGGCCACACAAAAATAAAATTCATGTGGCCATTGAATGATCAATAGTCACACAAAACACACATTTCTTCACTTTAAACACCATATGGTCACACTTATTCACACTTTTGGCCACTTTATGATTTATTGTATGTGACTAAATACCCAAAAGAAAAATGCTTTATGTGACTAAATGTAACAAAAGGCCACACAAACATACAATTCATGTAGCCATTGGATGATCAATAGTCACACAAACCACACATTTCTTCACTTTAAAGAACATATGGTTACACTTATTCACATTTTTGGCCACTTTATGTTAAATTGTATGTGACTAAATACCCAAAAGAAACATGATTTGTGTGACTAAATGGTACAAAAGGCCACACAAAAACCAAATTTATGTGGCAATTGGATGATCTATAGTCACACAAACCATACATTTCTTCACTTTCAACACCATATAGTCACACTTATTAACACTTTTGGCCACTTTATGGTTAATTGTATGTGACTAAATATACAAAAAGAAAATGCTTCGTGTGACTATAAGAGTTTTTGGTCACACAAAGCTGATTAATCCAACTAAAATTGTACCTATTTAGTCACACACTTTTACGTTTTGGTTACTCTTTTGTAAGTGAGACTAAAAAGAACCAAAACATGTGACCGTAGGTACCCTCTGATCACACCACCTTTAGTTACACACACGAAAAAAACCATATGTGACTATATGTATATCGTCACACATATTTGGTGTAACCAATTCCAGTTTTTGTTCTAGTGATTCGAGTCATTAGAATAGTTTATTGTAAAGTATGTAAAAGTTCAAGTGTAAGGGGAATGCAAATTTCCTATGATGTATTATTTTGGATGGTAGGGTAAAAGTGTATGCAAAAAAATAATAAAAAATAAGTAAAAAAAATTAAAATCCGAAAAAATAAAGAAAAGAAAAAAAAAATAGAAAAAGACATACGGACTACCATCCCGTTTCATTTTATGTTTGTTTCATAGTTTGTTAGATTTTGATTAGCTTAAGTCGAGTCGAGTCTTGGCTTAGCAACGCCATATTGTACATGTAATTAACCAAGATGATTAACTCGCCACTAGTAAATATTGCCTTTATCCAACAAAACCGTGTTCTCAATATCCCTACACCTAACGTTATAACCCTTTAAAAGACCTCTTTGATATCCTAGGTGCTTACACCAAGTGGTGGAGGTTTGATCCTTTCCCAAGCCTATGGTAATCTATTTGCTATGACAGGTAGTGAGAGATGTTTTTCATTTCCATATTGTGATATATACTTTATTACACCTGAGAGATGTGAGTATCTAAACACTATTTGTGACGTGCTAGTGTATGACCTCCGTGCTTGTTTTTGGTTTTTAGTGGAACGATTATTTGTTGTAATTACTTTTATATTAGTGTTAAATGACCCCTAACTTGTATTTTGATTAGAATAAAAGCGCATTTGCTTGAGGACAAGCAAATCTCAAGTGTAAGGGTATTTGATAAGGCGAAAAGTTTACCGCTTTTAGGAGGTCATCTAAGCCCGAATTCATGATTATTTTATCAAATACTGCCCTAAATCGTTCCTTTTGTCATTTTAGGTACTTTTGAGATGGAATCTGGAAAAGGAAGCATTTTGGACGTTTTTGGGGCATAAAAGTGAAGAAAACGGCAAAGTCTCAAAATCCTTGCTTGGAACAGTGCCTGACGATGTCAAGACCTCACACATGACGGCGTCAAGAGTGGCAAAAGAAGTGGATGTGGAAAATACACGTGACGGCCCAGAGCATTTTTAAGGTTATTTGACCTAACGGAGTCACCAAGGCCGTCAGGGTCATTTTGCAAGTGACGGCCTAGAGCTCAATTTCTACATGACAGGTTAAGACTGGATCTAGGCAATACGACCCTTAATTTGGCGGCGAGTTAACGGCGTCACAAGCTATAACGTCACGCCGTCAGGATGTATTATCTATATATATTTTTCCAATTTTTCATTCAAAAAGTGTGTGAAACATTAGGAGAACTTTGGAGAGCTCAAACCCTAGACGAATTTTCTGTAAAAATAAGGGTTTCAACCCTTGTTCCATTCATGCTTAATTGAAGATAAGTTTTCCAATAATCATACGATATGTCTATGTGTTGTGTGATTCTATCTTATGCTTGTCTTTCTTTTAACATGCTAGGCTAGGTTTTTATTGTGTTTGCTTAGATGTAGTGAAACATAGATGTTGATTATTGGTTGATGGTTTGTTTATAGTTGTAGTGGATGATTGTATTCGATGTTAGGCTTAAGAAAACTGGCAGACTTCCATTGGTAACTTGCTTGAACGTCTTAAGAAACATGATCGGAGGTGTACAACGATTTTTGGTTGTATCTAATGCATAAGTGAATTCTAGTGATCCCATGTTAGGAGCTTTTAGTCGGCTCGACATAGGAGTGAAGTAGGAGCTTATAGAGTTAGGGAATATTCACTAGGCCAAAAACTGGAATTGGTTACACCAAATATGTGTGACGATATACATATAGTCACACATGGTTTTTTTCGTATGTGTGACTAAAGGTCGTGTGACCATAGGGTACCTACGGTCACATGTTTTGGTTCTTTTTAGTCTCACTTAAAAAAGAGTAACCAAAACGTTAAAATGTGTGACTAAATAGGTACAATTTTAGTTGGATTAATCAGCTTTGTGTGACGAAAAGCTCTTATAGTCACACAAAGCATTTTTTTTTGTATATTTAGTCACATACAATTAACCATA
>JARVZY010002758.1:0-71168 GCA_030686995.1 Artemisia argyi
AAACCGAAGTAGGAACGTCTAAACCTAAAACAAGATCTAAAACTCCACCACCTAGGAAACCAAATAATTCTTACCCTAGACCTAAAACACCTCAACCAAGAGCAAACCAAAATAGACGAAACTTTAACAATAATAAACAAATGTGGAACTTCAATCCGTGGGGAATGTTTCCACCATATATGCACCCAAGTCAAATATAAAACATGTTCGGATCAAATAACTTTAGTCAAATGAGACAATAGGGACCAACGTAAAAATGTTCGCCATTCAAACATGGAAACTTTTGATGTCACTTCTTGTTCGGACTATTCCTTGAAGACTTTGAAGATAAACGCATTGAAGATGAAAGGTACACATTTCCTTTTATTTCCTTGCCAAGAAATGCATGCTTAGGTTAGTATCTAGTTGTTTTGTAATTTTGTTTGGCTCATTGTTTCTTCTAGTTTTTATATCTATACATATATATACCTATCGATTTATATTATATCTAAATATATATATATATATATACACACATACTTAGTTACATATAGGATCATATAACCTAGAAAATTCATTTGTTGATTTTCTAGAACTAGAAATTGTTCGTTTACGAACCCTTTCTTTCCCCCATTTGCCTTATTGAACTTTAATATTCAACAACACTCATGCTGATGAAGAGAGATGAGTCAAAAAATCTATGGATGAAACAAACTCCCGGCTTCCGTTGCATACGTCTCCCTCCTATATTCTCGTCTTATAAGCCCTTACATATATATATATATATATATATATATATATATATATATATATATATATATATATATATATATATATATATATATACACTTATGATCCTTCCACAACTCTCTCGTCCACTTGATAACTTGATGAATTTCATCCGAAATAATAAAGAAAATTTAATTGACGAAATGTCAAGTAAAAATGTCAAGCAATCCCTTTCGTGCGAATACTCTCCAACGTATGTTTGATTAAATATATATATATATATATATATATATATATATATATATATATATTCTTGTTAGTTCCAGAAACCAAAACACGAAAAATAAATTTTTTGGAGGGCGGCCCCCTTAATGTTTAAGGGGACCGGCAACATAATGAAGGGCGGCCCCCTTAATGTTTAAGGGGGCTGGCCATCTGATTATTCCAACCCCTTTTTCCTCTTATTCCTCTTGTCAAACACTCCACTTTTTCATACTCTTCTTCCCCTGCTACAGCTGTGACAAAAACCAAACCCAAAAACACCTTAAATCACTTCCAAATCACATAATTCGGGTTAACTCGCAAAGGGCAAATTCATCTAACACAATCACCATTACGTATTGTAAGTTTTTCGTAACACATTTCATCTAATTCCATCTAATTTGGTCAAACTCATGATTATGCATGTTTTATTAATTTCTTCAAATTCACAATTTCTTTCGAATTGAGTCATAATTCTCCATAACTAAATGCTTCCCCTAGGATATGAATGATTAATCAACACTAGAAACTAGAAATTATAAACCCCCTTGTCGAAAATTTTTGAAAAATTTCATATACTTCTTTTCAAAATTTTTGGTAAACACATTGTTGAATAATGCTTTGAAAACTTATTAAAACTAATCACATTATACTTTTATAACTTGTAAAACATGAAACTATATTTTTCGACCAAGTAAAAGTATTTTTGTTCACAATAAGGGGGTGTTTGGATTATGTCCAAATAATATCGAAACATAGTCATTATAATTTTTATAAAACGTTGTCATGATTATAAATCTAAAACTTGTAAATCGGACTTGTCAAGATATATAACTCATATATATATTGACATACTAGTAGTGTAAGTGGATAGTTAAGGAAGCGTTTGGTTTAATACTAAAGATGACATTTTTGAGTCAAAATACAAACCATCTTTTTCGAAAACAAATCACATGCATAAAAAGCTCGTAAGAAATGGCTAGTTTTACAACCCAATGTAAATCTAGTAAATTTCATGATATATTAAGATGTTTAAAAGGGCGTTTGGATTTGTCCACAACCACTTACTAAACATCGTAAAATATATCTATAACAAGTTAAAAACAATATTGAGGAACATGGTAAACTACTTCCTAGGATTAGTGTCGAAGTATGTTTACGTTCCAACATAAGTCTTAACAATATATATATGTTTTTTTTTTTTTTTTTTTTTTTTTTTTTTTTTTTTTTTTTTTTTTCATTTATGTTTATTTTGGTCTTTTGTATTGTTGATTTGTTTAGGTGAAAATGCCAAAAGCAACTACCGAAGATCTTTCCCACACCAAAAACTACATTCCCAAAGTTTCCCAACTCCCTACTACATCTCCTTCCATTGGATGTATATATCGTGAAATTGAAGATAGAAACGTTCGTGAGGGACGTGTAGTAGATCTAGCCTTTGCTCAATCCGACTAGATTAATCCCTTGTTTTCAAGCATCAACCTCAATTGTCTTTATGAAATTAATGAACCAATCGTTCCGCGTTTCATAGTCGATTTCTATAGCCAAGTCACCGTCCAAACCAATGATCTTGGTTTCATCACCATCTCCTTCATGATTCAAAATGAATTCATCACCTTAACTCTCGAACAATTTGGTCAAATCCTCCAAATTCCTTTAAGAGGTCAAGCCGTTTTCACAAACGAGTGGGACCTCGAATCTCTTCATCGTTGTAAACCAACCTTTGGTCCTTATCTATCCGATATCCCTCATCCCGAGGAAATTTTTCAAATCCTTGGTGTGGAACGTGCCACTACAACCCGAAAAATAAAATCCAAAAATGTTCAAATCTCTTCGTACCAACTTCTCCTCAAAGAATTAGGCCCCCACATGAAGCGTTGGGAAGAACTCATTCGTGAGAATGCGTTTGGTACTGGAGGTCACCGGGACCACTCCCGGCGTTCCTTGCGTTGTATTGTATAGCTGTCGAAAAGCCTTACAATTTGGCCTACTTCTTTATCAAACGGATTGAGTGTGCTAGAAAAACTCCCAAAGCCAATCTTCCATATGGAATGTTCCTCACTCGTCTCTATCGTCATGTTATCGAGTACTACCCCGATCTTGACAATAGCATCTATGAGTCCATCTATCCCACCTTACGTTCTCTCGCTCTAAAACAAGCTCGACGAACTCGAAGTGACAAGGGAAAATCTCGTCGTCATAGCTTTCATGGATCATCTTCTAGACAAGACAATGACGATGAGGAGGAAAACATCCATGATGCTAGTACCCCTTTGTTTTCTGAGTTCGTTGACAATTTAGAGGATCTTGACTATCCCGAGTATTCTACCCCATCTCCTAGTGATCAAACCGAAGAAGTGCTTCATGAACGAACTACCGAAATGCTTAGAAGACAAAAGAGTTTGCATGAAGAAGTTAGAGGTGGCTTCAAATCTATCGGGAAGACATTGAAGGGTATCTTCGGGAAGAAAAAGAGATGATGTGCTTGGATTATGCTTGTTGAACAATATTTATTTTTATGTCTTGTGTGCTATTTGTCCGAAGTATATTCGGAAGTACTTGTTATTTTCTTGGATAATTGTTTTGAGTACTTGATTAGATTGTTAACTTGCTTATTTATATTTAATATATGCTTATGAATGCATGCTTTATTACTTAATCTGTTTATATGCTTGCATGATTAGTTTATATATAACATGTATGCTTTCTAATAGACCAAAACAAATGTGAAATGTCCAAATAGAGCTTGCTGCAAAAACAAAACATAACATAACATTTTTCCAGAAAATTTTTGAATTTTTTTGATTTCTGGGTCGTCAGATGGGCGGCCCCCTTAATTCATAAGGGCGGCCCCCCTAACTTTAAGGGGACCGGCCTCTATTTAAGGGGACCGGCCATCTGGAACAGTTTTTTCACTGTTTTCTTTTGCACCTTGTGATCTCTTTTGCTAGTCCCAGCTACCATTTCCCTTAAAAACTAAACTGATTTTGGAATCTAACAATACAATTTCAAATTAATTCCATTTCTAAACATGTTTTCATCTTATATCATCCCTATGCATGTTTAATTCTCATTCCATCATCCTCAACCTTCATCAAACATCATCTTTTTATCATGTCATCACCAAGAACCACCTATTCAAGCAATGCCAAGAAACAAAAACTTGTCATTATTCCACCAAAACAACTATTCATTGATCTTACTAATGAAGACAACACCACCCCATCACCACCACCTCAATGCTCATCTCCTAGTGCACCAAATGCACCCTCCAAAACACCATCAACAAATGGAAACTCTACTTCCTCTATACCATCCACTTCATCCATAAATGACTACATAAACACCCACTTATCTCCTCCAACAATTCATCAACCATCACAACCTACCAATGAAAACACAACTCTTGCACTCACTCCCTCATTATCACCATTAACACCTCTTGATGCACACTTCTCATCATCCCCAATCAATCCACCAACCTATAACCCGTCCCATGGAGCTTACTTGAAGCTCATGGAGACACTTGCCTTTGTTGCATCCACAACCGAACAATTGTGTTCGGACTAAGAGATGAAATGCAATACATGTTTTCTCACATTTAAAACTTGTTGCAACAACCACCAACAACAAACACAACTCCTCCACCACCTTCAATAAACATTCCTCCACCATCACCATCTCCATGTTCACCATCCATTCCTCTAAATTAACATGCTTGGTGTCTTACAAATAAAATTGTCTTAAACCATTTTGGATGGCAAGCTCTAGAGAGGATTCTCATGTTTGAGCTTTGGTTTATTATTTAAGTAATGATTGTAAGCCTTTAAGGCTTTTATTAGTTGCATTACTTGTTATGTTTGTTAATGTAATGCTTGATGTATCTATTTAACTTTATTAATGTTATGGTTATGTTTAGTCTCTACTCTTACATGCTATATACATATATATGTTGCTTGTCCACTAAATATTTTTGCAAGATATCCATATCTCGATTTCTTCATGACCTCAAAACGAGGGGGAGTATACTTCAAGGGGGAGCTACTATACTATCGGGATAACCTTTTTGATGCTAACAAAAAGGGGGAGAATTGATATAAACTCACAATAATACTTGTATACATACTAATTTTAGATTAATGAGTTTAGATTTTGTAATCATCAAAAGGGGGAGATTGTTGACATAAATAATGCATGAAAACGTTATTTATATTTTTCGATATCTCTATGTTTTGACGATCACAAAATCTAAACTCATCAAACGTAAGATTACTACGTAAACAAGTATTAAGCTAGTTTATATCACTATATCCAACTTAATCACTTAAGGTATGGATAAACAAGTGTTTAATACATCTCATGATCAAAGGGGTATTTAATTAACTAATACAAAGTTTACTTAATTATATAAATTTATTACATATTTTTGAAAAACACTTTTGGTAATAAAGAAAAATGTTTTAATCATACTAAATATATGATTTTAAATTTTTAACCAAAATCAGTTAGTTTTTCACCAAATAAACTTTCCCCACTAAAAAACAAAAATTATGGCCGTTACAGCTAGGCGGCCCCCTTAATTATAAGGGGCAGTCCCCTTAATTTTAAGGGGGTCGGCCTTGATTTAAGGGGACCGGCCACGCTCCTCTGTCAGAATCTGTTGCCTATAAATACCACCTCAATTCTGTAATTTTGACTCACCTTTTGCACGAAATTTTTAGATCTCAAACTCTCTAAACAACCTCTAAAACCCTTTGATCATTTGTATATTAATCCTTGTTTCAAGTGATTCAATCCCTTATCATCCATCCTCATCCAAAGTGCAAAAGAAGAACACTCCTTCTACAACTAAGTTCAAGAAGTATTGAAGAGTAGTTGTGCATAGTGTATATATATATATCATTTGTGAAGTTGTGTTGTGTTTGTAATAAGTAGTTTAGAAGAAATAGAAGTTGTGTAGGAAGTAGAAGTTGATTAGTAGTGAAGTAGTGTAGTTGTGAAGAAGATAGGTTTAAAGTAGATTGAAGTGAAGAAGATAAGTGTGAAGAAGAAAAGTGTGAAGAAGATAGGTGTGAAGTAAATAGGTGTGAAGAAGTTGTGTAGAAGTTGTGATCAAGTTGTGACGTAGTTGTGGTGTGTAAATTGGTATGTAAGTTTTTCTCCGTCATAAGGGAGTTTGTTGACATAGTGAAGAAAACTCTCGAGTAAGTGACTCGGGGAGTGGAGTAGGAACAAGAAAGGTGACCTTGTAGCCGAACCACTATAAATCCTTGTGTTGTGGTTTGATCTCTCCAACTCTTTTCATTACTTACTTACTTACCTTTACTATATTAGCTTAGTTAGTTAGTTACTATATAATTATTCATATAGTGCAAGTATTGACATCACATAAACTAGAATCGAAGCTTTTTAAAATAAACTCGTTTTTATAAATTTTAAAAGGACATAAAACTATTCAACCCCCCCCCCCCTTCTAGTTTTCCACAATAAGAAGCATTAGGATCACCCTTGTGTTAAACCCGTATCATAATTACTTGACCATTTAAGTCATATTACTTGGCTAGTTAAGTCAATTAATTTTTCCCACACCCTTAGCGTTGTACTCATTCTTAGTACACGAAACCCCTAGCACACCCCTCCGAGCCTATCTTTTCGTTTCTAACTTTAAGCATCTTACTTAAAGGAAGAATTTGTTACAACCCACTTAAATGTACAACCAAATCGCCTTAGCCTTCCATGTATGCACTCATCTTTAGTGCATTATTGTTACATGTTTAAACCCTTAGTTAATTATCTAATTGATTACATGGTTGCTAAGTCGAGTTATATCCTTGTACATATTGTTTTGGGACGATTGGGACTCATGGGTAAAGTACTAATGTTAAGGAGTAATGGGGAAGAACATCATATTATTACCCCTATATGTGCGTTAATCTTAAAAGTACTCCAAGTGTTTTGATTATCTTAATTTGAGTTATTAGATTAGTTTATTGTAAAGTATGTAAAAATTCAAGTGTAAGGGAAATGTTCATTCCCTATGATGTATTATTTTGGATGGTAGGGTAAGAGTGTATGCAAAAAAAAAAAAAAAAAAAAAAAATCGAAAATTTAAGAAAAAGAAAGAAAGAAACAAAATAGAAAAAGATAAAAGAGAAAAAACATACGGACTACCATCCCATTTCATTCTATGTTTATTTTATGTTTTTGCTATTTTTGATTTATTAGCTCAAGTCGAGTCTAGTCTTGGCTTAGCAACGCCATATTGTACATGTAATTGACCAAGATGATTAACTCGCCACCAGTAAAGATTGCCTTTATCTAACAAGACCGTGTATTCCATATCCCTACACCTAACGTTATAACCCTTTAAAAGACCTATTTGATAGTTTATCCTAGGTGCTTATGCCATGTGGTGGAGGTTTGATCCTTTCCCAAGCCTATGGTAATCTATTTTGATATGACAGGTAGTGAGAGATGTTTTCCATTTCCATATTGTGATATATATTTATTACACCCGAGAGATGTGAGTATCTAAACACTATTTGTGAGGTGCTAGTGTATGACCTCCGTGCATGTCTTTGGTCTTTAGTGGAACAATTATTTATTGTAATTACTTTTATATTAGTGTTAAATGACCCCTAACTTGTATTTTGATTAGAATAAAACCACATTCGCTTGAGAACAAGAAAATCTCAAGTGTAAGGGTATATGATAAGGCGAAAAATGATCCGTTTTTAGGGGTCATTTAAGCCCGGAATTGAATTTATTTGAAAAAATATTGCCCTAAATCGTTCCTTTTGTGATTTTAGGTACTTTTGGAGTGAATTCTGGAAAAGGAAGCATTTTGGACGTTTTTCGAGCATGAAAGTGAAGAAAATGGCAAAGTCTTAATTTTCCTTGCTAGGAACAGTACCTGACGGCGTCACCAAATTCTTAATGACGGCGTCAAGAGGAAAAACAAGAGGTGAAGAGGATGGAGTCCATGACGGTCTAAAAAGATTTTGCACTAGGGCATGACAGCGTCACCATAGGCCGTCATGGTCCCTTTATACGTGACGGCCCAGAGAAAAATCACTCCTGACGGCGTCAGATTTGGATCTAGGCAATCTGATTTTATTATGGGCGGCGGGTTGACGGCGTCAGAATTTTGTTCTTGACGCCGTCACCTTGGAAAATCTATATATACTTTTGTATTTTCATTCATTAAGAGAGGACAATTTTAGGGACGACTTGGAGAAACCCTAGGACGATTTTATTAGTATTTTCAAGGGTTTTCACCCCTTGAAACCTTTCATGTTCAATTAAGATAAGTATCCTTTTAATTCATTCAATATGTCTATGTGTTGTTTGAATATATCTTACGCTTGGTTTGATTTCAACATGCTAGGCTAGATCTCTTGTGTGTTTGCTTAGATGTAGTGAAACCTAGATGTTGATTATGTGTTGTTTGAATATATCCACCCAAATATGTGAGGTTCCTCTTTAGATTTGACAGGAAAAGCATTCATTATTAGTGCTTATTAGTGTACCGGTAGCATTTAGATTCTAGAACTTGCGTTAGTGATGCATCCCAAGACCGCTAGTGAGACTACATTCGTGTAGTAGGATTTACTACATGGTAAGAGGCATTAGGATCACCCTTGTATTAAACCCGTATCATAATTACTTGACCATTTAAGTCATATTACTTGGCGAGTAAAGTCAACTAATTTTCCCACACCTTAGCGTTGTACTCATTTTTAGTACACAAAACCCCTAGTACACCCCTCTGAGCCTATCCTTTCGTTTCTAACTTTAAGCATATTACTTAAAGGAAGAATTTGTTACAACCCACCCAAATGTGAAACCAAATCGCCTTAGCCTTCCGTGTATGCACTCATTTTAGTGCATTATTGTTATTTGTTTAAACCCTTAGTTAATTTTCTAATTGATTACATGGTTGCTAAGTCGAGTCATATCTTGTACATATTGTTTTGGGACGATTGGGAGTCATGGATAAAGTACTTGTGTTATGGAGTAATGGGGAAGAACATCAAATTATTACCCCCACATGTGCGTTAAACTTAAAAGTACTCCAAGTGTTTTGATTATCTTGATTCGAGTCATTAGATTAGTTTATTATAAAGTATGTAAAAATTCAAGTGTAAGAGGAATGTATATTCCCTATGATGTATTATTTTGGATGGTAGGGTAAGAGTGTATGCAAAAAAAAAAAAAAAAAAAAAAAAAATCAAAAAAAAATTAAGAAAAAGAAAAAAAAATAGAAAAAAAAGAGAAAAAACATACGGACTACCATCCCGTTTCATTTTATGTTTATTTTATGTTTTTGTTATTTTTGATTTTTAGCTTAAGTCGAGTCTAGTGTTGGCTTAGCAACGCCATATTGTACATGTAATTAACCAAGATGATTAACTCGCCATCAGTAAATATTGCCTTTATCCAACAAAACCGTGTTTTCCATATCCCTACACCTAACGTTATAACCCTTTGAAAGACCTCTTTGATTGTTCATCCTAGGTGCTTACGCCAAGTGGTGGAGGTTTGATCCTTTCCCAAGCCTATGGTAATCTATTTTGCTATGAAAGGTAGTGAGAGATGTTTTCCATTTCCGTATTGTGATATATACTTTATTACACCCGAGAGATGTGAGTATCTAAACACTATTTGTCAGGTGCTAGTATATGACCTCCGTGCTTGTCTTTGGTCTTTAGTGGAATGATTATTTATTGTAATTACTTTCATATTAGTGTTAAATGACCCCTAACTTGTATTTTGATTAGAATAAAAGCGCATTTGCCTGAGGACAAGCAAATCTCAAGTGTAAGGGTATTTGATGAGGCGAAAAGTGAACCACTTTTAAGTGGTCATTTAAGCCCGAATTCGAGATTATTTGATCAGATATTGCCCTAAATCGTTCGTTTTGTCATTTTAGGTACTTTTGGAGTGAAATCTGGAAAAGGAAGCATTTTGGACGTTTTTGGAGCATAAAAGTGAAGAAAACGGCAAAGTCTTAATTTTCCTTGCTAGGAACAGTACCGGACGGCGTCACAACTCTCTACATGACGGCATCAAGAGTTACAAAAGAGGTGGATGTGGCAAAAACACGTGACGGTCCAGAGTGTTTTCAAGCACAAGATCTGACGGCGTCACCAAGGCCGTCAGGGTCCATTTGTACATGACGGCCTAGAAGATTTTTATACATGACGACGTCAAAATTAGATTTAGGCAATACGATTTCTATTAAGGCGGCGAGTTGACGGCGTCACGATCCAATACATGACTGTAACACCCCCAAAATTTGGTACAGCGGAAGACTCAACAAGCTTTCGGGGTGCTACGAGGATTGGTATCCATTCAAAGTCATGAAAGAACGAGATAAAGTAAACATAAGTAAAACACAACCAAAACGGGGTTTTAAGTTTACATTCGTCCCACTTTATCAAAGTAAGGCCTAAAATAAGTAAAAGTAGGTCCAACGTTACATATCAGAGTTTTTAGAAAAATAGATCTTTAACCGTATAGCCAAGCCAAACCTCCAATCCAAGCATCCAAGTTCATCACTTAATTACCTGAGAAAACGTGTTAAAAGTCAGCTTTCGCTGGTGAGATCATAGGTTTATATTCAATATCAAATCAAGTGGACATATACGCAAAACGCTTGCTAGCTAGACTAGGGCTCAATCCTCAATGCAAAAATCATATAGTGCAATCTATAGATCATCCAAAATCCTCAAATAAGCCAATCTCATAATCCAACCATTATTTAGTCCACACGCGATGGTTCACTATGTGACTAGAGTTGATGTAACTCATCTAACCAAATCTAGTCCACACGCGATGGTTCACAATGTGACTAAGGTTGTTGTGACATTCGTCTAACCATATCTAGTCCACACGCGATAATTCACTATGTGACTAAGGTTGACATAACATCCTAGTTTCATAAGCATAGCAAGTTTTGAAAAATAAAAGCGATAATAGTCCACGTAAAATAATTTGCAAGTTTCTCACCCCAAATATTGAAAACAAAGTTCAAGATTAAAAAGTGGGGCTATGACTCACCTCAAGTCCAGAAATCAGAAAGAAGAAATCGGTAGAAGTAAGAAGTATAGCAACTCAAAAGACGGAAACTATGGACTCGGCACTTCCTAACAATATACACTCGTTTCAGGATCATTTACTCAAAATCAATTATTCCCAATCCCGAACGTATTCCATTTTACTTTCCAAAAATCCATTTCTCGTACTATTCTCGTATTAGTTTGGAGTTTGACGTTTGGTATCCATGCGGGTGGAGGGTCGACACAACACAAAACAAGAAGCCTTAACAAAAGAATAATAAAACCATCTATAGGTCTAATATTAGTCCAATATATTATTTAAATAAATCATCGAAGTTTATCAAATCCGTCAATTTGGTAATCCTCCATATTTATTTACTTAATATATCACTCCAAGATTATACCCAAAACCTAAATCACATTGCACGTATAGTACTATATGATATGTATCAAGGTTTAATAAATTCTCTAATTACGTCGTCAAGCCTACCAAATTTGTCAACTTGGCAAACTTCACGAGATATTTAGTAATCCATTATGTTAGGAATACAAATATTCCTATAAAAGTCTCGGCCACCTAATTGATGTTATAGCATTTTAGTTAGCTCGTAGTTAGTTAATTATATGTACTAGTTAGTTTAGTTTAAGTAACACCGTGGAAGAAGGACGGGTCTTTACCCACTGTATGCCTGATCCACAGCCCAGGTGTGGGCGTTTGTAGAAAACTATATATACCCCTCTCCACATGTGGAGAGGGTTGGTGCTTTTCATTCAATCTAACCTTCTCATTTTTCTCTCATCTCTCTCTCTCTCTAGAAACACCCATCTCACATTCTCTCTCTAGTTTTCTTTCTTGAATCTAACAATTCTCCCAAGAACCATACATGATTTGATTATTGATATTTTACAATTGGTATCAAGAGCCAAGGTTTCATCTTGGGGACTAGATATTCTTGTTACCTTTTAGTTGGTTCTTGTTTTTCTTTTGGTTCAATCGGTTTATCTTGAAAACACCTTTTGCTTGTGGTTAAATTTGCAACATGTTGGTACCTACATGATTTATAGTTGTGTATGTCCTCTGCTTTGGGCTTGGTTTTATTACATATTTCATTAAGTGATTGCTAGTCTATCCTTGGTCAATTAGTGGGTCGCTCTTTTTGTGGTTGTTCTTCCTAGCGCTTAACGACAGCTTCTTATTTGCGGTTTGCAATTGAAAGAATATAATATTTTAAGTGCCCTGTCTTGTATTGCATGTACAGCTTTTGGGTTTTGGCTGTTTGTGAGATACATACAAAAAGTAGTTTGTGACTGGTTTGTACATTTGTGACCTGCGGTTACCTTAACAAACTGTGGTTACCTCATAATTTTGCAGTTAATGAGTTAGCGATTAATTTTCTGATGGTAGCGGTTAACTTTCAAGTTGCGGTTAACTGAACATTGCGATTACCTCTTTCATTGTGTTCTTGTCTAAGCCATACGCTGCCCAAATTTTTTAATTGCGTCTTGATTTTGAAGCTTCCAAGAATCTAAACAACAATATAACAACAACAAAACCAAAAGGTACACAACAACAAACCAAACCTGCTACTGATAATTCAAAAGCACAACTAATTGCTTAACTCTGTCGTATTTCATCATAAGGTTCAAGACCACATAAGAAGTTATCACATCGAATGCAAAAACATCACCACTGATCTTTAGATGCAAACACTTCTTTATTTATTGTTGAATCTTAAAAAGATAGTACAAGAAACTATACGGTTTTCACTCCATCTTTAATTCGCTTCAACAAAAAGGAAGGAAAAGATTATTTTTTAAGATCTCAGTTTGGCTTAAGATTTTGTTCCAATCCTCCAAAGGATCGTGTGCTCATACTCATAACATCACGGATCTCACAGATCTCAGATCACTCTTTAATGTTTCATAAGACTTGTGAAGACCTCTAAAGATCTTAACGCTCAAAGAGATTATCATCATCGATCCTTTTCATATGCATATACATCTTAATATCCGAAACTGAAAAGATTGGACAAATACAACTTTGCTTCTTCCTTCTTCTTCCGTTCGGTTTAAAACGAAAACAAAACAAGAACAACTTTAGATCAACCTACCTTTGTACACTTCTGGTAATCACCGAAAGTTTCTTTGTTGGTTCGAAATTAATTCAGCACAGGGACAATTTTTTTTTTTGGGTTATGAGCTTTTTATCTGTGGCTGCGTCCTTTTTGTTATTCTAACTGATTAGGGTGAATTGTGATTAAGTGGTGTTTTATAGCAGAATATTAGGGTGCAAGTGTTATTAGTTGTTGGGTTGGGTTGCTTATACGTGGTCTTGAGCTGGTAACCATCAAGTGGACGTGTGGTGTTATTTTCTTTTGGGCTACCGGGTTGGTTTTAAGTTTAGAGTTGGGCTGCTACTCCACCAAGGGATGAATTTGTTTTGCTTAAATGAGTTGTTGGATTATTCGTTTATTTTGCCCGTGTGATTCCTACAAAGGGTGAAATTTTGTTAACTACAAATTGTCATACAATTTTGTCTTGGTTAACGTAATTATGTGTGTTGAATTCATCGATATAATTTTGGACAACGGTTTTGATTTTGCTTAAAGAATCCGAGATTGTGGATCATTTTGGGTTGAGATATTTGTCGAGTTTATTGGATATAACTACGGCGTTTAGTTGGATTCACTTAAACTCATTTCAACCAAACCAAAGCGCAATTGAACAACACATCACCTTGTCTATCATACTATCATCTAATCACCTGACTCACTCAATCAATCATTGTCTCACGGTTTTGTCTTGATTTTGTAAAATCCCGCAAAAGATTCTATTTTTTGGTTTAAATCATAGACTTGTAAAATCCCGTGCACGGTTACATCATGTCTACTACTTCTGACTCTGTCAGATCTGAGAGTATCCTTCACCAGCCACTTAAATTGCTCGATGATGCAAAAGATTGTTGCATAGAATGTTTTCAACAACTTCATTCACACCTCTCGGCACTTTTAGAGGGAACTGGATTCAAGATAGGATTTGAACGTGCATTTGCAACTCTCTTCGGTCAAGATGTTCATACTTTCACGGACACAATGATTCTTAATTTAGATCAATTACGACAACAACTTGACCAAGTAGAACTTTCCAAAATGGGATCCATGGCTGCCCTTTGTGTGATCAACAAACAACTCCAAGTGTTTTTTGATTCAGAATTCACTCTGGAGTATGACCATTATAGTGAGATGACTAGAAGGTGCTTTGCTGATCACACGGGAATTGACACGTTCAGAGGTACACTCATCCAACTCATGGGTGATGTTAAGGCGTTCATTGTGGAAAGAGCACAACACAGACGTTTAGATGACGACAAAATGAAGGGATCTCTGGTACAATCATGTGATGGTATTGACGATTCAGGAAATGCTTTGGATGTTGGGTTAGGTGTCACGATGCGTAAAGGATCAGAGACTGATAAGCTTGACACTACCAGCAAATCAGTGACTCTAGACACCCATGGCATGGATGCTGATTTTAGTCCGGTTAATGAACAAATGTCATGTGCTGAGGTACCCTTAACTGTTCAACATAATGTGCTCTCTAATGAACGGGAGCATACTGATCAAATCAAACTTACTTATGACACAAATTTGTTGGAAAAGACTGATAGCAATACCATGTCTAATCCAACAAATATGAATCATAAAGGGGGAGAAAGTCAGGATGCTGAACGTGATAAATTGTTAAGTTCTGTGTTGACGGCTGATGCTTTTAAATCAAATGATATGGTTGATAAAGAAACTTTTAATGAACTTTCAAAGAGATTTTTGCAACTTGAAAAACATTGTATTTCACTTGAAATCGCAATGCAACAAAAGGAAGAAAGTTTTCAAAATAATCAACCGTGTAAAAATCCGGAACTTCCTGATTTCCGCGAATTCTTTATGATAAATGATTTGAAAGCTCAGCTGGAAGCCAAAAACTTGACAATCAACAACCTGAAAAAACGTATTTCTGAGATGTGTGATGTGTGTAATGAAGTTGAGGATAATCATGTCAGTAAGACTTTTGCAACAAGAAATTTTGAACTGTCAACCTATGTGGCTGAATTAAGTAAGGAAAATGAGGCTTTGAAAGTTCAGTGTAAAGACCTATGTGACTCAATCAAAGTAACAAAAACTAAGACGGTAGAGCAAACAACTTCTTTGATTGCTAAAAATGATGAACTCAAAGCTCAACTTCAGGAAAAGGGTTTTGTAATTGTGGCATTAAGAAATGATTTAAGAAAATTAACAGGAAACAATGTGAACACTAAGTTTGCAAAAATATCAATCTTGGGAAAACCACTTTCACAACCTCTTAGGAAACAAAGTGTTGTTAGGTAACTGACTGCGTTTAGATCTGAACGACCAAAATTTTCAAAATTGCGGTTTGCCTCCCAAGTTGATTCGAAACAAGTTTTGACAAAACCAGTCACTTCACATAATTTGCCTAAGAAAAATGCCTCTGGGTCTGTTAAAGGTCAACAAGTAGCTACACCTACACCCGACTCTTCCGGGTTAAGTTCGAAAACAGTGTCAATACCGAGTGTTAAAACTCAAATCTCTTATGATATAAATGACTTGTACAAGAACTTTAATCTTGAAAAAGCTAGGAATGGGGCTCTACTTCAAAAGGATGGAATCTTAGGTTCACGACCTCATAGGATCCCTTCTAGCCTATTGCAGAACTCGGCCAGTTGCAGCAAACCAAAATCTGTGAGCACTCAACAAACATTTAGGAATTGTCTAGTGTCCAAGAGTAGTTGCACATCGATTAAAGCGATTCCCATTGCAAATCACTCTAAGAAACCTAGACCTTGTTCGGAATCCAAAAACCCTGTTTGTTCAACTTGTCTGAAATGTGTTGTTAAGGCAAATCATGACAACTGTGCTACAAAATTCCTGAAGGATGTGAATACTTGTGATAAGATTCTACCATCTAAGACTAGAAACTACAACAAGCCCGTAGAATCAAAAAGTTATACTCAGAAACCTGGCAGGCAGATTGATTTAGGACAAAGGTTTTCTCTTAACAAGACTCCCACTTTACATGAGAAACCAAACACTCCCAGAACTTGCCTTAAGTGGATACCGACGGGTAGAATTTTTAAGATTGTTGGTCTTAGATGGATACCTATGAGAAAGATGTTCACTGATTGCAAAGCCAAGGTTGACAGTAGAACCCCAAATGGTATATATGCTGATATCACTAACCCATATAAATGCAAACAAACTCCCAATGTCAGTGCAGGTAGTCTTTACTTAAGTGCAGGTACATCGCTCAATACGATTAAGGAAAGACTCAGAGTTTGGTTGCCAAAAAGAGTGATATCTCATCAATCAGGGGTTAAAGAAGCTCAACTTTGAGGCATATGATATATGACGTCTGTTCACTTCAGTTCAGGCCTCGTTCTTCAACGACTATGACGTTTGAACAATTCAGTTCAAGCCTCATTCCTCAATGTCTTCATTATGGTGTCTGTTGACAACACTTCAGGCCCCGTTCATCAAAGAAAAGAAAGGTGTACGATTCAGTGTGCCTTATCTTTGGAAGAAGAGAAATCTTCTTAGTTTTGACCATTCTCAACAACATGGTTCATGCTTCCTCCATGTTCGTTTAATCATCAAGTGGATCTACTCATCTTTGCTCGAATTCGTATTCACTTGCTCATTCAAAAATGGCAAACTTCGTATGCAATTTTTGAAGGGGAGAAGGGTGAATAAACTACATGATTGAGTGTGTTCTTATTCACATGCTCAATCAAAAATGGCAACCTCGTATGCAATTTTTGAGGGGGAGAAGTGTGAATAAAATACATGATTAATTGTATTGTTATTCACTTGCTCAATCAAAAATGGCAAACCTCGCTTGCAATTTTTGAGGGGGAGAAGTGTGAATATACCACATGTTGATTGATGCTTGAAGAATGGTCCTACGACTCTCCTCCAACACCTAATGTTCTACGTACTAAGGATGACTGGGAGTTATGGTTGATGAATACTTACAAGCTTCAATATATGTTGTTCATCTAGTTCCTGAAGCTCTTGCTCCGGTTCATGCTGATTCAACTGGTTCACCTTCCTCAATCTCCATTGATCAAGATGCACCATTTAGAAGTATTACTCAGACTAATCATGTAACCCAATCTCCAGTTACTCCTCAAGGTGTTGATGATGACTATCATGATTGTGAAGATGCACATGAATAATGATCCGTCGTTTTGTTCTATAATCAAGGATTGTTGTTCCTACCAATGTGCACTCTGTAAATCAACCCGAAGGACATTATAGAAAATGTCGGCTAAAATGTCAAAACGGCTAAGAATTTGGATATGGAATGTCATGTAATCACGGAGTTTATTTGGTATACCTTATTTGAGATTGAAGTTGAATTTCACAAAGGCGTGATCTTAATTTATCTTGAAGTCGGGGTTGGTTGGATGAAGATTCTACGAGATCCTTGCTTGAGTTTTTACCTTTACAATGACAAAGACTTGGATATCTAGTTATTTTGGTAATTATTCATTTCTATTACCACAAAATAACTATCACTTCAAGGAGTGTCACAACTTACACGAAGTTGTCGGTAGTCAAGAGGTGATGTACGTCTTATACTTGATGGTTGGTTGGTTGAAGAGTATAGAGTACTTAGGGATTCGATGTTGTACGAACTCTCTACACCGCTCTTAGTCACACATTAGTGCAAGCTTAAGTCACAAGAACGGGGAATTCTTCTTCAGTTTCAAGTTTGGTTTATTGGATTTGCTTTATCAGTGGTTACTTCAAACAGTCTACACAAGGGTTGATAATGATAGTCAGAGAGTTTCTGTAGCAGTTGATTCTCACAAGATTTATTTGAGCTAATTTTGTTCTCATCTCATGATTTCAAGTAGATGTGCCTATAAGTTGTTGCTAATTCTGATGTATCAAAACCAGCAAGGGGGAAGGAGACATACATCTGAATGCATAACGAGTACACGTGATGAACATAATACTTCTTCTTAATTGAAGTTATCCCGGGAAGACATATGCCATAACCGTAGAGAAACTCTGTGTCTTAACTCGTAGCGTTTGGTGTATTATTCCAACTACGTGGGGGAAGTGGTCTCTTGATCCTTGTGGTGTGAATTACTTCAGTTTTCAGTGGGAAGAAATATGAGAAGGATATGTGGAACGTGAGATGATATTGCTTATTGACATCTTCATATGAGCTGATAAGAGTTATGATAAAAGTGCTTCTGGTTAATGTTTCATGTACACATTGTTATGCTGATTCCGATAAGATCTCAACCATCATGGGGAGAGATATGTGTACATCAAGGACGCACAACAGGTTCACATGATCGGGCTTAATCATATATTACGGAGGTGATATCCGCAGAGATGATCAGTGCTTCAACCTGTTACTTTGGTGTCATTGTTCTCTTCTTGTGTTGGATACATGCGTACAATATGGAGTGAGTTGGTATATGTAAGATAACTGGAAAGCAATCGGTGAAATGAAGATGTCGATATATTATTCCCCTGAATAGACGACTGCTCCAAACCAGAAAGTAATGTGTACATTGGGGACGTACAACAGGGTCATGTGATCGGGCTTCATCATACATTCCGGGATTGATAACCGCAGAGATGATCCATGGTTCACCCTGTTACTTTGGTGTTATCGTTCTCTTCGGGTTCTCGAGCTTCATACAATGAGACTTTTTGCATCACTTCAACCTCTTGGGGGAAGTGGTCTCATGTAGGTAATTGTCGGTTTGGGGGGAAGCTACCAAAGCTTCACAATGAGGAGGCAATAAAAAACTTTCAGAAATTTGGTGGGTGTCTAGCGATTAACTCAGTTGTGAGATTCTAGTGATTTGTTAACTACTTGTGTTTGGTGAATTGTTGTGACTTAAGTCGTTTCCATTAGTCTTATTGTAATTTGACGTTGTGAGTTAATCTTTACGACTTGACTTATTACGATCGGATCTATTGTAACTTGACTTGTCGCGACTTGACACTTAATGCTAATTGTTACTTATCCAAGATCTCTCTCTAAGTCTAACTCGCATATTAGATCTTTCGGTTTCTTTTGTTGACTTTAGTAAAATCCCGGGAGAGAATCGATCTCTCGGTTTAAGTCACAAGAGTTGTAAAATCCCGTTTAAGATTATATCATGGCATCTACGGATTCAGACAATTATTCAGGAGCCTCGAAAGCTTTGGTGGTGAAAGTTTAAGAGATGTTGACTACATACTTCTACAACGAGCTGAACGATAATCTCATTTTGGTGCTCATGTCAACATCTCGTTAAACTGTTTGGTATCCTTTGTACATATCTTATACAAATACATAAATAGAGAAATATAAAACCTATAAAAACCATAAAAATCTGAAAAATCATAAAAAATCCAAAAATATTCTTCTCACGACATGTCTCTTGTGTAATCAATATTATGTACGTTTCTAGAAATGTCATTTAATAATGACACGGAATCATACATATGCTTGAGCAAGAGTTTTTTGGTTTCAAATAAAGTTTTTTTCTAAAACATGTCGTTTCTCAAAACATTCTTAAAATTATGGCTTGTAGTCATTTCAGGCTACAACCCGGTCTTCAAAAATATGGCTTGTAGTCATTTCAGGCTACAACCCGCACTTCAAAAATATGGCTTGCTATTACTTCAGATAGCAACCCGGTTTTCAAAATAAGGAAAACAAGTCACCAAAAAGACGGTTGTTCCTAACAAAGGGTGCCGTTCATCCGAGCGTGAATTACTTTATATTCATGCACCCTCGATCTAATGTACGCTTCAGTGCATTATTTCTTGATAAAGAAGAGAAATCTTCTTTTTATCGCCAAATACTTTCCCTTCTATGATTTTTCCGGAAAGTGTTTGTGCAAAACTTGGTGGTACCATGAAATTTTGATTGAAAATCAAATTGAACTCAAAAGTTTGATAAAATTTTCACTCAATCAATGACGTTAATAGTTTATGAGAATATTTATGCTTTAACATCCGTCATTGATTGAGGGGGAGAGTGATTTCTCAAAATTTTATTTATCATCAAAACTCCCCACACTTTGTACAAAACAAAAGCAAGATTTGTGATGGTTATGTGTCAGAATGAGTAAATTTTTTAAGAGTTTTCATTAAAACTTCGAATCTTTTGCAAACTCTTCAAATCTGACACATAACAACCTCCCTCACAGATTGAGGGGGAGCTAGAAAAAGTTCATTTTATCAGAAAATATTAAAATTGACCGCATTTCTCTCCTAAACATTTTCTAAATTATTTAAATCAATTGAGATCAAAAATCTCGAAAGATTTGAAATTTTTGATCGGGGGAGAAAATGTGATTTAAATATGAAATCTGATAATCAAAAGTGATCTTTTGTACTCAATAATAGGCTCCCGCATATGTGATAAACACTTTCGAATATCGATGCACATATTGAGGGGGAGCAAAAGGCGTTTGTGGAAGTAATACCTAAGACCGACCATTTATCTTTTTGCATGGAGTTATAAGGACGGTTAAGGTTAGGTATGAGTTCCCATGATCCACCAGAACCGGAAGGATCTTCCCAGGGACAATCCAAAGATAGATTAGAAGTCCTTAGGAATGATTGAAAAAAGGAGAATAGTGAGAAAGGGAAGAGTGCGGACTGAGATAGAGCTAGGACTGGAACAAACCCAACAAGGTTCTAGTGGTGAAGTCTCGGTAAGCACAGAAGGGGTTGAAGAATTAAAAAGAATTGAAAAAAGAAAGGGTGAAAAGAAATAGCCCTCCAAATATTCAACCTTAGGGCAGAAAACGGGTTCAATTCATAATCTACTGGCGGTTACTAAGGTAACACCGGTATTGAAGACAAGACGTCATGGACCCAGTGACGCACTGCACCAAACTTCCCAACCACTCAAGTTCTCTTAAAAGAGCTTGTTTCAATCTCATGGGGAACCCTGTGCAATGTATCGACCGCTCATTGCGAGCTATGTTGATACCTAAAACAGGAGACGCCTCCCCAGTCTCCAGGAGTGGATCAAAATGCACTATTGAGTCTAGAGCCATGAGATCATCCATAAATCTCGATAGGACACATTCCAAATATGCTTATTGTTTCACACTATGTGGAAAATAAGATAAAATATTTAGAGTCCTACGCATTATCCTTGTGGCATTGCCAGAACATCCGAGTGATATGAAAATATTCACAATGACGATGGAAATCATTCTAGAGCGAACATCATTCAAGCTCTTGGTAGGTGACATGTGAGATCCATCTTGGATCAATGATCAAGTGACAACTGGAAAGCAACAATGGTGCGATTCAATATTGAATCAAACTTGTTCCAGGATATGGATTGACGGATACTTTTGCTAAAACCTCTCAATGTGCTCACCAACTAATCTTTCGAGCACATTGATAGTGTACAGTATTTCAAACAAAAGTGTTTTTGATGGAAATGTGATTCTAAGCTAAAAACTCTCGTCGTGTCTCAAAAATGTTTATCATATGACACGCGAGTGATTTCTATAAATCAATTTCTCATCAATCCGTGAATGTCAATTCACCGATTCACTCTATCGTGCTGTCTGCTTTGAGACATTCCGGTATGAGAACATGCTAAGTATGAAGATTCCAAAGTGGATTCTTTGGAAAATTCATTACTAAAAGCTGGAAATTCCTGTCAAGGAGAGTCCTCTTTAAAAGAGACTCTACCTGATCACAGGTCGGTTTTCACAAAACCGGAGGGTAGTCTGTCCTCGCAGAACGAATGACAAAGCCATATTCGTTCTCTATCTTTATTGCTAACTGTTTTATTTCAGGGACACATATAAAGATGGCGTTGATGGCTCCTATTTCCAGCTGAATCGGGTCAATACATACCTCATGCTCACACACATCCTCTTCACTATTAATGACGATGAGAGACTTGCTACAACAAATGTTGAGAGACTACCAACAATGTTTCCGCAACTCTGATGAAAAAGTCTCCTGATCCACAACTCTTAAGTCAAGTCTCCTGATCTAGAAGGGTGTGAGCATGATGGTCCTAAAGTCACTACATCACATGAAGGCGATACTGCTATGGATGAGCTTGGAGATTTACTATGGCTGATGATCTCTAAGAAGCTCAAGGATCACACATCATAAAGGAATCCAAATCACAAGTTCGTTGCTTGAAGTACAAAGTGTGAAGTAAAGTGAGGAATCAGATCCTACGAGCTACAGAGACGAAATAATGCTTAAAGACCAAAGAGCTTAATTTCAAAGGTGACCTCACTTAGGGGGAGATTGTTAGGAATACAAATATTCCTATAAAAGTCTCCGTCACCTAATTGATGTTATAGCATTTTAGTTAGCTCGTAGTTAGTTAATTATATGTACTAGTTAGTTTAGTTTAAGTAACACCGTGGAAGAAGGACGGGTCTTTACCCACTATATGCCTGATCCACAGCCCGGGTGTGGGCGTTTGTAGAAAACTATATATACCCCTCTCCACATGTGGAGAGGGTTGGTGCTTTTCATTCAATCTAACCTTCTCATTTTTCTATCATCTCTCTCTCTCTCTAGAAACACCCATCTCACTTTCTCTCTCTAGTTTTCTTTCTTGAATCTAACAATTCTCACAAGAACCATACATGCTTTGATTATTAATATTTTACACATTATCCCCGTACACATACCACAACCTATGGGCGTCGTAGGATACGATTCCCATTAATATACTCATTTTATATAACTAAATAGCTCTTATTTAACCCGTCGATTAAATAAGTTACTTAGTTATAGAAAGTGAATGTATTAATGTCACACATCCATGACCAACACAAAAGTCACAAAATAAATAATATAGCCCACTTGGACTCAAGTGACCACGACTCCATATAACTCGATACTTTCCTCGTTTATTTTAAAAAGGTATTTTTATTTAGTATAGTTATCCAACGTTATAGACTTCATCATCATTTATAGTTGTTTTATTATAATAACGTTCCCGAGACCACGAGGTTTCGGCCTCCTCTCTACCTTCGGCCAACAACAACAACAAACAATAACAATAAAATGCCCAAGTCTCAATAACAAATAATAACAACATGAACCACAACAAGAAAACATCAAGTTATACCAATAGGTCTCGACATAAGCTCAAATGAGCGAACCAAATCTGCCCAAACGGGACCCCTTGGGTCGCGGCATACCAACAAAAACAACAAGAGCCACAAAGATCCAAATCAAACCACAAATCATACTCTAATATAATCAACATCTCGCCAAAATGACTATTAGGCCAAAACTTATCAAATAAAACCACAAGGCTCAAAGATTTGCACCAAGCCGAGAGCCTAGCTCTCGGTTACAAGTCGACACCCTCTAGGAAAATCATAAACCCGGATACCAAACGAGTTTTTATTAACAAAATATCATTTCCCATCATTATTTCACAAAAACCCATTCAAGAAACTCGTATACCCATGATTTGGGTAACACAACGAGACATACAAGTTGAAACTCGTGGTCACTCACCTTCCAAACGGCTCTAAGATTACGTTTCTTCAAAAACCCAACAAGAAAAGATGAAAATGATGATGTTTAGGTGGCGGTGGTGGTGAAAACGTGGTGTTAGAGGTGTTTGTATGGCGCGTGGGTTATACCAAAAGATAGATCTTGATGAGATGGTTAAGATGGTGGTGTTGGTTTGGTTGTGGAGGCGGCGGTGTGGTGATGGTCGCCGGAAAAGATGGGTGGTGGCTAGGGTTTTATTAGAGAGAGAGAGAATGAAGATAATATATAGAGAGAGATGTACCGGTTGTATTTGTGTGTGGTGTGAAAACCAGGGAACCATAAGGACGGTTTTGTAGTTACTCTTTTTATTATTATTATTTTTATATAAAAACAATGATAATAATAATAGTATTATGAAAGGGGAAGGTTGGCTAGTTATCAAAACGCAAGGCCAAACCCGTAAACTTTTCAAAGTGTTTCGACATTCTCAAACCAAGCTCGTTCCAAATTATTTAATATCCCACGAGACGTTCAAAATAATTATATAATCGAACCGTAAATTCGAAACATTAAATTTTTGTTAGGTTATCTAGTGCTGGAGTCAACGTAGTGCCAAATGAAAATCTCAAAATAATCACCACATATATATTCCATATCGAATCATTAAAATAATCTCAAATTCCATAGAAACCGCGAAATTTAAAAATCACAATTCAAGTTTACAAATTTATCGCAGACAAACTTTTAAATAATCTAAAAATTATTAGATTTAAAGTAATGCGGGTTTTTAAATAGCTCCCTAATTTGCCAGTTGTCACATCCTCCCAGCCTCAGAAGAAACTCGTCCTGGGTTTCTCTCGGAACAATCCATCTACGAAGTAAAAAGCTTCGGATATCTCTTTCGAAACTCATCCTCACGTTCCCATGTGAATTCCGGTCCATGACGGGAGTTCTAACGAACCTTGATGAGTGGAATGCGACTTCGCTTGAGTCGTTTAATCTCTCGATCCAAAATCTCAGTCGGCTCTTCCACAAAGTTCAATTTCTCATCAACTCGTATATCTTGCATCGGTATAACCGGCGTCTCATCAGAAAAATACTTCTTCAAATTACTAACATGAAACACATTGTGAACTTTACTCAATTCCTGTGGTAGTTCCAACAGATAAGCTACGGTCCCAATTCTTTCTAGAATAAGAAATGGTCCAATGTAGCGGGGGTTAAGTTTCCCACGTTTCCCGAAACGTATCACTCCTTTCCAAGGTGAGACTTTCAACATCACTTTGTCTCCAACCTGGAACTCTAGGGGTTTACGTCTCTGATCGGCGTAACTTTTTTGCCTATCTCTAGCTGCTTGTAATCGATCACGAATTTGAGTCACTTTCTCAGTAGTCTCCAATATAAGCTCGGGGCCTGTAAGTTGGCTATCTCTAACTTCAGCCTAACCAATAGGCGAACGGCATTTACGACCATATAGCGCTTCAAATGGTGCAGCTTTAAGACTTGTATGGTAGCTATTGTTATAGGAGAATTCTGCAAGGGGTAGATACTTCTCCCATCCTTTACCAAAGTCTATTATACATGCACGAAGCATATCCTCCAAAGTCTGAATAGTCCTCTCACTTTGACTGTCGTTTGGGGGTGATATGCAGTACTCATATCAAGTCTCGTCCCCAAAGCGGTTTGAAGTGATCGCCACAAAGCTGACGTGAAACGACTATCGCGATCAGAAATAATTGATATCGGAACTCCATGACGAGAAATAATTTCTTTCACATACAGCCTTGCAAGTTTGTCTACACTGTCATCTTCACTAATCGCCAGGAAATGAGCAGATTTAGTCAATCGATCCACAATTACCCAGATAGCGTCACAACCACTAGTTGTCTTTGGTAATTTGGTAATGAAGTCCATCGTAATCCGCTCCCATTTCCAAACTGGGAGTTCTGGCGGCGTCAATAATCCCGACGGTCTCTGGTGTTCGGCCTTAACCTTCGAACATGTCAAGCACTTACTAACGTACAATGTTTTATCTGCCTTCATTTTTTGGCCACCAATATAACTTCTTCAGATCCTGGTACATCTTGTCAGACCCAGGATGAATAGAGTATCTCGACTTATGCGACTCATGCATAATCAACTCTCGAATTCCTCCACACCATGGTACCCAACTTCGGCCTCCAAAACACAATATTCCATCAGAACGCTTAACAAATCCTTTCCGTTTTCTGCCATCCCAAATATATTCTTAGCAGATCGGTTTTCTGCTTTCAACGCTTCCGTTTGAGCTTCTAATATTTGAGACGGTAACGACGATACGATAGCCATTCCTAATGACCTAACTCATAACGGTGGTATTCTCTCCTTTCAACTAAGAGCATCAGCAACGACATTTCCTTTACCGGGATGATAGCGGATTTCGCAATCATAATCACTTAGCAGCTCAATCCAACGCCGCTGTCTCATGTTGAGCTCTTTTTGATTTATGATGTGTTGTAGACTTTTATGGTCAGTGAATACAACACACTTGGTACCATACAGATAATGTCTCCATATCCTTAGGGCAAAAACCACAACACCTAACTCTAAATCATGAGCGGATTTTGTTAGACGATCCATAATAACCCATATTGTGTCGTGTCCGGATGAGGTTCTTGGGAGTTTGGTGATGAAGTCCATAGTGATTCGTTCCCATTTCCACATAGGAAGTTCTGGTTGTACAAGTAAGCCTGAAGGTTTCTGATGTTCTGCCTTTACCCTTGAACATGTTAAACATTTACTGACATATTCTGCGATGTCAGCCTTCATGTTTGGCCACCAATATAGTCTCTTTAAATCCTGATACATCTTGTCGGAACCTGGATGAATGGAGTATTTTGACTTGTGGGACTCATACATGATGAGCTCACGAATACCTCCGATCATAGGGATCCAACTTCTGTCCTTGAAACACAGTGTTCGATCGGATTTCTTCACGAAACCATTCTTATTCTCGGGCATACCGTAAATCTTTTCTTTGGGTCGGTTTTCTTCTTTAAGTGCTTCGTTCTGCGCGGTAAGGATTTGGGATGGAAGGGGTGAGTGGATAGTCATTCCTAGTGATCTAACTCGAAGGGGTTTCAATCGCTCTTTTCGGCTTAACGCATCTGCTACTACATTAGCCTTTCCTGGGTGATAACAGATCTCACAATCATAATCGCTGAGCAACTCTAGCCAGCGACGTTGCCTCATATTCAAATCCTTCTGATCCAAAATGTGTTGAAGACTCTTGTGGTCGGTGTATACGGTACATTTGGTGCCATATAAGTAGTGTCTCCACAACTTGAGTGCAAACACTACAGCTCCTAATTCCAAGTCATGAGTCGTGTAGTTTTCCTCATGTTTCTTCAGTTGCCGAGATGCATAAGCTATCACTTTGCTTCTTTGCATCAAGACCGCTCCTAGTCCATGATAAGATGCGTCGCAATATACTATAAAGTCCTCGTTTCCTTCTGGGAGGGCTAATATTGGAGCTTCACAAAGCTTTTGTTTTAACAACTGGAAGGCTGCTTCTTCCTTTTCTTCCCAGATGTACTTCTCATTCTTTTGGGTCATTTTAGTCAAAGGTTTTGCAATCTTGGAGAATCCTTCTATAAATCTTCGGTAGTAACCTGCGAGACCTAAAAATTGACAAATCTCCGTGGGGTTTGTAGGAGATGACCAACCTTTAACAGCCTCAATGTTTGCAGGGTCTACGTGAATGCCTTGACTATCGATGATGTGTCCTAAAAACTGTACTGTGTGAATCCAAAAGTCGCATTTAGAGAACTTAGCGTACAATTCTTCCTTTTTGAGCAGTTCTAGAATGATTCGTAAATGTTCCGCGTGTTCTTCTTCGTTGCGAGAGTAGATCAAAATATCGTCGATGAATACTATTACAAACTTATCCAAGTAAGGTTTGCATACTCGATTCATTAAATCCATGAAAACTGCTGGTGCATTGGTCAGGCCGAACGGCATTACTTGAAATTCGTAGTGACCATAGTGCGTTCTGAATGCAGTTTTCGGAATATCTTCTTCTCGAACTCTTAGCTGATGATATCCTGATCTCAGATCAATTTTTGAGTACACACTTGATCCTTGCAATTGGTCAAATAGATCATCAATTCGAGGTAATGGGTATCGATTCTTTACCGTAAGTTTATTCAACTCCCGGTAATCGATGCACATTCGAAAGGATCCATCCTTCTTCTTAACAAATAAAATTGGAGCTCCCCAAGGTGATGAACTTGGTCGAATAAATCCTTTATCCGATAATTCCTTTAGTTGTTCTGACAACTCTTCCATTTCAGATGGCGCTAGCCTATAAGGTGCTTTAGCTACTGGTGCCGCTCCAGGCACTAGTTCAATCTGAAATTCTACTTGACGTACGGGTAGAATACCAGGTAATTCTTCAGGGAATACTTCAGGAAAATCCCTAACGATAGGTACGTCATCAAACTGCTTCTCAGATGACTTACTTTCCGTAACTTGAGCCATGAATACTTGACATCCTTCTTTTATGTATTTTATTACTCGCATACATGAGATAATTCCATATCGAGATTTGCTTTTGTCGCCCTGGACAATGAGTGTTTCATCCTTAAGTGGTATATGGACGGCCTTTTCGTCACAGTGAATCCTAGCACGATGGTGGGATAGCCAATCCATGCCGACGATAGCGTCGAAACTACCAAGTTGAACCGGCATAAGATCAATGGCAAAAGGTTTTTCGGATAAGGTTAGGGTGCAATCTTTCATGATAGTATTGGTGTCTATTAAATTCCCATCAGCCATTTTGACTTCGTAGGTGGTGTTTAGCTTAGAGGGGGTAACATTAAGTAAAGGGGCAAACGTATCTGATATAAAACTCTTATCGGCGCCCGAATCAAACAATATTCTAGCATTATGATGGTTTAGTAGAAACGTACCGGTGACTACATCGGGTCCGTTTCCATCTCCGAGTAGCTATACCCTAGCTTGGGCGTTGGCTGGTTCGTTTCCTTTTGGGCAGTTTCTCCGGATGTGTCCTACTTCTCCGCATCCGAAACAAGTGGGTGGTACAGCTAATGTGTTGCTTCCCGTAGCAGGAATCCTACAGTTTCTGGTTTGATGACCGATTTTATGACATTTGTCACATCGGATGGTACAACGACCCTCGTGATGAAGTTTGCATCGCTGGCATAGGGGTTTCTGTCCGTTGTACCCTACACCTTCCGTAGCGGTGTAGACTCGGGGTTTTTCTTGTCTTTGATTCTGCTACTGAGTGCTTCGAGTGTTGTGATATGGTTGGTGGTTCCGATTATTGTTGCGTTGGTTTTTGTTGCGGTGATGACTGTTGTAGCTTTGCTTGTTGTTGTTGTGATGGTGAGTGGTTCTTTTATCGTCCAATTTCCTTTTAAGTTCATTGTATTTCACTTCTCGATCTAGAAGTTTCTGAGCAAGTTCCATTGCTGCTTCCAAGGTTGGCGGATTTGCTGAGGTGACATTTCTTTCAATACTCCTAGGGAGTCCTTCGACATATTTCTCTAATGTCTTCTCATGATCGGGTACCATGGTAGGGCATAGTATCCTAAGTTCTTGGAATCTCCGGTTGTAACTTCTCAAATCAACTCCTTTCACTATTAAGGCATGGAACTCATCCTCGAGTTTTCGCAGTTCGGAACGGGGACAATACTTCTTTAGTATTTTAGCCTTGAATTCAATCCAAGTAAGCTGATGTGCTGCTTCTTCTCCTAGTGTTTGAACGGTAGAGTTCCACCAGGATAGAGCGTCTTGCATTAGTGTTCCCGTTGCGAAGCTTACCTTGTTGTTTTCCGAGCATCCACTTCTTTGGAAAACAGTTTCACTTCTTTCAAACCATTGAGCTAATTCCGACACTCCTTCAGTTCCTTTGAAATACGTAGGTTGACACGCTATGAAGTCTTTGTATGTGCAGTAGCGAGGTGCCGGTGCATTTCCGTCTCTATTACGGTTTTGTTCAGCTAAAACGGCATTAACGCCATCAGCAATTGCTTGCTGGATTGCAGCCGGGGTCATAACTTCGGGGTTTGCTGGTGCGGCGTTCGTGGTTGTTCTCCTAGTTCTAGCCATATTGCTATAAAAGAAGGTATATTATTAGAACATTTATAATAATCTTATCACGTTGAAAATACATATCGATTAATGAATAGTTAAATATAGGTCGTAGTTACAATGATTCGATCATCGTAAATTTTCGTATGTTCGGATGACTTACATAACGAATAAGTTTGACCTGTATGAACCAATATATTACGATATAGTGTATAAAGTTTGCAACGTAAATAAAGATAAAATAAACTTCCATAAATCAATGTCACGGTGTTACAACAGTTATTTGTACTTGTGCAAATGTTTACAAAACACGACAAGATATTCTTATTTGTAGGACATTGATTTTTCTTAACAAGGTGGTGGTCTCATGGTTTTCCTAAGGCCTTGTCTAGGCGGTTTTGGAGTTCTTGAATGGCAGTGGACATGGTTTCCATGGTTTGATCTCGAGCTCTTTCCCTTTCTCGAGCTTCTAGCAGGGCTTGCCTAAGGCATAGGTTTTCAGTATTGATCCTTTCAATTTCTCGGTCTAAAGTCCCCAATGCTATTTCGGTCGAAGTGTTAGCCCCACAGAGTGCTCCTATGAATTCCATTGATTCCCAAAATAAAGAATCCAACTTTTCGACCTTATCCTCTACTGCAAGATGACCAATTATGAGACTGTTCATGTCATCTTCAAAGGTTTCTAGAAGTTCCTACGGAATTTTGTTAAGGATACTAGCGATGGAATCAAGTCGGTCTTCGTGGCGAACCATTCTTGCAGCTAACAATGGTATGGTATGGTGTATGGGTTCCCCAGTGACTGGCAGAATTCGGGAGGTAGAGTAAGAACTTTCCCCAAGTTCCCTTGTTGTTGGTGTTCCTTCTTGAGATCTCCAATATCGCATAATGGGCAATAAGAAAGACCATTTACGAGCATCTGCCCGCTTGTGGGTCCTTCGGCGACTACGGTGAATACTAGATTCTGAGGCGGTTGGGCGGATTGGGTAAGTCTTTCGGTGAGGTGATAGAGGGACACTTCGGTAAGGTGCTGGTGGTAATGCTAGTGGAGGTGATACTATAGGTGATGGTGTTAGTGGCACAGTAGTAGTTTGGTTGTAGAAGATAGTTGGTACTGGTGGTATTACTGGTGGTGCAGGTGGTGATGGCACAACTGATTCAGGTGGTATGGCAAGAGCTGGTGCTGGTACAGCAGTACTTGCTTCATACGGCTGAAGTTGTCTAATTTGCCTAGATCGGCGAATCGGACCAGATGTTGCCAGAGGAGAAGCCTCTGTGTCAGATGCTGGCAGAAATTGCTGGCTTTGCATGTATCTGTCGGTAGCAGGAGACATAGGCATAGGTGAGGTAGCATAGGCTGAAGTAACATCTTCAGTTCCTGAGTTTGAGGACAAGCTGATAGGGTGGGTGTTCGAAGACATGATACTATAATAAATTTCCCGATTAGTAAATGTAAGCATAATTTATAACCAAATTAAAAATGCTATAAAGGTAAATAATACTTTTTACCAATTACTGGGATGCGTAGGCACGAAGGGCGTAGGATGGTATTTTATGAAAATTTTGTCCCGTTTAAAGTGTAGTTATAGTCCAATGTTTCAAAAACACTTGGTTCACTATAACCGTAGCTCTGATGCCAATCTATAACACCTCCAAAATCGATCAATACAGCGGAAGACTTAAAATGTCAGCGGAAGACTTTTGGGGTATTATATTGTGGATCTTTCGTCACAATTATAGAAAACGATTCAAGTGATCGTTTTAAGTTTTATTCAAAATACCAAATATTCATAATTCCAAGAGAATTCATTATTTAACAACAAGTTTTATTTAAAGAGAAATAAACATTTCTTTATTTGCCCACTTCGTGCCGTTGCCATCCATTCCATTTAGTTACCTGAGATAAACATGCTAAAAGTCAACAAAAGTTGAGTGAAATTCATAGGTTTATATTTAAGAGTTTGAACACAAGAGATAGATGTTTATTGTAATATCGATACAAATAAACAAGTTAGAAATCACATTCATTATTGCATTAAGCTCATGACACTCAACGATTCAACAGACATCAATATTTTCATAATAATGATGTAAAATATATAGCCCCCAAGACAGGTATTTGCTAGTAACCTATTATATTCAAATAACGTGCATTTGGTGACTTTCCTCTAGCAACCAAATGGGGATTGTCAATCCCTAATAGATCTATTCACAATTATTTACTTTCACTTTTCAAGTGATTAAGGTTCATGATCGAGGGACTTTTGGCAATAGCTACTTAAGCAATAATAAGATCAGGAAAAGACTTGTGTTCGGTTTTTGAGCATGTATCCCCCCCACAGAAATCAGTTAAGTGTGGGCTATGAACTCACCTTAGTAGGATAGTAGAACAATTGTAATCTCAACGATGCAAGGCAACGGCTTCACACACAACCTAAAAGATATGGCACGTTTCAGTTCTTAAGTCTCGTTTTATTGCGAACATTTATTATTAGTTATGAGAAATCGATAAAGTGCATGCGTGATGTGTTACGTCGTATAAAAATAAATAATGGTTACGTATTGTTTTATTCGTCTAAATTTAGTTATTCGTTATATATGTTTTATTTGCATTATATATATATATATATATATATATATATATATATATATATATATATATATATATATATATATATATATATATATATAATAAGTTACGTTTTATTGTTTGTCATTTTAATTAAAATATATATATATAAGTATAAATATATATAAAGTTTTTATTAAAATCAATATTACCATTCAATCCTTCATGTTTCTCAATTTTACACTTTTTACCCTTAACGGAAAACATTTACGTCGTTAGTCCAAAAATTATATATATTTACATTTTTAGTCCAAATATCAAATATTTACATTCATTGTCCCTAAGTTTCAATATTTACAGTTTATACCATTAGAAAAACAGTTTTATACTTTTCACCCAAAGTTTACAATTTTGACAATTTTAGTCCCTAACTCTCGTACATTTGCAAAAATAGTCCAAACTTTACCAAATTCAAAACTTAGCATTTTTATTAGTTCAATAAGCTCAGAACATTTAGGAAAGCTTAATTCGACAGCTTATTAGCTTATTTTTGGCTTATTTCGTTAATTGGGCTTAACGAGTCCAAAATAAGGGTCCAATAACGATTTTTGATCCAAAGGGTTTGGGGGTATACTTGTTTAGTCGAAATCCATCATTTTAAGTTATAACATCATTTCAAAATAGCTTATACTCCAAGCTTATCGTAATAAGCTAAAACAAGCTTTTTGGGCTTTTTGGCCCACGTAAGGTTTTTAAGTTTCTAAAAACAGTTTTCAATCCGATTTGCTTTAGGTCTCGTTAAGTGCTTAAATGAAGTTATTAGGTCCAAGTATTTATCATTCTCGTTAGTGTACTAGGTGGGAAATTAGATCATACAAAAATATTAATAGGTCGTGTGTTAAAATCAGACATGGCGAAGCTAAAGTGTAAGCCAAAACTCATGCGTAAAAACTATATAAGTTGAAAAATAATCTAAGTGTTTTTAGTATATTTCGTATAGGTCCATACTACTTAGGAACGTGTGATTTTTAGTGTGTATATGTTAATATTAGTTCAAGATTATTATAGGTCCTCGTTAATGGCCTTGCCAATACATGATACGATATATAAAATATATATGTTGTGTTTATTATTTACGTGGTATATATAGTAAGTGTTGGTGCAAAACATAAATGTACGTATATATAAATAGAAAGAAAGAAATCAAGGTCTCACCTCACCTCAAGAGGTGGAGTAAAACAAGACGTATGGTTCGTGTATATGGTTCAATGCCTCGTGGTTCACTTCACGTCTCTCCAAGGTTCAAGTAGTTCCAATCCTTGCTTCCTAGGTTCTCTTCTAAGCGTGGTTCTCCTAGCAATCCTTTCGTCCCTCCATAGCTTCTTCTCGTTATTAATTTTAGTGGTATGGTACGTATGAGTGTATGTAGTGATGTGGTTTGCATGTAAAGCTTATATAGGCTGTATTTTGAAGTGTAAGAAACAAGATAGGCTCACAAGAGTGAAGGTTGCATGTTAGGCGAATAGTAATGCCACAAATATGAACCAATCGAGTATTTGCATAGCTTAGGATTGTGTAAGTGAATCCGTATTCATTCCTGACGTTTCATGTTTGCACATTATTAGTTTACTTGTCATTGGGGAGCATGGGTGGTGAGAAAGGAATGTCTTGACACGTTTTGGTCTTATCTCCTTGGAATGTTTGGTGATTTGCTTTGAACGTTTTTAGGGTAGTAAACGAAAGTGAGTGAGTAATGTTTATGTCTCGTGTGTATCTTGGGCACTAGGTAAATCGTAATGTGTAATAAAATTGGTTCGTTATGTGTAGAAATCGTAAAATACTAGGGTGCATTTGGGAGTGTTGCGGCTGGCAGAAAACCAAAACCAAATAGGGGTGCGTTTGGGCTTGTAACTGGGCTGCTGGTGGTGTCGGCCCAAGCAAAAGAAAGAAAAAAAATAAAGGAGTCCGTTTGGTTTATATTGTGTAATCCATGGCCCATTGAGTGTTGGGAGCCCACCTGGGGTGTCTCGATTATTGTGTCGAAGTTCAAGAATGTTAGTGAGCGTTCTCGGGAAGTTTCGTAGGTTAGGGGAATATATAAATAGTATACGTTATTTAGACGAAACGTATTATTAAATATAAACGCGTTATATAATTATTTATCGTTCGCAATAATTATAGGCAACTTAGGTTGTGTGTAAGCATCGTTCCTGGGTAAACGGTCAATCACAGTTATCGTAGTGGTTCAATATCAAGCCATATATAAAAAAAAATTTGTTACCCGTAAAATGGTGTTAATTCCTTGTAACATCGTTTTATTCATTTGTATGCATTTACTAATCGTAAGGGAAATTTACGAGAGGTTACAATAACCTGAAATAAGAAATACTAAAACACTACGTTAAGTGATTGCGTAGGGGTTGGACCCTACGAACCACCTCCGACGTGTGAATGAGTGATTGGTATGAGAGTTTAAGTATATGCGTAGTAAAGTAAGGTGAAATAGATAGCATACCAGATTTGTCATCGTCCAGGACTATTTATAGGTGAAGAAAACGGTCCTGGAGAGTGGTCACACGTTTGATAGTGATCATGGGGGCGTCCCATGATTTGTGGTAACCGCTAGGGGTTAGTGTCCCATTCCTCCTGATTTAGCGGGGGAGCTAAAGAGAAAGAGGAGACGTGGGTAAGACCTGGTCTTACTAATATGTGGACTTGGCATTGTTCCGTCCTTGAAACTTATCGAGAGATACCCCGAAGGGCTTGATCCTTCGATTGGCAAATTCCCACTTGGTAACTAGATCATTGATGATTAGTTTTACACCAAGTAAAGTTTAAGGAGGCTAGCCAGAGCCTTCGATTATGTAGGTTACGATTACACTCGAAGGGATGTCCTTCGAGCTAATCGGAGGGTACATCATCAAGCCCCCCAGTTGAAAGTCAGATACACACACAAGAATATGTGGCTTACAACTCTATCGTAATTTAATGTTTTTACCATATTAGCTCGTGGGATCCTGCAGAAGAAAATTAACGTCGCCAAATATGCATTAAATGCGCTTAAATACTCTTTAACTAACTCGAGTTATATTACCACTTGCCAAGCCTTGGTAATCCCATACGTCCCCTCAATACTTTAATCCCAATTTGAAATCCAGATATAGCAAAATATCAGGGACACGTGTACGGTGAATATCAAAGAGAAAAGCAATATAAATTTGTTTCAACCAAACCCTAAATCACTTTTTCACTGCGCCCAAAATTCATCCTCCTTACTACGTGCAATCAAACTATACATAGTAGCATCTGTCATTATTTCTTGCAAGAAAAAAAGGTAAATTCTTCCTCGTTAAGCTATATTGTATCGTAGAAGTATAAGTCTTCGTTAAACAATATGGCAAAAAATAACAAATTTGTGATTAAAGAACAAAAATGTACCTTATCAAAAGATGAATTACGTGCTTTTCTTTAAGATTATCCCATTCCAAAAGAATTTAATATTATGCTCCCCAGTAAAAATCAAGCTATATTTGATGCTCCTGAGGGATATGTAGGTCTGTACACTCATGCCTTTAAGTTGTCAAACTTTAGAATACCAATTTGATTTTTGAGTTTATGCAGTACTACCAAGTACACATCTCTAGGTTTAATCCCTTTGGTCTGGCTAAGTTGACGACATTCATTGTAATGTGTAAAGCTTATGGGTATGAGCCTACACTATCAATGCTTAGGGGGTTTACAAACTTGTATCCGAGTGGGGATTGGTTAACTTTGGCAAAAAGAGGTGACCCTGATGTTCCAACCATATTGTTAAAGCCTTTTACAAACATAACGGATTGGAAAGGGAGTTTCTTTTGAATACAAGATGCAATTATACCTCCAGAGTACCCTGCTTTGGTGAACGAACCATACAGGTTTGATAAAAAACGTTTCGACGATGAGTTGTCTTACACTATTCGAAGAAATCCATTGTACCAGCGTCTTGTTCGTCATCCAGTGAATGTTCAATCTTTCCCCGAGCCCATTCTGTACATGGCTGGGATTGTTGACCATTGGGAGGGTTCCCCTATGAAGCCTGAAATTGTTTGTGATGGAAAAAGTATGTATACTCTTTATTTAAATAAATTTGAACAACTTATCTGATGATATTTATCTGTTTTCCTTCGTGTTGCCGGAATGTCTTTCCGAAATTTTGTTGTTGCCTATGGTGCTAAAGAGGCGAGCTTCCTTCCAAGGAATCCTGAGGAAGTTAGCTATAGAGTTGGTTCACCCTCTGTGTCAGTTAATAATCAAGAGGATGATGCAAAGATGGTTGAGCCCCTAGCTTCCCTGCAGCCTTCCAAACCAGACAAAAAATCAAAGCCTATGGTGATAGAGGAGACTTCTCAGTTGGTGGAGAATGTTGCTAAGTCCGATGACCCTTTCTTCGAGGATGATCAGGTGACTATTATTGGCTCCTTTTCTGGCATAGCTGACATGGTTCGAAACAGGAAAGGTACCAGTGCCAAGCCTGTGAAGCCTACTCCCAAGAGGAAATTGATTTTGCTAATGCCTCCCTCCAGGAACACCAGGCAGAAAGGTCAGATTATTACCAAGAAAGCTGCTGAAGCGTTGGATGAAGATATCCATGGTAAGTATATGTGTTATTGATTTGACAGGGATATGTGTATATGTCTTCTAATTGATTGTATATTCCTTAGGTCTTCCGAATACCAAAGAGCTTCCTGATGCTTCTGCTTGCCATCGCCTTGCTTTGCATATTACCCCTCTGAGCTGGAAGTCTGTGCTAACCAACATGCCCATTGAGGAGTTGTGTGATCTACACGACAAAAGCTATACGAGGCAGGCTGTTCTGGACAATCATCTCAATTCTCGAACAAGGGAAGTGGTACAAACCCTTGCTTCTGCTTGGGAGAAGATGGATGAGATTCTGGCAAGAGAGAAAAAGAAAGATCAGGAGTTTGCAGAGGTTCAAGCTAAGTGTGAAGAAGCCTTGAGGGATATTGAGTAGAATCCCCTAGTACAAGACCTTCGTTCTGATATAGCAGGGTTGGAGAAGGAATTGAACAAAATGAAGGTGGAGTGTAAGAGGCTTCAAAAGGAGGAGGCAAAGGTTGTAGGTTACAAGGAAGAAATTGCTGAGCTGGAGATCAAGTGTGGGGACCTCGAAGAAGAGAGGACGAAGCTGGGTGAGCTGGAGATCAAACTTCGTGAAGATCTCGATGGCCTCAGGCGCAAATACAATGCGCTTAAAAGAGATAGGGCTGCTGTTGTCTCGAAGGTCATCCCCTACATAGCCATGGAGTTATATCACAGCGATGAGCTGGGGAAGATGATAGGTGATGCTGTAAATGCTGCCATCTATCATGGGAAATGCACTACTTTGGAGGAAATTGCTGCAACTGGAAAGCCGGTGGACTTATCTGAGATATCCTACTACCGTGTCACTCATAAAGCAGAGTATGATAATGCAAGCAACCTCCTCGCAACTGCAGAGTACCCCTTCCTTGTTGATGCTACCAAAGATCCCATGGCTACGGTTGAGACGCTTCTTTCGAAGAAATCGCGCAGGGTGAAGCCTATGGCTGTGAGCAAAAAGAGCACTCCTGTGAAGCCTGCATCTGTGAAAGCAGCTCCTGAGAAGCCCTCATCTCCAAAGTTGGCCGTCGAGAAGCCTCAGTCTTCGGGTAAAAGTTCTGCTGTGCAGCCATCCTCTCCGAAGACTGATTCAAAAGAAGCTTCCCCCAGCAAGGTCAGTCCTGAAGCCCCCCAAGTTCAGCATGAAAAACTCCCATCTCCTGGTAAGTGAAGGCTACAGTGTTTGCAGTTATTTGGCCCCAAGGGTGGTATGTACCCTTTAAAACAATGTATGTTTATGCCACATGGTTTCTGAACAATTTATGTTTCTGTTGCACGTAAACAATTATCATCTTTTGAGCAACATCGATGCTGCGTACTAAATGTTAATGGGTGTATTTCCCATCTTTGTTTATGTATGCTTTTCTCTTCCTCGTTTATTTAAATAAACGTTATTATACATCCTAAAGCTTAGAATAACTAAGACTTATTGTGTGTATTTTGAACCAAGGTTTTATAGCAATCGTATAATTTAATTGTTGACAGAGGGTTGCGACCCGCTCTGTCTTCATCCTTTAAGTGCAAAGGGCTTTGCATACCCTAAGACTATGTAGGAAAGTTAATGTGAATTTTGGATGTTTTAGTTGCTTTCAAGACATAAGTATCTTGTGCCATCCTTCGAACATTGAACTTGTAATTACTTGGTTGAGTAAATCTTTTTTTGCTAGATGTAACAAAAAGATTCAAGGGTAACAAAAAGATTCAAGGGAAACATGCGATATCATTAAGTGGGTAGGGGAGGATTACATCATTTGTACAAATGAATACTAAGATGCCTACCATTAATGTTTCTTTCCCAACAAGAGAAAACTTGAATACATAATAGAAAATTTTGCAAGTCTTGACTTGCATAAGATGTGGCAAGCCCTTCGTATGCTGACGGAGGATTGCTGATGATGAAACCGTCACTACGTTTGAATAAAACTCATTCCACGCATTCTTCTGTGTAGCCTGCGATTCTATGTGTAGCGGGTTTGTTATTTTGTCGAAGCCTGTTGCTCCGTTCCGGATTCGAGATGCTCTTGATTGTGTGAAACCAAATGTATCTTTGAATCATTTATGTGGTGTTCCTTTTGTTTGGCTCGAGAAAATTTTTTGTTGGAGGACATACTTGATTCGCATGTTTCAGCTGGTTCGTTACTTTATCCTTCGAAAGGATCGTTTTCCCCGATTCTATGTTATATTCCTCCAGCTCCGTAGCCCGTTTTACCATTATCCTTGTTCTGTCAGGGTTTAGGAGCAACCTTTCGAATGGCTTATCTGTAAGTACTCTGATGGTATGATCCTTGAAATATTTTTGGAGACGTCTTGTGGCATCGATTAAAGCTAGGATTAACTTTTCTGATGCCGCATAGCCTCGTTCCACATATGGTAAGGCTCTACTCACAAAATATATCGGTATTTGTAGATGTCTTCTTTCCGCGAAAAGCATGGCACCAATCTCGTCAGGGGACATTGCTATGTGTAGGAACAACACCTCTCCTCTAGTTGGGTGTGCAACTGTTGGTATGATTTCCATGCAATTCTTCCATCTTTGGAAGGATGTTTCGGCTTCCTTATTCCATTGATATGATAAGTCATTGATGACTTCATTGCGAACCTTGTAGGTAGATGAAGATCTGTTAACACCCTTCGACAGAAATGCTTTTAATGTTTCCAAGTTACTTCTTAGATCTTGAGTCCCCCTTCGCATTTGCAATTCTGATGAGGTCTCTTCATTGGTTGGCTTGGTTTTAATTGTTTGTTTTGCGAACGGGTGTTCGTTTGATTCTTCTTTTTCAATGCCAAAGGAACACATTACTGGGTTCAACTTTAGGTTGATCTTTCTCAGTTGTATGAGGGTCTCTTCTACATCATGAAGGAGATCTTCTTTTGTCATGCTCTGGGTGATTAAGTATGCACCTTGAATTTTCATGTTCCTCCCTATCTGTTTTTCGAAGACCCTTTGGATCAGCCTATTGTAAGTGGCTTCGATGTTTCGTAAACCGAAGGGCATACGCGTGAAGCAGTAGGAGCTTCCTTCTACATGAAAGGACGTTTTTTCTTCGTCCTCTTTTGCCATCTTTATCTGGTGGCATCCCATGTTTGTATTAAGGAAGCATTCCCAACGAACTCCAGGTATCGATTGCTTTTCTCCTTCTGGCAAATAGCTTTCTTTTCGGAAAGCTTTGTTGATGTCTCTAAAGTCAACCTCTAGTAACTTTTTTCCATTTCTTCGCAGGGCTACCGTTGGATTAGTAACCCATGTTGGGTTTTCTATCAAGGACATCTTTGATTCTACCCGTTTGGATTTGATCGTAGGGCTGAGCTCTTTGAAGCAATGCTCATAGATTACCTCGCAGGCACTTCCATAGTCCATATAAATTTTGTTCACCTCCATATTCGTGACTATGGCTTTAATGATCACTGGATCCTTCGAAGGAAAGTCTCCTATTTCGGACGGGAACGTTATTTCTCTTGCATCGTGAGCTTCTCTCTCAGGGATCTTCCTTTTCAATCGGCAGGAATCCCATCGAACCATTAGGATAGGAATTTCCTGAGGAGTATTATCCTTTCCCAGTTGCGTATCGGTGGTTTTCTCTTTGCTCTTTCTTATCCCTTTCACCAGATGTGTTAATTGCCCAGATTTTACCCCCTCTTCTATCTGCTTTCTCAGTTCTCGACAGCTGTTTGTTTCGTGACCAATGTCTTCATGGAAGTGGCAATATTTAGTAGTATCTCTGCTCCTGCTTTTCCCCATTATGCGAGGGGGTGGTTCGAAGGCTTAGGCAGCCTTCTCTGTGGCTAAAATCTCCCTTGGAGACTTCGTGAGATTTCCTAATAGACCATGATTCGGACCCTTGTTGTAAGGGGTAAACCTATTATGGTTTTTGTTTTTGTTCTTTGACCCTTCCCATGAAGACGATTTTATTCCTTTATTGCTCTCCACCGGAGCTCCATTGGTAGATACCTCTTTGGCTTCTATCCATGTATATGTTTTTTTCCATCAGGCCTTTGTATGTTGCCGGAAGATCTGTAGATAAGAATTCCGCAAGAGTCCGGTTGCGTAGGCCATGGACGAAACCAGAAATACGTTGCTTTTCGTGCAAGCCTAGAATCTGCAGGGTTTCGTCAGTGTATCTAGTGACAAAGTTTCTTGTGCTTTCGTTATCCTTCTGCTTAATATTGTGCACTGTGAGGTGCGTTCTTGTGAATTTCTTCTGTTGGCTGAAGTGAGATCGAAACTTAGCCTTCAAATCGTCAAGGTTGATAATGCTTCCTAGCTTCTGCCCATTCCACCAAATATGTGCTGAATCTCGGAGGGTATATGTGAACATGTGACAGGCTACTGGCATGGCCCATTTCTGCATTCTTATAGCTCCTTCAAATAAATGTAAGAAATTATCTGGGTCCCCCTTTCCATCGTAAGTGCCTATATGTGAAGGCATCTTTAAACCATCCGGCAAGGGATAATCTTCGATCCATCTCACGAAGGGTGTAGTGGGGCCCACGGGCTCAGCATATGGATGGGCATACGGTGGTACGTTCATCGGAACAGTATGGTATGGATTAATAGGAGGGGGTACTCCCAAAGAAGGCCGACTAACATAGAAAGGATGAGGCGTACTCGTGTTTGGAGTGTAACCAGTATACATGGTATACGAGGGGTATACCATGGAAGGATTATAGGGCATAGCGGTTTGTGAAGGATACTGATTGCCAGGTTGCCCATTAATTTGGGGATAAAGAATTGGAGGGTAGCTCTGGACCGGGAATTGAGGATGCAGGCCAATGGGGGGAAGACTCCCTCCTGTGTTGACTGGGCCTAGGTTACCCTCCACACCAGACGCGTGGGATGGCTGTAGAGGGATTCCTTCTTCGGTCCTTCCTAAGTGAGCTGCTAATAATGGGGGTAGGTTTACCTCCGTGTTCTCCCTCCGCCGACTCCTCCTGTTAGAGCCTTCGACGATAGTTCCTTCCCTCCTCGTGGGTGTTATCTCGGGAATTCCTTCGAATCCTACACTTCTTCCTTCAACCCTTCTACTTGCGGATGACCCAATGCGCAGGATAGGGTGGTGAGCCCTATAGATTGAAGGTCTTGGTTCCCTTTTGATCTCCTCATCATACTCATCGCTGGAATATTCTAACTCCCTACGCATCTCCGTATTTCTAATTTGTCTCCCTCGAGCCCTTAGCAAGGACTCCAACTATTCATAATTAGCGTCGACAAAGGCGGGGCTAATGATGAGTTCTGGCTTGGCCGAAGTGGATGCATGGTGATTGGGCGTTATTTCAGGATGAGATCGTGTAGTAAAGGTGGAGACCGTGATTGGCGGCAGGTTGTTAGCGTCTGTTACGGGCAAAGGGGTTAAGGACGAGAAACCGGGTGGGGGTGTAACTTCTCGTTCTGAATTCATGCCGGAATAATAGTGAGTGTATTTGACTTGGTTATTTTGCTTGAAAATAACGGGACTAATTGTAGCGGGTCCCACGGATGGCGCCACTGATTGTACAATATTTTGCACTACCAGGCCTTCAATGGTGATCAAAGGAAAATGAGGGGTGTTGTGATTGCGCCAAGCTTGGATATAACCTGAAATCAGAAATACTAAAACACTACGTTAAGTGATTGCGCAGGGGTTGGACCCTGCGAACCACCTCCGGCGTGTGAATGAGTGATTCGTATGAGAGTTTAAGTATATGCGTAGTAAAGTAAGGTGAGATAGATTGCATACCAGATTTGTCATCGTCCAGGACTATTTATAGGTGAAGAAAATGGTCCTGGAGAGTGGTCACACGTTTGATAGAAATCATGGGGGCATCCCATGATTTGTGGTAACCGCTAGGGGTTAGTGTCCCACTCCTCCTGATTTAGCGGGGGAGCTAAAGAGAAAGAGGAGACGTGGGTAAGACCTGGTCTTACTAATATGTGGACTTGGCATTGTTCCGTCCTTGAAACTTATCAAGAGATACCCCGAAGGGCTTGATCCTTCGATTGTCGAATTCCCACTTGGTAACTAGATCATTGATGATTAGTTTTACACCAAGTAAAGTTTAAGGAGGCTAGCCAGAGCCTTCGATTATGTAGGTTACGATTACACTCGAAGGGATGTCCTTCGAGCTAATCGGAGGGTACATCATCAGCTACAAAACGGTTAAAATATATATTGGAAACACGAAAGACTTCCCGTGAAACATACAGTAAACTCTCACTAAATTAATATTTTCTGTCATGTTTTGTCTGTACCTTTTAATTTCTAACAGTGTAATATTGCAAACACTTGTGTAGGACCTAGCAGTGGCCCTGGAGGTCAGGTATAATAAATGAGTTTGAACCGAGTATAATACACAATTTACATAATGTTTATTTTCATATAAAGTAATGACGTTTGTTAATAATAACCTTACATTATTACATAGGCATTGTTCAAAGTAATTGAGCACGAACTTGAGGTTTGGTGTGTGGTTATTCACACACCTTTTTCTGGCCAAATTAAGACCAAAACAAACACAAACTAACCATAATTGCCAAAGATATTTTGTTTTTGTGTTTGTGATCGTGCAAGAACGGATATTTCAGAAATTGGCATAAATCAGGCCGAAAAGGACAAAAATGAGCACGAATTTGGAAAACGTGTCAAAAGCCAAAGTCGGGGAAGCAAATTGCCACTTTTTGAGCTCGGATTGTCAAAACACACCCTTGGGGATCACAAAATTCTAGAAATAGTCCTTGGAACAAAAGTTTGCAAAATTGGCATAAATGGTCCCTCAAGTTTGAAAATTGACAGAAATGGCCCCTGAGCATTGGATTTGGATGAAAAGTCAACAAAGTTCCTTGGGAATTCCAAAATTGTCATTATTGATCCCTTGGTGAAAGTTTGAAGAAATTACAAGTTTGATCCCTAAACTTTCAAGATTTGGCACTTTTAGTCCTTGGATGTTTAATTATGAAAAATTATCATTCATGGTCCTTATACTATTGAGACTTGGCAAGTTACACCCTTGAAATAACTTTGGGAAAATCACAACTTCAGTCCCTTAAAATTCAGAAAATTGCAAAGTTGGTCCTTGTTAATTCTACAACCAAACGGATCCTTATTAGTCATAAAAACCCAAGTCCAAATCCAATACAAATATGAACCCACAACCTGATCCACTCCACCCCTTCTAAGCCCAATCCACCCAAAGCCCTTTTCCCTTTTTAATTGTAAATACCACAGGGTCAACGCCGTCAAACCCAACCCCCTTTTCCTCCTTCCTCCTCAACTTGACCCTGCACACCCTGTCACTTCCACCTCCCCCCACCATCACCATTACATCCCACTGCCCAACATACCTTGCAACTACAAAACAACAACAATTAATGCAAACACCCCTCTTGCAAGATATACAGGTCTCAATTGCTAATCCCTTTTTATCGCCAAAATCATCCAAGGGCCAAGATTAAAATTCACTCATCCAACGGCTCAGAAGAGAAGTGGGAAAGAACCAGGGGACCTTTTTGAGGGTTATAAATAGAGAAAGAAGGAAAGAAACCAAGCAGCCAACTAGTTTAGTTTTTAGCAATTTTTAGGTTAAGTCAAAATTATTGTAACTTTCATTTCCAGTAAAACCTTAGCTTGTAACTTGTTTCTTTTAAATTAATATAAGTTCTCAGTTCTTAATTTCAAGTTATTACAACATTTTCAGTTTTATTTTAGAATTCAAGCTTTTTAGCAAAAATATGGTTTAAGCTTTTTAGTTGTCACAAGTGTTTTACAAGCTCACTTAAGCTCTCAAATATATAAGGAAACAATAAAAATAAAATAAAATCAAAGAAACAAATCATAACAGGGTACCTAAGCACTGACATGATGGCTTTTGGAAGTTGCTAGTATTGGAATAGCAAGAAGGACTTTTATTTGGCTTATCTCTGATAAGCTAGGAGCTTGTAGAGCAGCTCCTCGAGCCATTTAGACCTTGTTTTGAGCAAAGGTCCATTGTAAGATCCAATTTTTAATTTCTAGTTAATTTATTTTAATTTAGTGAATTTACTGTAGCATTGCTTATCCTTGCTTATCTCTGTGCTTATGTTGTGTTATCTAGTCATAATATTGCTTATTTAGTAGTATTAGTTTATTAAAATCCATTGTACTCAAAATCTTAGTTTAACTGTCATTTTAGCCTTTTATAGCATCTTAAGTATTTGAGGTTTAAACTTATGTCTCTGTGCTTGTTTTAACTTATTATAGCATAACAAGTCATTAGAAACCTGTTCCATAGTATTAAATACTCATTTGTTTCAAAAAGCAAAACTCAGTGAAACTAGTCATTTTCCATTTAACTCAAGTTCACTACATAACCTTTGGTAAGGTTGGTTTTTGGTTTAAAATCAGTTCTCTTAGCTTATTTATCAGTCCTAGATAAGTGGTTAAGTTTGTCTCATCATTTCACTTTGAAAAACCAAAAATCAAGTTTCATATCAGGTTGTTTGGATTTGCTTTCATATCTGTGTTCCAGTGTGTTTGTGATAGTGTTGTTAGTCATTTCATGTCTAAGTAGGTTGCATTAGGTTAGTGAAAGCATAAAAACCAGGTCTTGTTTGAGCAAAAGTCAAAATAGCCTTTGATCTAACCTCATTTGATCACTATTTGGATTTCAAGTTCAAGCAATCATCAAATCAGTTCATAAGTTGTTAGTATAGCTTATATTCATCTCCTTGTAGCTTAAAACCACTTATTCAGTCACCAGGACTTAATCAAATCTCACATTAGCCAACATAGAATCATAATCTAAAAAGTTAAAAGTGCAACTTTTTCATAAATCAAATTTTTGCAAGAATTTTCATGGTCTCATTTTTTCACAGTTAGCCTTTGAGCTTTCTAAAAGTTAAAATTTGGCAGCTAAGCTTGTTGAACCATATTTTGTTTTAATTTTAGAAAATTTTCTAGTAACTTATTAGTGTGCTTATTTGGACCTGCAGGGCAAGCTTGTGCCCTGCACCAGGATAGTGATCCCATAGACCTAGTTTCATAAGCCCCTCCAAGGCTTATCTGTGAGCTCTAGCTTATGATCCTTGACTTTTTGAGAAGCTCAATAAGCCATCTTTTCATTCCAGTGCTTATTTTGGCTTTAGAACCCTTTGCCCATAGCTTATTTGTGACCTAAAGACTCCCTGACCATTCCTGTTGATCCATCAGCAGGAACCATAAGCAAACTTCACAAGCCCCTCCTTGGCTTATTAGTGGACCCCAGGGTCTGCTTATTGGCTTTTTGGATAGCCCTCCTGGCCATCTTTTTGGATCAAGTTTTATTTTGGACCCTTGATCACACCTGTGGGCCCCACATAGGGCTGCAATTAGCTCCATATGGCCTATTTGGTCTGTGTGGTTTTGGATTTGCTTATTTTGCCTTATCTCCTTATTTAGTGTGCTTTTTCTGTTGTTCTAGCTTATTTAGTGTGCATCTTAGTTAGTTATAGCTTATTTTGTTTGTGGTAGCTTGTTTGTAGCTTATTTCACTCAAAATCCATCAAAAATCCTTAATAAGCTATCTGTTAAGCTCATAAGCCTGCATAGTTCTTATTTCTGATTTCTAAAAAGTTGGTTTCATAAACATAGCTTAATATCAGTTGTTTATTAGTTTGGTAAAAAGAAAAACAAGAAAAACCAAAAATAAAATAGGTGATAGCTTCTATTTAAGTCATTTGGCTTATTTTTCAACTTTTCCAAAAGCATTTTCCAATTTTATATTTTTCTTAATTTCCTGTCATATTAAAAGAGTTGTGTAAAAATTTTCATAATTTTCTGAGTAGATTTAGTATTTATAATAATTAATTTTAGTTTATTTAGTTTTAATTGAAAAATCAAAAATAAATTTCCTTTCTGCTTATTTATAAGCAATAGTACCTTTTTATATTTTTTCTAGGTTTTATAAATCATAAAGTATTTTTAGGAAAATGTTCATACTTCTTACTGTTCATTTAGTATTTTTCATAATTAAATTAGTTTAAATAGGATTTAATTAATAATTAAGTAATTGATATTTAAAATAGCTTATTTATAACTTTTATAAACTTTTTATATTTTTTAGGATTCTTGTAATGGTTAATTAGTTTTATAAAAATTTCCATAATTTTCTAAGTCATTTTAGTATTTTCTTAATTCAAATTAATTTAAATTAGTTTTAATTAATTATTAAATAGTTTTTAATTAATACTAAAGAATAAAATAATCAAAAAAATAATCTTCTTTTTTATAAAATTTTCTTTTAATATTAAGTATGTAAAAAAGTCATTTTCACCCCCTCTAGTTTATTTTTGCTTAAATCTCACTTTTTTCTCTATACGTAAATACGTTTAATTTACGTTTTAGGTTTAATTTCGTATCTGATATTCCTGTGATTGTTAATATTGTTATTTAGCTTAGTCCCAATCATTTCCAGTAGTGTAATCAAATCCAAATCATTATCTGGTTACTATCCCTCAATCACTGTATCTCAAAACGTTTTCCCAAATACAATTTCAAACTTGTTGGGATATAACGACCCGTGAGCACACTGTGCTTTCAACAGATCATAAATTGATTACTACTCCCACTCAGGCTTGACCTGTTTACCCTTTCTGATTAATCTGTTAGGTTGGTTTGGGAGGAGTCAAGGTTATTGTGCGTGTGCATGAAGTACGTTGCAAATATGAGTGTAAAAAAGAAGAGTAAGTTTACAAAACCCTCATGAATATACAATTTTTTTTTCCGTAATATCAAATTTGCTGGCTGAACTATGGTTATGGTTTGAAATTTCAGGAGATCAAAAATGGCTAAGGAAGTAGCCGAGATCAAGGATGAAGCAAATTTATCAAAGCAATCACCTTTAAGGTTTTGCTAAATTCCTTTTTTTAACGTCATAGTTTACTTCAGAGTTGGCTTTTTCAGCCCTTTGTTTGCTCTTTGGAATAACCGATCTTTCGCGTGGGGGGCATTGGATTCATTGTTCTCAAACAATGTCACCTGGTGCAGGAAATTCAAGGATATATGCTCTTGAGTCACGCTTGCCACCTCATCCATCACAATTGTTTCAATGGCCTCATGACTGTCAGAAGCTGAAGAGTGAGAACGGTCGTTGGAATCAAGTTCGTTCTCTCGTTGATCAGTTTATATATCTATAATATACTGATATAAGTGATAACAAATTTAATAAGTGATGCGTAGGGATTGCACCAGGCTTTACCTCTCAAGGGATCTTGAGAAGCTTACAACCCCCACCAGGCAGTGTACCTGATCGATGTAGTATAGTATAATGACAAGTATCGGGGGATTGATCGTTCAACTAGGAATAGTGTTGCTAGAATTAGAAAACCTAATTACTAGTTCTAGAGATGAGAGATGATTCTTTTTGTATTTTTATATTTTTTTTGAAAGCAAGTAAATATCTCGGGTTTGAAGGATTTGGGCGGAATTAGTTGCTAGTCAACTAACCCAATACTAAAGATGCAATCAAAATAAAATACTAAAAACGAAAATAAAACTAAATTAAACTGAGGTTGTGAGCAATAAGTGGAGAAATGTGTTTACTTAGATTTCACTACTCCCTAGATATCTTTTACACATTAATTACTTGTTATAGTTGCGTGGATGATGGATTGTATTCCTTAATACCATTCATGGAGTGGCGTACTTACTTCCCCAATCCTATGAGTGCCTACTTCACTCCTATGTCGAGCCGGCTAAGAAGCTCCTAACATGGGATCATTAGAATTTACTCATGCATTAAATACAACCAATAAAACCTAGTACACATCGGTTCATGTTTCCTAAGACGTTCAAGCATGTTACCAATTGGAGATCTGCCAGTTTTCTTTAGCCTAACATTGAAATCTTTCATCCAAAACAACCATAAACAAGTAATCAACACATAATCAACATCTAGGTTTCATTAGATCTAAGCAAACACAAGATAAATCTTGCCTAGCATGGTGGAATCAAGACAAACACAAGATATAGACAACCAACACATAGACATATTGATTGAATTAAAAGAATACTTATCTCAATAGCACATGTAAGGGTTTAAGGGCTGAAAACCCTTGAAAAAGCTGTAAATACGTATATGGTTCGGCCTTAGGGTTTCTCCAAACTTGTTCCTCTTAATAAATGAAAATTAGAAAACTATATATAGATATCAGAGGCTGACGGCGTCAAGAACAACCTTGTGACGCCATCATCTCGCCGCCAAAATAATCCTCGGACTGCCTTGATCTACTTTTGACGCCGTCATGTAATCCACTTTTGTAGGCCATCACATATTTAACTCTTGACGCTCTACTTTGTAACGCCTTCATTTCTGTACTAGGTCGTCATGATCTTTACTCTTGTCGCCGTCAGGAAAGTACTCTTGACGCCGTCACACACTGTTCCCAACTTGAAAAATTAAGTCTTTGGCGTTTTCTTCACTTTTATGCTCCAAAAACGTCCGAATTGCTTCCTTTTCAAGATTTCACTCCCAAAGTACCTAAAATCACAAAAGGAACGATTTAGGGCAATATTTGATCAAATAAATTCAATTCCGGGCTGAAATGACTCCCTAAAAGTGGTTCATTTTTCACCTCATCATATACCCTTACACTTGAGATTTGCTTGTCCTCAAGCAAATGCGCTTTTATTCTAGTCAAAATACAAGTTAGGGGTCATTTAACACTAATATAAAAGTAATTACAACAAATAATCGTTCCACTAAAGACCAAAGACAAGCACGGAGGTCATACACAAGCACCTCACAAATAGTGTTTAGATACTCACATCTCTCGGGTGTAATAAAGTATAAATTACAATATGGAAATGGAAGATATCTCTCACTACCTGTCATAGCAAAATAGATTACCATAGGCTTGGGAGAGGATCAAACCTCCACCACATGGCGTAAGCACCTAGGATAAACTATCAAAGAGATCTTTTAAAGGGTTGTAACGTTAGGTGTAGGGATATGAAATACACGGTTTTGTTGGATATAGGCAGTCTTTACTGGTGGCGAGTTAACAACCTTAGTTAATTACATGTACAATATGGCGTTGCTAAGCCAAGACTAGACTCGACTTAAGCTAATAAATGAAAAATAACAAAAACATAAAATGAATATAGAATGAAACGGGATGGTAGTCCGTATGTTTTTTTTTTTTTTTTTTTTTTTTTTCCTCTACCATCCAAAATAATACATCATAAGGGATGAACATTCCCCTTACACTTGAATTTTTACATATTTTACAATAAACTAATCTAATGACTCGAATTAAGAAAATCAAAACACTTGGAGCACTTTTAAGATTAACGTACATATGGGGGTAATAAATGATGTTCTTCCCCATTACTCCATAAAATAAGTACTTTACCCATGAGTCCCAATCGTCCCAAAACAATATGTACAAGGATATGACTCGACTTAGCAACCATGTAATCAATTAGATAGTTAACTTAGGGTTTAACAAATAACAATAATGCACTAAAAATGAGCGCATACACGGAAGGCTAAGGCGATTTGGTTGTACATTTAAGTGGGGTGTAACAAATTCTTCCTTTAATAAAATGCTTAAAGTTAGAAACGAAAAGATAGTCTCGGAGGGGTGTACTAGGGGTTTCGTGTACTAAAAATGAGTACAATGCTAAGGTGTGGGAAAAATTAGTTGACTTAACTAGCCAAGTAATATGACTTAAATGGTCAAGTAATTATAATACGGGTTTAACACAAGGGTGATCCTAATGTCTCTTATCATGTAGTAAATCCTACTACACGAATGAAGTCTCACTAGCGATCTCGGGATGCATCACTAACGCAAATGCTAGAATCTAAATGCTACCGGTACACTCATAAGCACTAATAGTAAATGCTTTTCCTATCAAATCTAAAGGCGAACCTCACATATTTGGGTGGAAAATTTTTCTGAAAGTACGGTTGTGTGCTAGTCATACAATCTCCTATCCATGAGACGCTTGCTATGGCTAAAGTTTCACTCCTAAATGTTGTAAAAAATTTTAAATTTGGCGCTAAAATTACACTAACAAGTATTTCTCATAGTTTTATTACACATCTACTATCAAACAAACAAACTCAAGCGAAAGTGTATTTGTAAGGTATCATCATTTTACCCTCCCCTTACACTTAGGATGAACATTGTCCCCAATGTTCAAGTAAAGAATATAAAAGTGAAATAAGTAAAACAAATGAAATCAAATACTCCCCTGATTCGCTCGGTATGGATAATAAGGTGGCCAGGTTAGATCTTCCTCCAAGAAAATGAACAATCAAAGCTTCCCTTCCAGAATATAAATCATCTTCTTGTCATACATAACCTGTAAATCCTAAGAAAACAAACAAGACAACCTCGCATAAAATCGGCGGCAATCTACATAAGTTACTAAATCCTAGAAAACAAAATAAGATATAATGTTTGTGGAATGAAGTTTGCAGATTTCCTGAAGATTATAAAACTTAATAATTCAACAAAAACTTTAAAACTCCGTTAGAAAAACAAAACTGGTAAAATTACCAGATTTTTACACGTGACGCCGTCAAGAGCAAGCTCATGACGCCGTCAAAAGTGACCTGCAGAAATTCTTATGTTAAGTTTCCAGAGACTTTCTGGAAAAACTTGGTCCTACTTCCTGGAAAATCCTGCAAAACTTCATTATGACTCAATACAAGCATTTGACTCTAACAAATACGAATATATATATGTTCACTTAATATTGTGGAGAATCATGATCGGTTTGTTTCTTAAAAACATATTTGGGGTTTCCCCTTACACTTATCTTTTTCAAAAATACCTTTAGGTGGAGTTAAGACTAGGCCAAAACAACTAAGTAAAGTATTTCCACTTTTTAGTTTAGAAACATGATCTACCAACAATAAAAATAAAGCATGCATACGGAAGCAAATAACAAACAAACAAAATAAAATCACACAAAGCATGGGTTGGCTCCCAAGAAGCGCTTTTCTTTATTTACGAGTCTTGTAGCTAGACTCAAGGTCATGGGTTACTACGTGATACGGGTGAGTTCCTCATTGAGGACATCTTTGGGATAAAACTTAGGTTTCAACTTCCTATCGGTTTTCTTAGTACGGTATGACCTTTCAAACTTTTCTCCGTCCGGATCATACAAAGTCATCCTCATATGCCATGATCCGTCACCTTCTTTAGGTGGCTTGTCCCACCTCCATTTACATTTGTCTCCCTCTCTTTTCCACTTATTCATCTCTATATTAATAGGCATTACGCTCAAGAACTCAATCATCTTCCTAAAGACTAAGGGGTCCTCAAAAGGATTTAGCTCTTCATCTCTAGCTATGAGTTGTTCCACTGAATGTATCTTTTCAATGAAATCCTTTTCTAGACAGAATGGGCGTTGAGGTCCTATAAAGTTCCTTTCTATCCAAGGTCCATATCTAGATGGTCTCCTATTCATCTCTACCCAATGTGGTGTCGGTTCATCATCACAATCATAACTATGCTTCTTAACATCGTACACCGACCAAGTATCACCTTCACCTCCCGCTATCTTAGACTCCTTACAATCTATCATGGCGCTAGCGGTTGCTAAAAATCCTCTTCCTACCAACAATGGGCATGTAGTGTCACTAACCATGTCTAGGACGTGAAAATCTGCTAAGATAGTTAACTTTCCTACGTGAACAACTACATCCTTAATCATTCCAACCGGGTGGGCAATACTTCCATCCGCTAGACATATCAATACCTCCGTTTCCTCTAACTTTCCTAGCTTAAGAGTGGTGAATAGGGATAAGAGAATCAAGTTGAGGCTTGACCCTAAATCGGCTAGTGTGTCGAAAGCTTCAGATCTTCCTATTTTACAAGGCAAAACAAATATACCCGGATCATCAAGCTTTTTACCTAGTTTAAACTTCTCATATTTTTCTAGGAGGGCACTATAGTAGGGAGCACGGGCTAAGACATCAATGACGGGGCGTTCAAGGTGAAGTTCCTTGAATTCATCGTCAAGGTCTTGCGTAGGAGGTGTTTCAACTATACTTTTGACCGGTTTTATATCGGGTGTTTTATTTGATTGATCCTTTTAAAGAATTTGGTTTTGTTTGAAACACGTGCTCATTGATTTAACCGAGTAGTATTGTGGACACGAAGTGGGTGATGAAACTGATAATATGGAATTAACGTTTAGTTTTGGATTCTTGACTGTGTCGCTTGGGAGTGCTCCCATTTCTTGGTCATTGAGAACTTTCAACAATGCGTCAATTTTGGTGGTCATCTCGCTTTGCTTTTGTTTGAAATCGGCTTCAAACTTAGATATGCTAGCTTCTTGAGATGCCATGAACTTAGACATCAATCCTTCAAGATTGTTGGTACTACCATAGTTGTTAGAAGGATTGTTGTTGAAGGTACGGTTAGAGGGTGGACCGTTTGATTGGTAACGACTAGGCGGATTGGAAGAATTGGGTTGATTTTGTTTCTACCTAAGGTTTGGGTGATTTTTCCAAGAGGGGTTGTAGGAATCACCGTAAGGGTTTGGCTCGGGTTTGAAAGTGTACCACTTATCTCCCGCTTTGTCGGTATGCGAGGATGCGTAGTCCGCAAAAGCTATTCCGGGGAGTTCCACACAATCACGAGTGTCATGGGGACCACTACATAATTCGCATGAAGAAGTGATTTTGTTCACTTGGCTTGAAGGCTTAGGAGCTTCGTAGGATTTCATGAGAAACTTGACTTGGTCCTCAAGTTCCATGATCCTACAGTCGGGAGTGCTAGAGTTGTTCGAAGGCAAAGATATTGCCTTGACCATTTTGTTCAAATCACGGGGATCATTCCAACTTTCGTTCTCATAGAGAGCAAGATCTTCTATGAGTTCCCATGATTGTTCCGCACTTAGATCACGTAGCTTACCACCGGCCGATTGGTCAATGGCTCGCCTCGTGGAGAGATCGATATGGTCATAAAAGATTTGGACTTGGAGCCAAAGATCTATGCCATGATGAGGGACTTTTTGAAGTAAGTCCTTGAAACGAGTCCATGCTTCATAAAGAGATTCATTTTGACGTTGTTGGAACATCAAGATGTCATTTCTAAGCTTAGTAGTTCTCGCCGGTGGGAAAAATTGAGCAAGAAAACGAGTGGTGAGATCATCCCATGTGGTGATGGATCCCGCGGGTAAACGCTTAAGCCATTGACTAGCTTGATCCCGTAGAGAGAATTGGAATAGGTGTAATCGGGTTGTCTCTCTAGTTGCAACATCTAGGTCTATGGAGTCTACGATTTTTAGGAAACTAGACGAGTACCCGTGCATAGCAACGGGATTTTATAGCGACAAATAATTTATTGATAAAAAAAAGTTTATAGCTTATAAACGAAAAATAATAAAAGTTTGAAGATTTGGTAATTAAACATAATGTTTTGAAACCCGGTTCGACCAGGGTGGTTCAACCGGTTGAACCATTCCGGTCGAAAAATGGGTCGATTTAAACCGGGTCAACTTGCTAGGTTAGGTCGAAAACGGGTCAAATTAAACTGGGTCAATCCGCCGGGTTTGAAGCGTCTCGGGTCAACCCGGTTTGTGTTTTAATTGGTTATATTTAATTTGGTAGATATGTTTTTAATTGGTTGTATAGTGTGAATAAACCATTGTACTTTTTTAAGTAATGGATAATCTTTTGAAACCCGGTTGGTTCAACCGGTTGAACCGTACCGGTCGAAAAATGGGACGAGTTAAACCGGGTCAACTTGCTAGGTTGAGTCGAAAACGGGTCAAATTAAACTGGGTCAACCCACCGGGTTTGAAGCGTCCCGGCTCAACCCGATTTGTGTTTGATTGGTTGTATTTAATTTGGTAGATATGCTTTAATTTGGTTGTACAATGTGAATAAATAATTGTACTTCTAAGTATTGGGGTGTTTTAATAAGAGTATTAATTACATTTCACTTTCTCTCTCATTTGACCATTGTTAAAAACTCAACATTTCACTTTTGACCATTTTTCCATTATAGATAGTATAGATCCTTAAGATGTTGATATGGATCTTCGGAACGAAGTCCATGGAATGCACATCCGCTTTGCACCAACCGGATGGTGTCGGATCGCAAGGGGGTCACATTGGCTCCGGTGAGCTCAATGGTGTTTCGGTAGCCTTGGTGGCTAGGTCGGGAATACTCTCCTAAGGTTCGGGGCCTAAGAGGTTCTAGTGGTGGGTTTTGTTGTGGTGGGATGACGGGTTCAAAGATTGTGGAAAACTAGAAGGGGAGTTGAATAGTTTTCACTTCTTTTTGATTTTATAAAAACTTTGTTTCAAAATGTTAATTCAAATTTATTCAATTGTTTGTTTGGAAAACTTCAATTAGAGTTTAGTGAGAAAACAACATATAATCAATATGATCAATTATATATGTAAGCTTTTGGAAAAACTTAGTTTTATGAATGGAGCTTTGGTCGATCTTTATGTGAATACGTTTTTCTTTTAAAATCTTAAAACGTTTTGTATCAAATTATCTATCAAGTTAAACTTAATATGAGAAGTGTGAATAATAATCTATTTGACCATATCATGCGATTATACACACAATCACAATATTAACTACTATGTTCAACACAATCAATCATCACAACTATATAAGCAACAACTAAGACATGTAGGCAAGCATAGAAGTAAAGCGATAAATGCAAGAACAAATGATATGAGATAAGAGAAAGGAAATGCAAACCGGACACGATGATTTATAGTGGTTCGGCTACAAGGACACCTTCCTTGTTCCTACTCCACTCCCCGAGTCACCTACTCGAGAGTTTTCTTCACTACTCAACAAGCTCCCTTTTGGCGGAGAAAACCGTACACAACTTTTGCTTACACCATTTAACGACACTAAGCTAAATGTCGAGTTCTAATAGTAGCTAGAACCAATCTCACAACACAACTTCGATCACTACACAACTTCTACACAACTTCACGACTTCACGACTTCATCACAACTTCTTCTAAACTTCTTCACGGCTTCACAACTTCTTCACGTCTTCACGACTTCATAACTTCATCACAACTTCTTCTAAACTTCTTCACGGCTTCACAACTTCTTCACATATTCACGACTTCACAGCTTCATCACAACTTCTTCTAAACTCCACTACTTAATCACACACCTACATCTTCACAACTACATGTTTTCTCCACACTACTACTTCCTCCCACTACTTCTTACTCACTCATTGAATCACTACTAAGTAAGATCATCTTGATCTACTTATTACATATACATAACTCACAACTTCACATAAGCACTAACTAGATCCTAATACATCTTTGGCTTTATGATAGGGAGAATTCTTCTCTTGTACTTTGAGTGATGAGAAATTGGATCACTTGAAACAAAGATTAATAATCTTATGATCAAAGGGTTTTAGAAGGATGTTTAGAGAGAAATGGATCTGAAAATTTTTGTGCAAAAGGTGAGAAAAATTCCAGGTTTGAGGTGGTATTTATAGGGAAAAATTTCTGACCAAATCTGACAGGGGAGCGTGGCCGGTCCCCCTAAAATTAAGGGGGCCGCCCCTTATAATTAAGGGGGCCGCCCTACTGAAACGGCCAGATTTTCTGTCTTTTAGTGGGGAAAGTTTATTTGGTGAAAAACTAACTAATTTTGGTTAAAAGTTTGAAATCATATATTTGGTATGATTAAAACATTTTTCTTTATTACCAAAAGTGTTTTTCAAAAATATATAATATGTTTATATAATTAAATAAACTTTGTATTAGTTAATTAAATACCCCTTTGATCATGAGATGTGTTAAACACTTGTTTATCCATACCTTAAGTGATTGTTGAGGCAAACTTGAGACGTTGAGATGTCGAGGCTTGTTGACGTAAGAATGCAAAGATGAATTGTGATCACAAGTAACTTAAGCACTTTATGTTATATGTTGTAACTTACATCATTGTCATCATCAAAACATGAAGAGAATGTTTAGATTAAATATCGTAATATTCATGCCAACAATCTCCCCCTTTTTGATGATGACAAACTATTTAAACTATAACTCATAGTAAAATGTATAAGTTACTTGTTTACACTTCTTCTCCCCCTTTTGTCGAAGCAAAAAGGTGGACACTTAGATGAGACTTCAACTACGCTTGAACCCTTGAGACAGAATGTAAAAGGCGAGCTTGCATCATCATAAGTGAAGCCTTGATCCAATCAACCTTAATGCTCCCCCTTGGTGTATGCTCCCCCTTGGTGTATGCTCAAAACTAGTTTTTGCTACCAAAGAATCGAGCGATAAAGTAATCCTTCAAAACAAAGTTAGTAGACAAGTGCAAATGTATATAATGATGATGATAGGTATATGCATGATACTAATAGGGGAACAATATATGGACGTAATAGGTATATGCACTAAAAATATGACACATGTAATTATTGTTTTAAAAACAACAACCTAACTTCCCAAAAAAAAATTACCATGACCAAAGCTTAAGACATGATAATGATTGGAACCTAATGCAAAGATTCTACCGACATATTTTGGCAAAAGATACCAAAATATATATTCTAAAAGAAAAAAAAAATGATAATGATGCCTTCTTTTAAAGACGTAGAAAAATAAAGAAGGATGAGCGTGAATGAAAAGGGAAGGTAATGACAAAAGGTTGACAAATATGGTTTAGATTAATATAACATTTGACAAGGGTGGATGATTTGGAATCAAGGGATTTTTAGGTGTTTTGTTGGTTGACGACCGAAAATGGATATGTGAATGAGGTGGTGATGTCTTAACAACACTTGAAGCTTGGATATCTTCTTTGTGTACTTCACTTGCTAGGAAGTGGAAAAGATGCATTTCATAAAGAAATTCGCTTGACTATTAGGGGTGTAGATTTAGAAGCGGAAGAGGTTGATTGAGAGTTTGGATGTTGTTCAAGTGATGATGTTTGTTGAGATCTTGTAAGAAGATACTCAATCCAAGTGAAGTGCTCATTCAAGGTAATGGTTTGTTGTTGAAGGAAGATGCAACAAGGGCAATTGTTGACATGCTTCTCAACTTGGTTGATGTTGTGTGGTGATGATGGTGAGCTTGATTGGGTTGGATCCAAATTGCGTTGCGCAAGATGTAATGCTAAAAGAGCACTATGCTCATGAGCCTCTTTTAGCTCCTCAACGAACTTCAAGTGTTCGGAGGAAGGTGATGGTGGTGGAACATGATGGTTGTCTTGGGTGAAGGTTTGAACATGCAACATAGGAATGGCATGTGAGGTTGTAGGATGTGATGGTGGTACTCTTGGTGGTGGAGACATGGTTGAGCTTGGGTAGTCATGAAAACATGAAATGGGTGGAAGAGGTTCTCCAAGAGTGAGTGGTGTTATTGTTGAATGAGCAACATGTGAAGTATTGATTGAGAGATTGGGATTGTTGTTTTAGGATTGAGCATGCTCATCATAAGAATAAGCATGAATGAGGGAATGAGTGGGTGATAGGTTGTGAGATGAGTCATTATTGTGGGTTTGAAGTTTAGTAGTTGGTTGACTTGGAACAACATCACTTGAGTTATGGCAAGAATCAAGTTTCCTCTTCCAAACGGTTTGACGGAGATCCTTGCGGTTCTTGAAATCTTAGGTTTTTGGTTGTTGGGAGATGACATGTTTGGGTGTGATGGCATTAATGATGGGAAGAGGGTATTCATAGTGTAGGAAAGATGTGGTTTAGGAAGGTAAATTTTGAGGGCATGGAAATGGTGGATGACTCGAGATTGGTTGTATAAAGGATGATTCGGTTTTTCATTTCACATGGGTGGTTTGAGGATGTACTAAAGAAGGGTTATGAGGTTTGAGTGTAAGGTAGAGGAATATATGTGAGTGAGTGTGTTTTCCTTTCCCATTAAATTAGTGCTCATCCGGACATAGAGTTAAGCAAGTAAAGGCATACAATCAAATCACATAGGAGCAAATAAACATCTAGAAACAACATATATGCGATATGCCATAAATCTAGAAATGAAAGAATCTAATGAGAAGCAAAGTTCATAAAAGTAAACTAGCGTTAGGTATATATATAGGAAGAGCAATTTAATCAAGTTGGAGAATGAGTATGAGACTATTACTAGTGGTGCTCAATTCAGGCTAAACACGGCCATTTTTACGGGTTACACACACCCAACTTCTCACATAGAAGCAATTCAACCGTTAGGTTAAATTGAATTTCTAGTCAATATATTCTCCAGTAGTCATTCTCTTTCTAAAAGAAATTGAGTTCCTAAATTTACCTATCGAAGATTACCAAACATGAAGTTTGCTTGATTCACTAATACTTGGCTTAATGTGACTCAAACATCATGTTTTAATGAAGGTAAATCTAGATGATATATTTTATTCACGATCCTAATAGAGACGTGTTGAATATTTAGATAAGAGTAAACAAAAAGTTTTAATCTTTTCTTCATGATTTATCGGTTGTTTGGTTTTGATGACATATTACTTGATTTAATAAATGTGCTAAACTTAAGAGTGCACCTTAGCATCTCTTGTGAAATGAATCTCATTAAGATTATTTATCTTAAATGAGTTTGTGATTCTCAAATGATATCAAAACTAGACATTAATATATTTTTAAACAAATATTATTTTCTATGATTTTTGCCAATGTTATATATCATACTTTAACAAGTATTCGGAAAAAAAAATTATTTGTTTATGGATTGTGACAAGTTATTTTTCACTTCTAATAACTTATATTATTTCAAAAAGGAAAGTGTAGTGCATTATCTTGTAACACAACCATTCATGCTACAAAGAAAATGAAATACATAGAATATATAGTGTGTATTATTCTTAAATATGTATTTTATCTTGAAGTGACGATTTTAAGTAGTGTGAGCAAAGTTTACATATGTTGTTAGTTTGCTCATGTTTGGTTTTTCGGATATGACACATTTATCCATTGCATTGCAATGTAAATTGCTTGAATATTTCGAACGAAACATCCAAGTCGTCAATCCTACTTCATTGTATATTTTATAAATGTGTTTAAAATGTTATTCTAATATTTGGAACACAATTATTGGACAAGTAGATTCAATATGAAATTATCAACACAAGCGTGAGTTATGATCCAATGCACACTCTTATCATCTACAAAGGATGTAACTATTTTCATATCAATCTAGTGTGATTGAGTATGTAGATTCAAGACTATATCTTTTGTTGTAATTTGATATAATATTGAAGCTAAACAAATAGCAATCCAATTTCTTGTCCACACTCAAAAACACGTCAATTAGATTTGATGAATATATCAACCATAATTTGAATAATGAATTGATATAATATCAAGATCTTTCTTGACCCTCACGGACACTCATTTGAAATAAATAAACATTTTGATGGTGTGTTCCATTAATCCTAAGATTATTTATTAGTGAATAATTGAAAGTTGACTTATTATTTCATGATTGTTATATGCTTTGTTTTTGTGAAAGACTCTTCATTTTTACTTATTATGAACACACTTAGATTTTGAAAATACTATTTCTTTTATATAACTATTAATGTTTTACAATGATTCAATTTCTCTTATTAAACATCTTAAGGTAAAACAAGCTAATTTGTAGAAAATATTTAAGTGTGTTGTGAAGAGTAGATTAAATGGTTTGAAATGTTTAGGTGACTAGATTGAACTCATTTACAAGATGTTTGAGTAACATTAAGCCATCTATACCTATGTGCAATGCAAGCATATTATAACAATCCTAACGCAAGAAATCTAGCATAAGATCTAGTTAAGTATAAATCGGCAAACTAGCTATACACTAATAGGGCACATATGCATAGATATATACATTGCTAAACTTCAAATAGCAACAATCATTTAATATATTCAATTAAGAAAATAAAATCACAAAGAAGTTCACATAACACATAAAACACTTGTCGTCGTTTTGTGTATTATATACACCAATGTTTACTTAGCTCGAATTTATTTGAAAATAAAATAGTTTCCTCCCATTCTATAATTTAATTAAGATCAATATTTTGAAAACATAAATACTTAATTTTTCAAAAGTATATCAACTAGGAATATCCGTCTTGAAGGAAAAGGTAAAACAAAAGTTTTACGTTAAAACGAAACACAAATTTTTGACCACCGTATAGTATTTTGACTTTCTTACTTATTTAAGTTTTTAATGGTTACTTGTAAGTATTTTTAAATGAAAGTAGACTCAATTACCTTTAAAACGCCGGGTGGCACGACTTCTACGGAGTTACGGTTAATTTTATATGATTTTTCAAAGTTTTCAAAAAACTGTCGAACAGACAGGCAGATCCCTTAAATTTAAGGGGGCCGCCTAGTATTTAAGGGGGCCGCCCAGACAATTAAAGGGGCCGCCCATCTGATACTCAAAAATGCAATTTTTGTTAAAAATTGTTTTCTGACTTTGTGGAAAGGTGTGTAACTTTCTGATTTTAAGAACGAACATATAACACTTGTTTTAAGCATAATTCTTATCTCGAGCTAGTATAATTAGTGTATATAATATCAAAACTAATACAAGTTAATCAACAAAACACTTTTCATATTAAATCCTCCTTAATGGGTAATTTGATACATGGATCGTACTCAATTTTTAAAACCATTTGTTTTGAAAATTTGAGCGACGTGGCTCTGGTACCAATTGTGGAAAACTAGAAGGGGGGTTGAATAGTTTTTCCTTCTTTTTGATTTTATAAAAATTTTGTTTCAAAATGTTAATTCAAATTTATTCAATTGTTTGTTTGGAAAACTTCAATTAGAGTTTAGTGTGAAAACAACATATAATCAATATGATCAATTATATATGTAAGCTTTTGGAAAAACTTAGTTTTATGAATGGAGCTTTGGTCGATCTTTATGTGAATACGTTTTCCTTTTAAAATCTTAAAACGTTTTGTATCAAATTATCTACCAAGTTAAACTTAATATGAGAAGTATGAATAATAATCTATTTGACCATATCATGCAATTATACACACAATCACAATATTAACTACTATGTTCAACACAATCAATCATCACAACTATATAAGCAACAACTAAGACATGTAGGCAAGCATAGAAGTAAAGCGATAAATGCAAGAACAAATGATATGAGATAAAAGAAAGGAAATGCAAACCGGACACGATGATTTATAGTGGTTCGGCTACAAGGACACCTTCCTTGTTCCTACTCCACTCCCCGAGTCACCTACTCGAGAGTTTTCTTCACTACTCAACAAGCTCCCTTTTGGCGGAGAAAACCGTACACAACTTTTGTTTACACCATTTAACGACACTAAGCTAAATGTCGAGTTCTAATAGTAGGTAGAACCAATCTCACAACACAACTTCGATCACTACACAACTTCTACACAACTTCACGACTTCACGACTTCATCACAACTTCTTGTAAACTTCTTCACGGCTTCACAACTTCTTCACATCTTCACGACTTCTTAACTTCATCACAACTTCTTCTAAACTTCTTCACGGCTTGACAACTTCTTCACGTCTTCACGACTTCACAGCTTCATCACAACTTCTTCTAAACTCCACTACTTAATCAAACACCTACATCTTCACAACTACATGTTTTCTCCACACTACTACTTCCTCCCACTACTTCTTACTCACTCATTGAATCACTACTAAGTAAGATCATCTTGATCTACTTATTAAATATACATAACTCACAACTTCACATAAGCACTAACTAGATCCTAATACATCTTTGGCTTTATGATAGGGAGAATTCTTCTCTTGCACTTTGAGTGATGAGAAATTGGATCACTTGAAACAAAGATTAATAATCTTATGATCAAAGGGTTTTAGAAGGATGTTTAGAGAGAATTGGATCTGAAAATTTTTGTGCAAAAGGTGAGAAAAATTCCAGGTTTGAGGTGGTATTTATAGGGAAAAATTTCTGACCAAATTTGACAGGGGAGCGTGGCCGGTCCCCTTAATTGTGTGCCGGTCCCCTTAAAATTAAGGGGGCCGCCCCTTATAATTAAGGGGGCCGCCCTACTGAAACGGCCAGATTTTCTGTCTTTTAGTGGGGAAAGTTTATTTGGTGAAAAACTAACTAATTTTGGTTAAAAGTTTGAAATCATATATTTAGTATGATTAAAACATTTTTCTTTATTACCAAAAGTGTTTTTCAAAAATATATAATATGTTTATATAATTAAATAAACTTTGTATTAGTTAATTAAATACCCCTTTGATCATGAGATGTATTAAACACTTGTTTATCCATACCTTAAGTGATTGTTGAGGCAAACTCGAGACGTTGAGATGTCGAGGCTTGTTGACGTAAGAATGCAAAGATGAATTGTGATCACAAGTAACTTAAGCACTTTACGTTATATGTTGTAACTTACATCATTGTCATCATCAAAACATGAAGAGAATGTTTAGATTAAATATCGTAATATTCATGCCAACAAAGATATTCCCGTCGTCCATGATGTCGGGTGGTGAAGATTTACAAACAAAAACACAAAGAAATAAGATAGACTAAAGAAAACCTAAAAATAAGAATAAAATCTTACTAGAATGGAATCTAGCAAGTAGACCTAATAAAAAGATATTCTAACCTAGACAATAACTATTCCCCGGGCTGCGGCGCCAAAAACTTGATGCGTAGGGATTGCACCAGGCTTTACCTCTCAAGGGATCTTGAGAAGCTTACAACCCCCACCAGGCAGTGTACCTGATCGATGTAGTATAGTATAATGACAAGTACCGGGGGATTGATCGTTCAGCTAGGAATAGTGTCGCTAGGATTAGAAAACCTAATTACTAGTTCTAGAGATGAGAGATGATTCTTTTTGTATTTTTATATTTTTTTTGAAAGCAAGTAAATATCTCGGGTTTGAAGGATTTAGGCGGAATTAGTTGCTAGTCAACTAACCCAATACTAAAGATGCAGTCAAAATAAAATACTAAAAATGAAAATAAAACTAAATTAAACTAAGGTTGTGAGCAATAAGTGGAGAAATGTGTTTACTTAGATTTCACTACTCCCTAGATATCTTTTATACGTTAATTACTTGTTATAGTTGCGTGGATGATGGATTGTATTCCTTAATACCATTCATGGGGTGGCGTACTTACTTCCCCAATCCTATGAGTGCCTACTTCACTCCTATGTCGAGCCGGCTAAGAAGCTCCTAACATGGGATCATTAGAATTTACTCATGCTTTAAATACAACCAATAAAACCTAGTACACATCGGTTCATGTTTCCTAAGACGTTCATGCATGTTACCAATTGGAGATCTGCCAGTTTTCTTAAGCCTAACATTGAAATCATTCATCCAAAACAACCATAAACAAGTAATCAACACATAATCAACATCTAGGTTTCATTAGATCTAAGCAAACACAAGATAAATCTTGCCTAGCATGGTGGAATCAAGACAAGCACAAGATATAGACAACCAACACATAGACATATTGATTGAATTAAAAGAATACTTATCTCAATAGCACATGTAAGGGTTCAAGGGATAAAAACCCTTGAAAAAGCTGTAAAATACGTATATGGTTCGGCCTTAGGGTTTCTCCAAACTTGTTCCTCTTAATGAATGAAAATTAGAAAACTATATATAGATATTAGAGGCTGACGGCGTCAAGAACAACCTTGTGTCGCCGTCATCTCGCCGTTAAAATAATCCTCGGACTGCCTTGATCTACTTTTGACGCCGTCATGTAATCCACTTTTGTAGGCCGTCACATATTTAACTCTTGACGCTCTACTTTGTGACGCCTTCATTTCTGTACTGGGTCGTCATGATCTTTACTCTTGACGCCGTCAGGAAAGTACTCTTGACGCAGTCACACACTGTTCCCAGCTTGGAAAATTAAGTCTTTGGCGTTTTCTTCACTTTTATGCTTCAAAAACGTCCGAATTGCTTCCTTTTCCAGATTTCACTCCCAAAGTACCTAAAATCACAAAAGAAACGATTTAGGGCAATATTTGATCAAATAAATTCAATTTCGGGCTTAAATGACCCTCTAAAAGTGGTTCATTTTTTGCCTCATCAATAAGGCAATGTCTGATTATACTAGCTCATAACCCCTACTATAGAAGCCTATCTACATAATTTTTGCAGCATTGCCTTATGTTATAGAAATTGTTTATTTCATGAAAGCATAATTAGTTTTAAGACCATGGATAAAAATACACCTCGAGTGACTTGCAACCTATTTACCCATTCCCTTGTACCTAGTGAAGTACCTAAAAGATGCCGTTTGAATGTAAAGTATTAATATTAAATGTCTCTGTATCCAGGGTGGTACCTGAAGAATTTGCAGGAAAGAATTTGCGGGCAAGTTTAGTCATTTTTTCTTTCGTACATTGCGGGCAGTAACACCACAAAGTACAATATCAACAAGATTCAAAATTGTGTGTTATAAGAAGGCTATCTTGATTATCATGTTTTTTGTCTTTATTCGTGTTCAATGTTGTATTTCTTTAATAACATGGTAGAAAAATGGATAGAGTTTTTTTTTTTTTTTTTTTTTTTTTTTTTTTTTTTTTTTTTTTTTTTATGTTATGGGTATTGATTATATTCTCGTTTTTGTTTGGATTAATTTGTGTTATGTTAATAAGCTAAGAATTTTAGTTTTATGTCTTGCTAAAAGTAAAAGGGTATGAAGAAACCGAGCATTTTGTGGTTGTCGGCAACTTGTGGATAGTGACCACTTTTTGGTCACTAATCAACCAAAATAGTGACCACCATTTCGTCTCCGGCAGATTAGTGACCAGATATTTGGTCACTGATTGGTTTGAAGTTGTATTTACTCCATCCAATCAGTGATGACTTTTTGGTCACTATTTAGTGACGAAACTACATTTGGTCTTTAAGTGTAATTAGTGATGGACCTATAGTGACCACAAGTGACCACCTAAATTTGGTTACTAATCACGTTTAGTGACAAAATTGGTACTATTTGTGACAAAAATTGCTGGTCATTAAAGTCACTTTTTCTTGTAGTGTTATATACTTAGATATGTACTCCTATAAAATTGTAAATATCTATGGAGATTAGGGATCCAGTGAAAAGAAAACTTATAATGAGAAGGATGAGAAATAACTATAACCACATATTTGAGATGCATCTCTATTCGATGTATCTCTATTCAATTAGATGCATCCCAATTAGTTTTGAAAGTGATTTTGAAGTGAAAACGATGCAAAGTTGTAATTGCAACAAATTTGACCCACAAGGGACAAAATATATATAGGATTTGACTAACTTGCTAAAATGCATTTAATATATGTATATGCATTTAATTTTTAGCTAGAAAATATACTATGGTGCATTTAAAAGATTAAGGATGCATCTAATTCAATTCGATGCATCTCTAATGTGTGGTTTAGTTATTTCTCATCCTTCTCATTTTAAGATTTCTTCTCATTTGATCCTAAGTCTATGGATGTATAATAAATTGGAGGCCCTTTACAACAAGGGGCATGTGCGGTTACACCACTTGCACATGCTAATCGCCGCTACTGTAGCTACTAGGGAATACAGTATGTCTCTCAATATTTTCGAAAAAAAGTACAGTAATTAATTACATATCAAATTGAAAATAGCCATGAATGTAATATTGTCTGTGAGACGATCTGACATATATACCTCACATAATTTAGCCTCCAATCTTACTTGGCAAAGTTTTTAGGACACGTCTCCATGTTAACATCATAACAATTTAACTAGAAAAATGATAAATTAGTATTAAAACAAATTATAACTTGTGTAAGGGAATGAAAGACATGTCAGTGCACCAACGGAGGAGCTTTTGTTTCTTGCCCTTCGGTTCTTTAGGCTCGTCGCTTGTTACATTACAAGTTTTATTCGCACGATATATAGTCATGATGATTAGATGCTAGGGCGGATAGAGGGGGGCTCCAGGGTGCCCGTGAACAACACGGATTTTTCCCCCGTTGTGTAAATTTTCGTAAAAAATCCCATTTTATCTAAAATGCACCTTGTCCAAGAAAATCTGTTACAAGTCTTCTTTAATTTTATTGAAAAGTACTCCGCCACTGATTAGAAGAAAACTCGAGAGTGGATGTGTAGCATTGAGTTTCAAGCAGGCTGCGTAGAATTATTAGCTTGCTCTGATCTGCATGTTTGTTATTTCTAAAAGTAAGATACAAGTCTATCAAAGGATAGATTGTACTGATCATAAAGTAACCACTATACAGTATGTAAAAAATAAAGTAAACCATCACAAACCCAAAAGGTCTGAAATCAGAATTCTGACATAAATATCATACTATCATACTATAAAGCATGAAAACCTATTATTAATAAAAATACTTAAAATTAAGCAATACAATTTATAAAGCTATAAGTATAACAACAAATGCTACTTATAGAAATTTCCCTCATATTTAATTATAACATACAATTAATACTAATATTAAATACAATAAATAAATTATTATGTACATTAAATACAATTAATTAACTTGTCAATAAATACAATTAATGCACTTATTAAAACACCTCATACATAAAAAATACAAATTGCCAAGCATATTGTACAAACAACTGAAATACAATTCCTGCATTAAATGTAACTAATACAAATAATAAAGCATATTATACAAATATTAAAGCCCGAACGGGCAATGGGCCAAATGGGCTCGATCCCGAACGGGCACGGGTCAAACGGGATCGAACCCGAATGGACACGAGCTAAACGAAATTTTTGATATCCATAAATTTATTATAAAAAAGAACATAATAAACTAAAATATGTTCACATATTGTACAAACCAATCAAACTACTAAACAAAAAAATGATAATAATAATAAATAAAATAATACAAACTAAGCAAAATTTTATCAAACTTTTGCAATAAAAAACTAATCAGCAAAGCTATTGCCAAAAAATATACAAATAAAATAAATTATTAGCTGAAAAAATTAAATTACAGGGTGCCCGCAGCTGCATCGCGCGGGTACCCTGCTAGTCTTTTGTAAAGGATAGTTCAAATTTTTGCAGGTTTCAACTAATTGTTAAAATCCAAAGGGAGACAAACAAACGATTCTTAAATTAAATAGCTAAAATACAAGTGATTAAACAGACATAATAAAAGAAAAAATATAAACCATAATGGTGAAATCCTTACAATTAGAGTAATACGCAACGGGTGAAGATATTTGGGCGTGACTTCTGGTTTGTATTAATGACGATCAACAATTACATAAAAGAGGGATTTTCCAACTGTGGGTTAACAAGGAGAAATATTTATTGCCACATGCTATGATACATGCTCCCCGCTATCTAACAATTCAAGGCTTTCAAGACATCTTTCCATGTAAACTTTGTTAAATCTTGAATCTGATAACACAGAACGCTCCCCTGTAATAGAATTATAAAGTTCTAACCAATGGTAATAGTTGATCAAGAAATATCCATTGGTGGACAGTTGCATGACATTTTTTATTTCTCCATCATCTGAATTACTTCTCAGTTTAAGATGCGCATACCAAGATGCAACATCATTGTACTTTTTCATCACCCAAATCCAACAATCACCTCCAAATTCACAAGAAACCACAGCAAGACAACCATTAATGATCGTCGGTTTTCTGGAAAACCATCTAGGTTTTGGCAACATAATCTTTCTGAAAACATGAGTACTTATATTGAATGTCAGTATATAATGATCAATTAACTCGAAATAAAGCTCAGCAATCCAATGCAACACACCATTGACAAAACACGCTTGTAACTTGAGATATTCAAATGGAATAACAGGGGAAGGAATTAAAGACCAAGTGCGTGTCTTCATGGAGTAAACAAATGAATTTTCTACAGTTTCTTTATATTTGATGTAGGATATTCTCACAATCTTGTAATCATCAGTAATTGGATCGAAACCTAAACCGACTGCCACAGCTTGTTCTTTACCATGATTCCGAAAAGAAGGATGATCAGGTAAGGTTAATTTACGCCTAATTGAAGGGTTCCATAGGCTAATACGTTTTTCATGATAATCAAAGAGACAAAGAATTCCATTACATGAATTGACAACTTTTGAAAGGTGGCAAGGGAATTGTTTTGTTGACATATCAAACAATCCGAGTTCGTGACACAACAGAAAACAGTCATCAGAATGTAATGTATGCAAGTCTTTAACTTCTCTTCTGCTGTGATAATCCAGCCTTCTGGCGCGGACATCACGGACATCACGCGAATAAATTTCCCAGTGTCTGATGATGACTTTTTGGGAAGATTGAAGATAGTGCCTGCGCTTGAAATGGGGGCTACCAATACGAGAGTACCATGATTTGGAGAGACATCTAAATCGAACGAGGGTTTTGGCCGGTAGTCTTTCAAAGATCTTACCAATCAGATCTTCACATAAATAACGTGACATCTATTACTTTTTATTTCCTAGAACACAATACGATTTGTAGCATTAAATTGTTAAAGCATAATCAAGATAAGTATTGAACATTCGGTAAATCAAAATAACCTAAAATCTAAATCTGAATAAATGATTATTATTCCCATGATTGTACTCATAGAATGCCAGAAAATATAAATGTAAATGCATACCAACATTCAACAATTCACTAACAAAAGAAGAAGACTTTATCAAGCAAACAATTGCTAGAAGATCCGATACATATACTCATTTGATCAAAGACGAAATATCATAAAATTCAAAGGGGTTGGTTTTGCTTATCTAATGGGCTTACTCAGGTTATGAAAACTTAAGCTTATAGCTTATTTAAGTTCATAGGCTGGAGTAGATAAGCTTACAAGCTGATAAAACTAAGCTTAGCAGTTTTTTTCAAATATTAATAAGCCCATAAAATAAGCTAATAAAAACACCCCCTAAGACTAAGATGAGGATTCAAAAACCTTGGTTAGTGTTATAGGAATTTATATGATTAAACAGACACAACTTGTGATTTTGATTCACAATTTCAAGTAGGGAATCATATATATTTAAAATACTAGGATTGATTATTGACTTGAAAGTAGGAAACTTTAAAAACAATAATCAAAAATCCCAAAATCAAGAAATTAGTTAAGGATTGTAAAAAAGATGATTTCTTGGTACTAATCAAAATCAAAGATAGAAATTTTGATTTACCTTGAGCTATTTCTATCTGCTTATAATTTTCCCGATTTGCAGTTTAGCTTCTCGAGGCAAAGTCGAATATATGACTATTCCTATCGACTATTTTATATTTTGATATATATATATTTTTTGAACAACAGTATATATGATTAAAACTTTCATTAATATTTCATTTAATGGCAAATATTTACACATTTACTGAATTAAATATAGGCTATGTTTGGCGCAGAGTTTTTTGGAGCTTTTGGGGGGGGGGGGGGGGGGTGATGAACGGTGAGCAATAAGTTTTTTGATTTTTAGTGTTCGTTTGACAAAAGAGCGGTGGACTTTGCTAATTTTTTTAGGAAAGCTCATTTTTTCAATGCTTCTTTAAGAAGCTGTGAGCGGTGAGCAGTGAGCTGTGGCTACACCTCACAGCTACTGCTCACAGCTCACAGCCATTACTCACTGCTACTGTTCACAGCTCCTTTTGCCAAACATAGCATCAATGTTCTGAAAGGCTCAAGGCGCACAAAGCCGCAAAGGGGGGCAAAGAGCCTCGAGTCGAGGCGCATTCTAAGGCGCGAGATTCATATATGCGAGGCGCACTAAAAATGTCACACCCCCAAAATACCTGAATGGCAGCGGAATGGAATACCTGAGGGTGTAACGGATCATAGCACACAACCAGGATATATTGAACGACCTAAAGTGTCGTTTATAAAATACATCGTTTGATTCATTCAAAATATTCAGAGTTATAAAACATAGGTCCCAAAAGTTGGAAAAGGTTTAAGGAAATAATTTAGTACAATCAAACGATAGTTCAAAAGTGCATGAAATCCAAAAGAGACGCGTCATCCTTGATACACAAAGTGACTCCATGCATGCCATGAGAATATGCCTTAGATACCTGAGAAATACATTGCGAAAACGGTCAACATAAAGTTGGTGAATAATCATAGGTTTGTAAGTAAATCGCATGTACATAAGCCACAGTATAAGGTAAACCGACAAGAATGTCAAAAATGCTACATTGGCTCTTAAGCTCATGACCCCGAAGCTAGACTTTGTAATGGCCCCACCAGAGTGTTTACCAGACACTCAATTATGTTAAGACATTAAATGCATTCGTCCCGTTGGAGCAACCCAAACACGAATGGAGGCGTCACCCTCGATAGATCTATCCACTCACTCTCGCTTGGCAATATAATTAACGGTCCATGATATATAAGGGGACT
>JARVZY010002759.1:0-49954 GCA_030686995.1 Artemisia argyi
CTAGTTAATCATAAGTGTGGTATGTCTAAACTTGAGAAACAGATAATTCACTTTAGAGAAAATGAACTCACCTTTTCTGACACAAAAGCTATTCTTAATAGAGACATATTTCTTAAAGATGCTGAAATAAACCTGTTAAAAACTGAGTTTGCTAAAGTGAAACAAGCAAAAGATAATATTCAACTAACTGTTACAACATTAGAAAATGCTTCTGCTTGTACTAAAAGTATAGTTGAGAACCAAATGAACAAGAAAATCAAATCTGGGATTGGATACAACACATGTCCTCCTCCTTACAGAGGAATTCCTTGTCCCCCAGGTTTAGATCTTGCTGAATCAGGTCTACATGAGCTCACAAATAAACCACTAGAAAAAGTAAAACCTGTAGAAAATAGTGAACCTTTTGAGAGTACAAGTAATACTTCTCTCTCCAAAGAAAAGGTGCTCACTGATAAGAGCTCAGATGTTACAACTATTGAAAGTTGTACATCTGATGAGAATAGAAAAGAGACTGTTTCTAAGAAAGGAAACAAAGTAGGACCAATCAGTCCTAAAAGTGTAGAAAGTATCACAAAGACTAAAGTTGTTCTAAAAACTGTTGAATGTTGTGCTAAATGTAATAGCAAACCTAGAGGTAGTCAGAGAAATTGGAACAATCTTAAGTCACATCAACTTGGTGATAACTTTGTTTTGTACAATAAGGCATGCTATTACTGTGGTAGTTTTAAGCATACTCATGCTTATTGTAACAATTGGGTTTCTGGGAGTACATCAAGGTCTAAAACAAGTAAAACAAACCCCAGAAAAGGTTCTGTTAAATCTAACACACCAAAAGTCAATCATACTGTTAGAACAAATGAGTCTGTTTACCCAAAGTTCACTACTAAGGGTGCAAGTAATACTTTCAAACATACACCAAAAGTTGTGAAAAGTCATATTGAAAGGAATTTTGTGGATAAAACACAAGACTGGAAACCAAAACCAAAAGGTTCTGCTAGACCATATGGTCCTGCTAAACCAAATGGTACTGCCAAATTTGGTACTGTCAGACCAAAAACCACAAAATGTGTCAAAAATGAAAATGCTGTTAAGTCCTCAGCATGTTGGATTTGGAGACCACTCCAACCAAATGGTGCATCAACAGTCCTAAAAAGGTTTGATTACATTGATGCACGAGGCAAACCCAAGTCAGTCATGGCTTGGGTACCCCAAAGAAACTAATATGTGTATACATGTGCAGGAACATTCAAATGATATTGCAGATCAAGGATATGTAGATAGTGGATGTTCAAGGCACATGACAGGCAACATGTCTTACCTCACAAACTTCAAATCATTTGATGGAGGATATGTTACCTTTGGGGGAGGAATCAAAGGAAAGATTACTGGTAAAGGTACAATTAAAACCAGTAAATTAGATTTTGAAAATGTGTATTTTGTGAAAGAACTACAGTTTAATCTCTTAAGTGTCTCACAAATGTGTGACACAAAGAACAAAGTTCTTTTTACTGACACTGAATGCATTGTGCTTTCTCCTGATTTTAAAATCCCTGATGAAAGTCAGATTCTTCTTAAAATCCCTAGAAAGAACAATATGTACATTGTTGATTTAAAGAACATTGTTCCTAAAGAGAGCTTAACCTGTCTAGTAGCAAAAGCCTCATTGGATGAATCTATGCTTTGGCATAGAAGACTTGGTCATGTAAACTTCAAAACAATCAATACAATTGCAAAATATGATTTGGTCAGAGGTTTACCCAAAAAGATTTTTCAAAATGACCAAACCTGTGTTGATTGTCTAAAAGGCAAACAACATAGAGCTTCTTGTAAGCCCAAGACCCATAACTCAATTTCTCAAGCTTTATACATGCTTCATATGGACCTCTTTGGTCCTACTTCTGTGAATAGCTTGAATGGTAAAAGATATTGTCTTGTAGTTACTGATGATTACAGCAGATTCTCTTGGGTTTTCTTTTTAAGAACTAAGGATGAAACAAGTGAGATCCTTAAGTCCTACATTACAGGGATAGAAAACCAAATGGATAAGAATGTAAAAGTAATTAGATGTGATAATGGGACAGAATTCAAGAATAGAGTTATGGATGACTTTTGCAAAGAAAGGGGAATAAAAAGAGAATATAGTGTAGCTAGAACCCCACAGCAAAATGGAGTAGCAGAAAGGAAAAATAGAACTCTTATAGAGGCTGCTAGAACAATGCTAGTAGATTCCAAGTTGCCTGTTTCATTTTGGGCTGAAGCAGTAGGTACTGCTTGTTATGTACAGAATAGGGTTCTTGTGATTAAACCTCATAGAAAGACTCCTTATGAACTTTTATTTGGTAGAACACCATCTCTAAGTTTTATGAGACCTTTTGGATGTCATGTCACTATTCTCAATACCAAAGATCATCTAGGAAAGTTTGAAGGAAAAGCTGATGAAGGCTACATGATAGGGTATTCTTTGCAAAGTAAGGCCTATAGGGTGTATAATAAATGCACTAGGCTAGTGGAAGAAAACCTGCACATAGAGTTCCAAGAGAAACTACCAAATGTTGCAGGCACTGGACCAGATTGGTGTTTTGACATTGATAAACTTTCAGAATCTATGAATTTTGTGCCTGTCACAGGTACAAATACTAATGATAATGCAGGTTTTGAAGACAATGATGAAGCATCTGAGGATCAAGATTACATCTTGATGCCAATTTGGACAGGATTGGATTCATCTTCAAGTCATGGAGGGACTTCAAATACTACAAATGAAGGTGTTGAAGATGATCATGGAACTCAAGATCAAGGGAATCAAGAAAATTCTGAAAATGGAAATGGTACTGTCAATTCACAAGATGGTACTGCCAGTTCAACAGATGGTACTGCCAGTTCACAAATTGGTCCTGCTGAACCATTAAATGTTCTATCAGATGATTCCTTACCAGAAGATATAGGGATTGGAAACCTTCCAATTTCCTATGATGTTCCTACAACACACAACCCAAGAATTCTCAAAGATCACTCCATTGAAAATGTGATTGGCAGCATTGATTCTGGTGTTAAAACAAGAACTCAAGTCTTATCTTCAGACAATGATGGGTTTGTCCTAGCTGTGTATGAAGAAAAGAACCATGAAGTTGCCCACATATGCCTGTTTTCATGCTTTCTCTCTCAAGTAGAACCCAAAAAATTACAAAAGCCTTAGATGATTCAAGCTGGGTTGAAGCAATGCAAGAAGAGCTACTTCAATTCAAACTGCAGAAGGTTTGGGTACTGGTTGATTTGCCCAAAGGTTACAAGGCAATTGGAACCAAATGGGTCTTCAGAAATAAGAAAGATGAAAGGGGAATAGTGATCAAAAACAAAGCCAGATTGGTGGCCCAAGGGTATACTCAAGAAGAAGGAGTGGATTATGAAGAAGTTTTTGCTCCAGTTGCAAGAATTGAAGCAATTAGGCTATTCTTGGCCTATGCTTCTTTCATAGGATTCACTGTCTACCAAATGGATGTAAAAAGTGCCTTTTTATATGGTACTATTGAAGAAGAGGTGTATGTTTCTCAACCTCCAGGCTTCATTGATGCAGAATATCCAGACAAGGTGTACAAGGTTACCAAAGCTCTTTATGGTCTACACCAAGCTCCTAGAGCATGGTATGAAACATTGGCTTTCTATTTATTAGAAAATGGATTTCAAAGAGGCAAGATTGATCCAACTTTGTTCATCAAAAGAACCAAGAAAGACATCTTGCTGGTGCAGATTTATGTTGATGACATTATCTTTGGATCTACAAATCAGGAATTGTGTGTAGAGTTTGAAAAACTTATGCATAGTAAGTTTGAAATGAGTTCCATGGGGGAACTTACTTTCTTTTTGGGTCTCCAAGTGAAACAATCTAATGAAGGCATATTTATCAGCCAAGATAAGTATGTAGCAGAGATCCTAAGGAAATTTGGGTTTGCAGATTCAAAGGTTGCAAGTACACCAATGGATCCAGAAAAGGGGTTACACAAAGATGCTGAGGGTGAAGATGTTGATGTGCACAACTACAGATCAATGATTGGGTCCCTGATGTACCTTACTTCATCAAGACCAGATATCATGTTCTCAGTATGTGTATGTGCAAGGTTTCAAGTCAATCCAAAAGTTTCTCATCTCACAGCAGTCAAAAGAATCTTCAGATACCTCAAGGGCCAGCCTAGGTTAGGTCTATGGTATCCAAGGGAATCATCTTTTGATTTGGTAGCTTACTCAGATAGTGACTATGCTGGTGCAACACTAGACAGAAAATCCACAACTGGTGGTTGTCAATTTCTTGGCTGCAGACTCATATCATGGCAATGCAAGAAGCAAACAATGGTGGCCAACTCTACAACTGAAGCAGAATATGTTGCAAGTGCAAGTTGTTGTGGCCAAGTTCTTTGGATCCAGAATCAATTGCTTGACTATGGGTACAATTTTCTTAACACCATTATTTACATTGATAATAGCAGTACTATATGTATCATCAAAAATCCAGTTCAACATTCAAAAACAAAACACATTGAAATCAGACACCATTTCATAAGAGATTGCAATGAGAAAAGGTTAATTCAAGTTGTCAAAATTGATTCTGAAATAATTTTGCAGACCTTCTCACCAAAGCTTTTGATTTAGGTAGGTTTAAATACCTGGTAGCAGGTATTGGTATGATAAATCTTTGAAAAACATGTGTTTTGTATATAAATAAACAAGTTCTGGCCTCTAATCATGGTACTGCTAGTTAGTCATAAGGTACTGTCAGTACAAAATTGGTACTGTTAGTTCCAAGTTTGCTCTGTTTTTGCTCATCTTGATGTTTAAATGTTAACAATGCTATAAAACAAGTGCTTTGCACTCTGTTCTTTTGGTTTACAACTAACCATTTCAGGTTACTCAAAGCTTGCTAACATAATCAGGATATGGAAATGGTAATCAGTTCACCAAGTTGTTGTTCAAAACTTTAAGAGCTGACTAGTCCAAAGCAAACGGCTCTTGGTAAAGACTTATCAAATCCGTTGATAGCTGATAGTTTGCTAAAAACTATAAGGTAATCAGTTCACCCAGTTTCAAAAACTTAAACGAACTGACTAGTCCAAAGCAAACGGCTCTTGGTAAAGACTTATCAAATCCGTTGATAGCTGGTAGTTTGCTTAAAACTATAAGGGATATTTTCTAAAATTTCAAAGAGACTGCCAAGTTTTACTTCAACACAAGGTACTGGTAGTTCAAATTTTAGTACTGGTAGAGTAAAATGGTACTGCTACATAGCCGTTGAGTCTGTCAGGCTAAATTATAGCCGTTGTTTTTAAAAGGGTATTTTTGTGAATTATTCATGTTTTCCTCGAATTAAAGATATAGTTATTATAATAAAAGATCTTTTTGACCGCCTCTTCAATTTCTTATCCATAACTTTTATAGTCGGTCAAAAGTCATTTCTCTCATAATCAATCCTTATCATAATTCACACTCACCTTTCATCTTCTACCAGTACAACAATAAAATCCCACCATCGAAATCAAAATTTTCATCAAACCTTTCACCATGGCTCGTCTAAGTTTTGTCAAACGTCACAACCAATTAGCATTTTTGGAAAAGTCTGATGACAATGAAACTTTTCATCAAGCAGTGGATTTTCTAAATAATTCTTATGTCAGGTTTGCTTTACTCGTGAATCCCACTATTTTTGAATCTCAAATTTCACAATTTTGGCAAACTGCTAAACTTAATACTCTTGAGGATGGGATTCAAGAGTTAATGGTCAAAGTGGATGGTAGAACCTTGACTTTTACCGAGTCATCCATTAGAAGACATCTTCGTTTGGATGATTCAGATGGCATTAGTCAACTACCTGATACTAAATTTTTTGAAAATTTGACAAAAATGGGGTATAATGTAACTTCTACAAAGCTTACATTTCCTAAAAAGCATTTTACCCCTCAATGGAGATTTTTGATTCATACCATCCTTCATTGTTTAAGCCGAAAGAAAACCTCATGGGAGCAATTTAGTGGTAACATGGATGCAGCTCTCATTTGCCTGGCAACAAACAAGAAATTCAACTTTTCAAAATATATTTTTGAAGGAATGGTTCAAAATGTGGACAGTGAAACAAAGTTTTTGATGTACCCAAGGTTCATTCAGTGCCTCATAAACAAATCCAAACATTTGTTACTTCCCCCAAACAAACCTTTTAAGACTCCCAAACTTACACACAAGGTGTTTTCAAACATGAAAATTGGTTTTCAAGGAGAAGAAGTACCACCTTTTGAGGAAATGTTACCACAACATTCTGAAGAACCTGATCATCCATCACCCACACCAACAGCACCATCAGTCACACCACCATCACCAGTACCAATACCATCTCATCAACAAACACCAACACCATCTGCAACATCACCATCATTATCACATCATAACTCACCACCTCAATCTCCTCCACAACAAAGTGTAAATGCTCAGACTATCAGGGAATTAAAGGAGCAAGTGCAGTACTTACAAACTTCTCTTGAAAGTCAAAACAAACATTTTACAGAGATCAACACCAAGTTAGTTAAAAGGGTTGAGAAATTAGAGTTGAAAGTGAAGTTGCTGAAGGGTAAAAAGTCTACTCAGTTGGATGTTTCTAGTTCCTCAAGTACAGATGCAGAGGGTTTGGATCTCTCTTCCAAAAAGGGGAGGATGGGTAGTTCTGAAAATAAAGAAGAGATTCAATTTCAGTTTCATGAAGGAACTCCAGTGATTGATGAAGAGCCTGCTACTCAAGAACAAGAGCCTGCTAGCTTAAAAGATACTGCTGCTACAGATACTGCTGAAGCAAAGCAAGATACTGCTGAAGCAGAGCAAGAGCCTGCTGGGATTCAGAGGCTATTAGCTATGAATTTAAAAGGATCTGATCAAGTGTCTTACAAAAGAAAGAGAGGATCACAGCCTCAGGGGAGGTTTCTTGTTTCTGATGAACAATCTGCTGCTCCAAGTCCAGTATCATCACCAAAAGACAAGGGCAAGAAAATAGTGGTTGAAGATGAACCAAAGCCTAAAAAGATGAAGCAGAAAGAACAAGTACAATTGGTTGTAGATGAAGAGTTTTCCAAAAAGCTTCATGAAGAAGAAGTATTGAGGGCTGAGGAAGAATCAAGAATGTTGCAAGAAAAGTTTGATGCTCAGCTGCAATACATCATTTCCATTGATCCAATTGTAAGAGGTGAAGCTTACACTCTGGTGTGTGATAAGTCTCTCAGCTCAGATGAAATGACAATCAAACTCAATGACTTCATCACCAAGAAATACAATCAAGAGGCATTGGATGATGTCTATCAGCAGATTCAGAAGAATCAGAAGAAAGGATTCAAAATGCCACATTCTGAAGCAGATCAGAAGAAGTTCTTCATGATATATCTGAAAAGAGAAGTGAACATGAAGGATCATCAACTCAAAGGTAAATCTTTTGATGAATTGAAGCTTCTATACTTAGAGGCTTACAAAAGAAACAAAACCAGCTTTCTCATGGATACACAAGAAAGACCTTCCAAAGGAAGAAAAGATGATCAGAAGGAACAAACTACAGACTTGCCTCCTGTTCAATCAAGAGAAATAGTTGTCCATGTTCCACAAGTTGTTTTTGCTGAACCCTTACATGCAAGGCATCCAGTCATAGATTGGGAAATCTTCAATGACAAGTTTGGCAAAGCATGGAAGATAACAAGAGTTGGAAACAAGGTTGAGATTTTCAAGAACTTTGAAAATCTACTCAGAGCATGTAGCAGAATGGATTTAGATGAATTATGGGTATTAGTTCAAGAGAAGCTGAAAACCAAATACAAGCCAGATGCAAAGGAGCAAGAGCTATGGGTAGAGTTCAGCAGATTGTATGATCCAAATCCTACTGATACTCATTGGAAATTTCCTTACTATGATTTATCTGTTACATGGGAATATTTTAGCATGAGTCATGTTCATCATCTTTCCACTCAGAGTGGAATAGAGCTCTTTATGCTAGGTGAAAAGGACTACCCCTTAAGCTATGAAGTGTTGTCAGTCTTGATCTCCAACAAGCTATTATGTGAAGAAGAAACTGATGCAGTCAAAAGATTGAAGGAAAGCATATGGGATCAGTATGAAAGCTTTAGAAGATCTAGATAAAGTTTTTGGAAGAGTTCCCTCAAATCCTCAAGGTATGAATTTTATTCACAAAGAAACTTGGTTATTTTATATGGGAATAACAAGTTTAGGGGACGATTGTTGGGAATAAAATGCACAAAGTAAAGAGTCTGTCTGAAGAGCCTGCTAATGATAGTTAAGCCTGCCTCTTCAGTTCTGCTGATGATGAAGATATACTAACAGTACCTTCTGGGTAAGAAGGTACTGCTAGTTAAAGAAGGTCCTGCCAGTTTTCACGACAAGTTGCTATATTTTAATTAGAGATATTTACTTGTATTATTAGTCTTTGTACAAAGTTATACGTTAAGTAGAAGTAGTACAGAAGTCTCAATAGATACAATGGAGTGTTTTACCTTGAAAGGTGTAATATTAGGATAAGATAAACCTCTAGTATATTATATTAAGCAACTTGACCACTTGTAATAAGGGCTCCTTATACTATAAAAGGAACCCTTAAGACACCTTCTTAGACACACAACCTGCATATCTTTTCATACAGCTTTCATAGCTTTCCATGCATAACTTCTATCTTTAACCTTTTCACGTATCAAAGATTCAAGGTTACACTTGTAATCCTGGTGATAGTTTAGATCACCCGTATTATTTCATCAATAATATTGAATCGTTTTGTGTTATTCTTGTTGTGCTCATTCTCTTTTACTTATTCACCACCTTTGTTCCTTTAGTGTGTTTTAGTAAATTCCGCGTGCTAACTCACATTCATTCATAAATATCCTAAACACATTACTGAGATTAACATCTCAAGTGTTTGCACAATTTACAAAGAATCCTTCCACATTCTTTCTTCTTACCAGTTTTTTTATTTTTCAATTATTTTTTTTCTTATTTTTTTTGTATTTTTGAGTTTCTTATCTTAAATTGTTTCCTTTGCTTTGGAAGCTTATGAAAGCTTATAAGTGAGCTAATATGAGCTTACAGGACCTTAAACAACAACTTTTAACAACTACAAGTGAAATTGAGATTTTCAATTGGAATTTTGCATAAACTAGAAATGGACTGAAAAATTGGAATTAATGATTGAAATAAGTTTCAATTACACTGAAAATGCTTAGTACAATGTTTTTAACTAAGAAATACACTTGGAAAATGGAAATGTAACTAAGTCGACATTGAACTTGAACTACTAATCTACATCTTGTTCCTCTGCTTCTCTTCTCCTTTTATTAGTGCAAATTAGGGTTCCTTGGGTCCCATTTGTCCTTTCCCAGCAATAAAATTGGCCATTGTATCACTGGAATTTAATCTTGACCCTTTGATTATTTTGGCGCCAAAAATGGTTTCGACCAAATTGTCTGTTTCTTGCAAGAGGGGGTGGCATTTATTGTAGAGGTGATGGGGGTGTTGAGATGATGGTTTGGGTGGTGGAAGCAAGTGGAGGGGGTGAGGTGATGTTTTTACAAGTCAAGTTGGGGGGAAAGGGTAGGGGTGTTGGTGAGTTTGACCAGGGTCAAACTTTGACCCTTTGACCCTGCGTTTTATTAATAAAAGGGAGTTGGGCCAGGTTTGTGTTGGGCTTGGGAGTGGTTTTAGGTTTATGTTTGTGTTTGGACTAGACTTGGTTTTGGATTTATAATAATAAAGGGTCCGGTTTGGTTTAGTAATATCACAAGGACCAAAGTTGTAATTTCTGGAATTTTGAGGGGCCTGAAATGCCAACTTCCCAAAGTCTCTTCAAGGGTGTTTCTTCTCACTTGTCAATAATCTAAGGACCTTTTATGAATTTTCCACAAATAAATTTTCTAGGGACTATTTTTGTCATTTCTACAAAGTTAAAGGACTAAAATTGCAAATTCTTCAAACTTTCCACCAAAGGACCAATTGTGATAACTTTTGAATTCTCAAGGACCTTAGTTGATGTTTTTTCCAAAACAAATGCTTAGGGGCCATTTATGTCAATTTCTAAACTTGAGGGACTATTTCTGCTAATTTTGCAAAATTTTGTTCCAAGGACTATTTTTGGCATTTTGTGATTCCACAAGGTGTGTTTTGACAATTTGAGCTCAAAAATGATAATTTGCTTCCCCGGCTCTTGCTTTTGACACGTTTTCCAAACTCGTGCTTGTTTTTTTTTCCCTTTTTGGCCTGATTTATGCCATTTTCTGAAATATCCATTCCTGCATGATCACAAACACAAAAACACAAAATCTTTGGCAATTATGGTTAGTTTGTGTCTTTTTTGGTCTTAATTTGGCTAGAAAAAGATGTGTGAATAAGCACACACCATGCGTCGTATAGGAAAAAGCTAATACGCCGTATGTTCGTTACGTTTTAAATACAAGCTTTTCTGATATTAATGTGCCGTATTGACAAAAATTGATACGCCGCTTCTTGTTGTTTAATGAGTTCGAAAACTGTTTTTAATAAATTATTAATACGCCGTATCTGTAAAACAGATGCGATGTATGGCGTTTAGGGTTTTGATTTTTTTTTTATTAAAAACAGAATACGTCATATCTAGAGTATAGATGCGTCGTACTCGAATTATTAAATAATTACGTTGTATGAAAAAATTGAAATGCAATACGTTGTATCTGTGAAAAAAGATACGCCGTAGCGTTTAGATCAGCAAAATACAGCAGAGAACAAACAATGCAGAAAAAATAAGAAAATGGAAAATACAAAAATTACAGAAAACAAAAAAACTAATAAATACTAATTATGCAGAAAAATACAATGAATACAATTATATTAATACACAATAAAGTTAGCAATTAAAAAAAAAAAAAAAAAAAAAAAAAAAAAAAAAAAAAAAAACTAATTAATAGACGAACATATAAACATATACTCCCTCCGTCCCATATTAAGTGTCCACTTTCAAAATGCACAAAGTTTTAGGAGTTTCCACTAACTACACTCTCCACCAATCAAATATTATTTTTACCCACTAAAGTCTCATATTATTGGTTGTGTAGAATCGTAGAAGGGGGTGAATACGGTTTCTTCGGCTTTTTAGATGTTTAAAAACTTTAAGCCAAAAAGAACACCAAGTGGTTTAAATAAGAGAAACCACTAATACAAACACAAGTATATAAAGCAAGTAAAGAGACACCATGATATATGCTGGTTCGGGATGGGGGTTTATACCATCTGTACGTCCAGTTGCGAATCAACGACACGATACTATTCCACTAGTATAATCCTTTCGGTGGACTACAAACCGTTACAATTCACTCCACCGATATTCACCAATATCAATGCTCACAAAGAAGGAGTTACTCCCACGGTATTCCGCCCTCGGAAACCACCCAAAAGAATCTCGCAATTCGACTTAACCTAAAGGTCACCAAGACCACTACCAAGACTTCCCACCGGAAGTATCAAACCCCAACTAGATCCTTAATGATCTAGGTTTGGTCACCAAGACACAAGACTTCCCTTACAAACAAATGAATGAATGAATAAGTGTTTGTTCAACCAAACCCTAACCTAACCTAGAGACTCGATTGTATTAGAAAGGGTAAAGATAAGAAGACCCTCGACACAATCACAAGAGTGAATTAAGTTCTTGTGATTCTACCCTTGCAAGGAGATGTGTTCTTTCAAAGATGTTAGTGTGTTTAACTAAGAACACGAGATAGAATTAGAGGATTAGAGAGAAAGAATGTAGAGAGAAAGAGCAATGGCAAGGGGTGAGGAATACAAGAGGCAAGGCATGGTATTTATAGGCATAACCCAAACTTGAGAAAATTTTACCAAGGCCAGCGCGTCACCCACGCGTCAACGCCCAATTGTACTTCACACAAAACCTTAACATTAATCAATCTAAGGTTTACCAACTCAAATAGCCAATTTGGAAAATGTTTTGTGAAGTGTTTATGAGAAAAACAAATTACCAAGGGTAGAAAGGTAGAAAGGGTAATTTGGTAGGGGTAGAAATGGTATTCCTCTCATGGCATAAGTGAGAAGAAAATATGCCATGGAATATTCCTCTATAGGGAAGAGTGAGGAGGGATAGGTTAAGAAGTAACCATGGTTAGGTAAAAGGGTTATAAGTTAACCATGGTTGGGTGAGAAGGGTGTGTGTTGAGAAGTAACCATAGTTGGGTTAGGATAAACCATGGTTTGGTTAAGATGAGAATATCCAAAGGAATATTCCTTCCTTGGAGAGAAAGTGTGGATGTTGGTGAGGGGATGTGAAAGGGTGTAAAGAGTGTAAGAGTTGGGTTGTGTGTATGTAGAAAAGTGTGTAAGTGTGGATGTGATGGAGAGCCTTGTGTGTGTAGAGAGTGTGATGGTTGTGAGTAGTGTGTGTATTTTGAATGGGGAGTATTGGAGAGTGTGAGATAATGGGTTGTTTAGATGGGATGTGTATAGGTATGAGGTGTAAGGGTAAGGTATAGGTGAAGTATGTGTAAGTGTGTGTGAAGAGAAGTATGTGAGTGAAGTGTGTGTATTTTGAATGTAAAGGTGTGTGTAAAAACGAGTGTATGTATGAGAATGTGTGTATGTGTAGAAAAGAGTGTATGTGAAAGGATGTGTGCGTAGAAAAGAGTGTATGTGTATTTATATGGAAGGTGTATGGGAGGTTGGTAAAGATAAGGGAATATTGTGTGGGATTTTGTGTGGAGACAAAGGTACACTTTGTAAGGAGTGTGTAAGGGAATATGTAAGAAGATATTGGGGAAGGATTTTGGGAGAGATTGTGGGAGGAATGGTAATTTGTCTTTTGTGAAAAGAGATTAAGAAGATGATTAAGAAAATATTAAGAAATAATCTTATTGCCATTAAGGAGAAAAGGTTTATACAAATAAGATTATGAGTTGAGAAAATCATACGTTACTTATAAGTCCAAGTAACATAACGTCGAGAATCCATAGTTTCATAACTCGTGACTTTCCACGACTCGACGTACTCAACTAACACCTTTGTGCAAACAAGTCAAGTGCTTTGCCTTGATATAAAGCATAACCCATGCGGGTACGGATGCGTTTCCGCAAAGAGACCTTGGACTTAGTTTGACAAATAAGGGAGTAAACCCGGTACGTGATTAGAGAAGACGTAAGCACGGGATATGAATATATGGATGCTTTCACGTGATGTTACATGAAGTATATAAGCTCCCTAAGTTTATAAAATCCTTGGCTAGAGGAAAGTGTTAGAAAACATGAGTTGGTGTTTTCCCGTAAATGGGTGTTTTAAAAGTTGGATCTCTCTAATCTCAAAACTCGTTTTGAGTGTTCTCTATTAAGCACATAACATATTCATACCTGAATTGAAAGATCCACATTTATCGGTTAAGGGGAAAACCGACTTATAAAATTCGCCCGGAACCATACAGTGTCCTGGCGCGTCACCCATGCTTCAGCGCGCGGGCAGCGCGCCAGGAGCAGGTATTAGCTCCGGTGAATTTTGCTACCGTTTGTTATTTTATGTGTTCCGAAGGTTTATTTGTCATCATTAAAACATTAGGAGATCTTGATCATGTTGCCTCAACAATCTCCCCCTTTTTGATGATGACAAATAAAATCTGAAAGCAAATAAAATTACAAAACGTAGCGAAGACAAAGCGCGCCTTTGGTGTAGCTTGCGTCTTGACCTTGCCTTGTAATTTGGTGAAGCCTTTGTTTGTTCTTTAACTTGGTCTTCACGCTCTTGCTTTCTTTCTCCCCTTTTTGTCGAATCAAAAAGGCGGGACTTCCATATGAATGGGTAAAGTAGCTTGAGAATAGCACTTTGACGTGCTCCCCCTTGAACATAGCTCCCCCTAGATCGTTACTCCCCCTTGTTTCAAGGCGGGGATCCATGGGTCAAGAGCCTCACCTTTGCGGTGGCCAAGCTACACATAAAGTGCACAACATGCAACAAACAAACAATCATCACAAATGGGTTAGATTACCATTTGGATACTTGCAACATGGGTTAGTCCAATTATACCACTATACCACATGATAAAATCAAGCACTGATCATATGCATAACATCGCCATATAGTTATTCATGGGACAAATATATCAACCATGCATCAATATGTCACATACATAATGCATATTCAAATTAAGGCACATAGTTTCACATTTAAACACTTTACGAGAGCAAAGCAAGACCTAAATGTTCAAGGTGAGATGCGATAGATATCTAATTACCTTTAAGTGCGTGTGTGCCTAGACTTAATTTGTGACATCTACACAAGATCCTAATAGGAATTAAATTCATCTTTAGGTGCATTATATTGAAAGGTTTTGTGTAATAATTTCCCTAATAGTGTGAATATGATCATAAATAATCCAAAGGTAAGAAGACTAACCAAAAGTCTAGATTAATACTCTGTTTTCTAACATAATCCGATTCAAAACATGAGAAGGCATATTAAGTATATATGCAAGGGAATCATACTCAATACATTAATTATGCCAATTATATGAATGACCTAAACACAAGTTACTTCCAAATAACATGTCATGGCATAAGGGGATTCCTAAGAAAGTAAATAACACCGTATGTTACTCTCCCCTAGATTAACACAACCGTTCAAAGTTAAACCCTTTATGATGTTATAGTGATCTCAAAAACTACAACATATCCATTATCTTAGGAAATAAATTAATTATAATCCTATTCATGCCTTTCACTTAATTCCTAAGCGCGTGAATTAAGCTTTAATAGCTTAATATCATCTAAATCAAGTACAATCTAGAATGCCTAGATTATCCTAGATCTAGAAAAACATGAAGATGTGCACCGTTCACATTTCCTTCAATTTCCCATTTTTTAAAACTTATTTTACTAAATTTTGAAGATGCATGCATAACGAACGATCATAAGTGGATAGTGTAAAAATTCATATTATGCAATTAAGCACCTTTTGTGTAATTAAAGATAATGTGTTGGTGTTGTGAGCTCACGATATACCATCTTCAATAGTGATGCAAGCAATTTAGCATGTTAGCAACAAACACGAAATCAAGGCAAGTAGGCAAGTAGGCATGTAAGCAAATAGCATCAAAACATATTTCTCATGTAAGCTCATTTCTCATACAACTACTAAGCATATAGCATGTAGAAAATATCATTATAGGTAAGCACATAAGCAAGTAGTATTTAAAACATGTTTTTCATGCATCCATATTTTCCATATCATCGCTTAATAACATTAACAATTATGCATGTAAGCACATAGGTCTAACCTTATCATCAACTAATCATTATGACAAGTAAGCATAACACATCGCTAAGCATACCATTTCAATCATAAGTAGCAAAAGACACATAATCACATACAAAAAATCACTAGTAGTCATATAATCATTTATTAAAAAAATCACTCAAGTATGCCATGCAACTATCTATATGAAGTCTAGAATGGTATCCTTAAAGTTTGTTAAGTTAATGCTTGTGATATTTCCTTTTAGATCCATGATCATCACTTTTACATGATTCTATTTTACACAATATAGAACCTACATTTCATCATACATGAGCCAAGTGCAAGTATTTCATGCAAGACATCCCAAGAATGTAGTTGTTTGTGTATAGAAATCAAGTGTATGTTTTATTATTGAATACACAAACTAGATCCTATAAACCATCACACATTGCATAGAGAGTCAATATACCATGCATGATGAATGAAAGTCAGCGAACAACGGTTCTTCTATGTAGGTATGGCGTTCCCCCTTGACTCTCCTAACGTCGAGCTAAGTGATTTCGTAACCTTTTCGTAGCGTAGTAGAATGAAAATGTACTAGTGTGATGTCTTAACATGCAGAAATTTTATTAGATTGCTAGCTTTACCAGCGGTAGGAGGGTTAAAAGACGGTGCATGAGCGAAGTTGGATCCTCTTTTTTTGTATCTCATCGACGATATTCTTTGGTTTTGGTACATAACAATTTGCATAAGCAAATTCGAATATTTCTTACAAATCTAGATCCTGCACTCTCATCTCTAGTCTCTAGCTATCATCTTAGTATATTAGTCAAGCTATATCTTGTACTTTCTTGGGCCTAACTAAGAAAAGAGAAGAAAAGCAAAAGCAAATACGACTTTCAGCCAGGATGCTTCATTCAAGTCTAGGACTTAGGCAAGACTTATAAATTGAGCAGTTATAAAGCAATCGCATTTCTCTCCGGTTTATAGTTTGTTGTGTAGTGTGTCAACATTGATAATCCTTGTTTGTCACTTGCATTGACAAAATAAGTTTCTAAGATTTTGGATGAAATACTTAGTTTATCAAGTCTATTCATTGGGTATTTTAGTTTGATATGCAATACTATACCGAATTCAATCCACGTGAATTCTCTTTTACTATGTAAGTAGTTTGTATGTTTACATAAAATCCTTTCTTTTTCTTTTCCATCCTAAAATACATAGCATGCAATTTTCACATAAATTGAACAAGTAGATGTAGATATAAAATCTTCAACAGAAGTATGAGTTGTGGTCCGAAATTTTATCTAGTCTTGGCAATTTGACACAAATGACTTCAAAACCTAACAAGTGTAGTAGAATGTTTTGTGTCAAACTTTCTTATTCATAACACATAGTATGGACATGTAGAATCTAAGATAGTATCAACCATCGTTTGAATAATGCATTGATAGATATATTTCCTCTCGAAAAATATTTATTTGTATTTTCTTCCATGCCTTCACATAAGCACAAACGCTCTAAGAGCACACGAAAGGACCTTGCAAATGACCAACTAGACATTTAACTAATTTACCTTAAGGGGTTATTCTCCTAAGGTGCATGTCAACTATGTACACCCAAAACTAAACCCACGCAATTTGGTGTTTTGAAAATGTCATGCTAAAATCCTAATCTTGTTTTATGTTTAGAAAGGCTTAATAGGTTCCAAAAGAGTGTGTGAAACAAGTTTTAAGACTCATGGACGCAAAACGAAAGTTTTTCAAAAATCTTGCAAAAACTTAACAGCGTCTGGCGCGCTTATGGTGCATCAACGCGCCCCCAACGTTCCAGGTACTGACCCCAAAACACTCACAAAATGTAGATCTCCTTTTTCTCTTTCCGTGGCCTTTTGAATCAACTAAATCGGAGTTCGGATGAAGAAATTATGATCAAAATACTAAAGCAACTTCTAGAACTAAATTTCTTCTTTTCGGTTTAGTTGTTTGATTGTTTTTATGTGTTCTTAAAGATCTAAGATATTTTTTATGATGTATTCAAGTTATGAAAGTTCTAAGAACATAAATATAATTCCTAAACACATGGCATGCAAGTTTAATCTCACTTTGCGTTAACCACCTTTTAATTTTCTAAATTCTCCTAAATTTCAAGTTATGACCAAAAATAAGCTTCCTGGCATCAAACAAGTTCACATAGCATTTTTGACAACTAACATATAAAGCACATAAAGATTCATAAGCATAAAGGAAAACTTATCTCGATTTTAATGGATGACTTTTGTTTCATGACCAAGAGATAAAGACCAACCATTGATGCTTAAACTACCGATGACCTTTCCTCAAAGGTTACTTATGTACATTAAAAAAATCTTCTACTTCGATCATGTGCTTGGAGCAACCACTTTCAACAATCTAAAACGTTGGTTCAAGCTTATACCTAACAAACATATAACTCAAAAACTTGGTCCCTAATGTTTGTTGGGTCCTTTGTGGTTAGCATAAAACATTCCTAAGTTGAACATCATTGGGTCTTGAAGTAGGACACTAAGTGTTTCTAGACCATACCTTGAGAACATAGACCAATTATTATTTTGAAAATTACTTTGGTGTTAAAAACATGGTCTAATATTTTGATAAATGTTTGGTCTAAAATATCTTTGGTTTTGGTAGGAGTTGTCTCTCCTTTAAGATGAGTTATATGGTTGATGATGTGAATGAACTTTTGTAATGGGTGCTTGACTACCACGAGTGTTTGAAGAACGACTTTGAAGAATTACGGATTTTGACTTTACATGTTTAATTTCTTTTACAAACATGATTGCTTTGCTTTGACCCGTTAGAGTAGTTTAATGAATTTTTGAAATTCCAAGACCTTCCTTATCTTGTGACAATTTTTTTGACTCAACATATTATCTAAAATGACACTACTCTTTTTGAATTTTGAAAAACTTAGAGCTCCATCTTGAAGGTTAGACAAGTTGTTTTCCAAAGAGTCAAACTCATATGTAAGTTTTTCACAACTTAAGCAAGATTCAACCACCTCTTTAGTTTTTGCAACTTTTATTGTCTCAACTTCAAGTTCAAGCTCCTTTGCTCTTTTAGCAAGTTTATTTGTTTCTTGTTGCAAAATACGTTTTTCTCTAAGTAAAGCTTTTATCTCTTTAATCCAATTATTATTCTTTTCTAAGAGTTCAAAATTATCATTCTGTAAATCATTAATATTTAAAGCTTTATTTGAGTAAGAAGGGTTTAGATGTACCTCTTGAGATCCGAATGCCATGTGACATGATGTGTTCCTATCTCCATGAACATCTTCATCACTATCGCTCCATGTGACTTCACTAAACGTCTTCAGATCTTTCTTGTTGGAGTATCCATAACCACTTGTGTTACCACTAAATGACATAAGGTTCTCTTGAGCCATGGATCTAATACTCAACTTTTCCAAATATTGATTTTAGGGTTTCAAATTTTTGAAAAAGAAGTTTTCACTTTAAAACGCCTTCACAGGAAGGTTTTAACGCTTGAAAACTTGAGTATCCCGCTCTAATACCAACTGTAGAACCGTAGGGGGGGTGAATACGGTTTCTTCGGCATTTTAGATGTTTAAAAACTTTAAGCCAAGAAGAACACCAAGTGGTTTAAACAAGAGCAACCACTAATACAAACACAAGTATATAAAGCGAGAAAAGACACACCACGATATATACTGGTTCGGGATGGGGGGTTTATACCATTCGTACGTCTAGTTGCGAATCCACGACATGATACTATTCCACTAGTATAATCCTTTCGGTGGACTACAAACCGTTACAATTCACTCCACCGATATTCACCAATATCGATGCTCACAAAGAAGGAGTTACTCCCATGGTATTCCGCCCTCGGAAACCACCCAAAAGAATCTCCTGATTCGACTTAACCTAAGGGTCACCAAGACCACTACCAAGACTTCCCACCGGAAGTATCAAACCCAAACTAGATCCTTAATGATCTAGGCTTGGTCACCAAGACACAAGACTTCCCTTATAAATAAATGAATGAATGAATAAGTGTTTGTTCAACCAAGCCCTAACCTAACCTAGAGACTCTATTGTAGTAGAAAGGGTAAAGATAAGAAGACCCTCGACACAATCACAAGAGTAAATTAAGTTCTTGTGATTCTTCCTTTGCAAGGAGATGTGTTCTTTCAAAGATGTTAGTGTGTTTAACTAAGAACACAAGTTAGAATTAGAGGATTGGAGAGAAAGAATGTAGAGTGAAAGATTAATGGCAAGGGGTCAGGAATACAAGAGGCAAGGCATGGTATTTATAGGCAAAACCCAAACTTGGGAATATTTTACCGAGGCTGGCGCGTCACCCACGCGTCAACGCGTGGGTAGCGCGCCAGGCGTCTGTAAACTTTTTCCCAAAACTTTGGGTTTTGACCTTTTAAATACCTTACCTTGCTAAACCCCCAATTTTACTTCACACAAAACCTTAACATTAGTCAATCTAAGGTTTACCAACTCAAATAGCCAATTTGGAAAATATTTTGTGAAATGTTTATAAGAAAAACAAGTTACCAGGGGTAGAAAGGTAGAAAGGGTAATTTGGTAGGGGTAGAAATGGTATTCCTCTCATGGCATAAGTGAGAAGAGAATATGCCATGGAATATTCCTCTATAGGGAAGAGTGAGGAGGGATAGGTTAAGAAGTAACCATGGTTAGGTAAAAGGGTTAGAAGTTAACCATGGTTGGGTGAGAAGGGTGTGTGTTGAGAAGTAACCATAGTTGGGTTAGGATAAACCATGGTTTGGTTAAGATGAGAATATCCAAGGGAATATTCCTTCATTGGAGAGAAAGTGTGGATGTTGGTGAGGGGATGTGAAAGGGTGTAAGGAGTGTAAGAGTTGGGTTGTGTGTATGTAGAAAAGTGTGTATGTGTGGATGTGATGGAGAGCCTTGTGTGTGTAGAGAGTGTGATGGTTGTGAGTAGTGCGCGTATTTTGAATGGGGAGTATTGGAAAGTGTGAGATAATGGGTTGTATAGATGGGATGTGTATAGGTATGAGTTGTAAGGGTAAGGTATAGGTGAAGTATGTGTAAGTGTGTGTGAAGAGAGGTATGTGAGTGAAATGTGTGTATTTTGAATGTAAAGGTGTGTGTAGAAATGAGTGTATGTATGAGAAAGTGTGTATGTGTAGAAAAGAGTATATGTGAAAGGATGTGTGTGTAGAAAATAGTGTATATGTGTGTATAAGGAAGGTATATGGGAAGTTGGTAAAGATAAAGGAATATTGTGTGGGAGTTTATGTGGAGACAAAGGTAAACTTTGTAAGGAGTGTGTAAGGGAATATGTAAGAAGATGTTGGGGAAGGATTTTGGGAGAGATTGTGGGAGGAATGGTAATTTGTCTTTTGTGAAAAGAGATTAAGAAATAATCTTATTGTCATTAAGGAGAAAAGGTTTAGACAATTAAGATTATGAGTTGAGAAAATCATAAGTTACTTATAAGTCCAAGTAACATAACATCGAGAATCCATAGTTTCATAACTCGTGACTTTCCACGACTCGACGTACTCAACTAACACCTTGGTGCAAACAAGTCAAGTGCTTTGCCTTGATATAACGCATAACCTATGCGGGTAAGGACGCATTTACGCAAAGAGACCTTGGACTTAGTTTGACCAATAAGGTAGTAAACCCATTACGTGATTAGAGAAGGCGTAAGCACATGATATGAATATATGGTTGCTTTCACGTGATGTTACGTGAAGTATATAAGCTCCCTAAGTTTTGAAAAGCCTTGGCTAGAGGCAAGTGTTAGAAAACGTGAGTTGGTATTTTCCCGTAAATGGGTGTTTTAAAAGTTGGATCTCTCTAATCTCAAAACTCGTTTCGAGTGTTCTCAATTAAGCACATAACATATTCATACCTGAATTGAAAGATCCACATTTGTCGGGTAAGGGGAAAGCCGACTTATAAAATTCGCCCTGAACCATACAGTGTCCTGGCGCGTTAGCGCGCCAGGAGCAGGTATTTGCTCCGGTGAATTTTGCTATCGTTTGTTATTTTATGTGTTCCGAAGGTTTATTTGTCATCATTAAAACATTAGGAGATCTTGATCATGTTGCCTCAACAGGTTGGAAGGTACAATACAGACACTTAATTTGGGACATCCCAAGATTCCATTGTGGACACTTAATATGGGACGGATGGAGTGTTAAACAATTCAGACCCCGACAACGGCGCCAAAAACTTGATGCGTGCATTTATCGTTGTAGGTATAATTTATTCTTTATCAAGTTTTACATTTATATTTAGCTGACTTAACCTATAGCGTACACTAACGAGCAGTGTACCGGATCAATGTTGCTAGTTGGTAAGTAGAGTGTCGATCACTAAGAGTGGAACGTTAACACCTAGAATGTCTATCAGTATTTTAATTGCTAAGTTAGTTCTAAAACCTAATCTAACGTGAGGGGGTTTTCATTCTGAGAGACTAGGACGATTTGAGCTGATTATTATAATAAAACTAATGAGATAAAATACACGAATGGCGAACACGTACACAGATAGATAACAGATACAGATAAAACGCCTGACGAATGATTAGGTAGCTTGTCACTTGTTTTATCTCTAGTTTTATATGATGAGTGCTAAAAAATCTTCTCTCTCGTTGGTATCTAAATTATAGGCGAGTAAACTCTTAATGATTATTTATGTCTATATTATTTAACCTTTTTTAAGGGCTTACACTAACTTATAATGCTAGTGAAAAAAATCGTAGGAGGGGTATGGCAGCCCAAGCATTCCATAACTAGACACAGAGGTTATCAATGCACATATAAAAAAAACCAAATAAACATCATATAAACTTTAATCGATTGGAAAGCAATTTTGAGGGGAGCAATATGGCGGTCACAAGCCCATCATCCTGATGGATTAAAGCTTACTATTATAATAAAACAAAACTACTTAATGAATTAAAACACTAGCAAGACCTTCTTGATGCTCTGAATTCTCTAATTGGGTGTGTTTTGTGTTGCATTTTCATCTGTATTCTTCTCTTTAGGGTTTATGTTGCACCTTTTGTCACTCCAAATTCGGCTGTCTAATGGGGTATTTATACTTTCTGTCTAAGGGCACGATGCGGCACATCAACTAAGTTGATGTTGCGTATCTAGATAACTTCACGTGGGGTCCAAGATTATTATATTCTGGAAAATTCCTACACCGTCTTTAACTGCGGCGTAACTTGAATCTCTATGTGGCGCATGTCCTTCAATATCTTGGATAATCTTTGGTGAAGTCTTGAGAATGATGCGACATATGTTAGGAATGTCATGCGGCGTATCTGGAGTAGATAAGTCAGATCTTCTTCATTGACCAAGGTTTCATATGCGACGCATGAGATAATTACATGCGGCGCATTCTTCAAAGTCAGAAAATGGTCTTCGAATTCTTCTAAGTATGATTATACATTGTATCTGTCTAGAATGATATGGCGTATCTCCTTCAATTCAATAGACTTTTCCAACTTGATCAATTTAGCTCTATTTTATGTCCGAAATCACTAACTTTCACCAAACGCTTGTTTATAACTGAGAACTACAAAAGTAAGTGATTAAGTATCAATTCTCATAGATAATATAATAAAAAGGTCAAATACATAGGACAAATGATGACAATAATATGTACTTATTTGATATCATCATCATGCCCTTGGTTTTTCTTGTTATTATCCTCAATTGCTTCTTCTTCATCTAAATCATCATCTACCAAAGGTGATGTTTTAGGTGGGCGAGGACTTTCATCGAATGTCATGTTGAGTGATTATTCGACTATCATGGTTTCCTTATTGAGGATTACATAAACTTTACTATTTTGAGAATATCCTAGGAATACACCTTCGTAGGACTTTGGGTCAAACTTTGTGAGATAATCTTTCGTGCTTAGAATGAAGCATTTACTTCTAAACACTTTGAAGTAATCTAGAGTAGGTTTCAAACCTCTCAAGAGTTCGTATGGTGTTTTTCTTTAGATCGGCCTAATGAGAATCATATTGAGTAAATAAGTAGAGGTGTCTATGACATTACACCAAAACTTTTGTTTGATTGTTCATTCAACATTATTATACTCATTTCTTGTAGCGTACGATTTTTTCTTTCAACTACACCATTTGATTGTGGAGTACGTGGAGGCGAGAAATTGTGAGTAACACAATTAGCATCACAATAAGCTCCAAATTGCACTTCAGTATCAAATTCCCTACCATGATCTGTGGAAAACTAGAAGGGGGGGTTGAATAGTTTTACGTCCTTTTAAATTTATTACCAAAATATTTTGTAGCTTATTAAAAACTTTCGATTGGCAGTACAATTGTAGTAAGCGTGTGGACCACCACAAGTAACACAAGTGTCAACCTTTTTGACTTCAGCAGGTTGAGAAGAGACTCTCTTTGTTTTGGTGAGAACCAAAGCATGAATTGCTTCTGTGAGCTTGTCAAGTCTAGCATCGGTGCTAGATTGAGCCACGGGTGATGAGGAAGAAGGACCAACATTAATTTGCGAAACAACCGATTTGCTTCGTGGAATGCGGACCTTGGATTTGTTTTCAATAATCATCAAAGCATCTTTGGTGGTTCGATTCAAGAAATTACCTCCCGCGGAGGCATTAAGAGAGTCTTGATCGACTTGGCTCACACCATTATAGAAAGTGTCGAGTTGCATCAACTCGGAAAAACCGTGATGAGGACATTTACGAAGCATGTCCTTGTGACGATCCCATGCCTCACCGAATGATTCATCAAACTTTTGAGTGAATTTCATGATCTCATTCTTGAGGGCGGTGGTTTTAGATGGAGGAAAGAATTCGTTCACAAACTTCTTGACCAAATCTTCCCACATTTCAATCGATCGAGGGGGTTGTTTGTCTAGCCAATTTTTGGCAGCCACATCGAGGGAAAACGGGAAGAGAAGAAGTTTGATAGCTTCCTCAGGGACATATTTGCATTTGATGGTCGACGTGATTTTGTTGAACCATCGAATGTGATCTTGAGGATCGTCCCTCTCGAAACCATAGAATTGACGCGAGGTGACTAAGTTAATCAACCCCGTCTTAAGTTCGAAATTGTCAGCCACGATGGCTGGAATGATGATAGCATCTCCGTAACCCTCGATGGGTGCTTGGAGAAGCTCATTCATAGTGGGCTCGGCCGCCATGATTGGAATAGCACGAAACTCGGGTTCGACTATTCAATTGGTAGGTCGTCGATTACGCCTTCTTCTTGGAATGTTATTTAGCGATTGCAAATGACTTGTTGACGTAGACGAACGTGTGCGCATGCACCACAAAAATATCAATTAAAACAATACAACTTTAAAGACAAGGGAACTTAAACCAAAAATCAAGAACGCAAGGTTAACTTCTAAAGAAAAAAGCACAAAGGAGCGGGAGAGAAGAATGGATCTCTCACTGGGCGAAGTTCATTGGATCGCCACATACCGTTTCGACTCCTCTTCAAGTGTGATTCTCGTTTAATAGTTTTCCAATACGCAAGTGATACAAAGGCAAGTTTTGATCTTTTGTTTGGGAACTTATTATGGTCACACCCCCAGTTGGTAGGTGTTCTGCCTTGGTTTGCGGTGGTAAGATTTTAACTTTGTATTTATTAAACAATGAAACGGGAAAATCTTTTTGTGTTTTTCTTTATCTTATATAGATATAATACATATACTAGAAACAAAAGAAAGATATTTTTGGTTTTTTATACGTTTTATAAAAGCGTAACTTCTTGCGAAGGTTCTACAAGACTAATCGTCTAAACCTTATCGAGACTTTCGACACACAGCCTCCCCGGCAGCGGCGCCATTTGATTCATTGTGTTTTGGTGTGTGCAAACAACAATTTTATCAAAATATCAACAATTTGTCGTGAGACAAACAATCATGAAGTAATACGAGTAAACCGTTTAGGAAAACGATTACCTCGCAAAACTTGTGAAAGTGATATTCAAATTGTGAGACCGGTAAGTGATTTCCCTGGTCGTACCCCAACGAGGTGTGAATGGAAAGCTTCGAATGAGATTGGGATTAAAATCTTGTATGTTTGGAAAGGTTATTTGGTTTTGCTATACGTTAAATTAACGAATTTGAAAATGTAAAAGTGAATTAACCTAAGGCAACTACAATCTAAGAAATTCCTAAAAACTACGGGAAAATATAATTAGGCATCGGAATTCCTAAAACGTAAACTGATTTAAAAACGCAAAAGTTATTTGAAAAATACGCGAGTGCGCAAAATAAAACGCGAGTTTTAAACTACAAAGGTCCTACGGGTTTACAAATAATTTTCTAACGTACTAAAAGACAAAAGTAATTTTTAGAAAAAAGAAAATTAATTTTATGACTAAAATTCTATTTATTACAATTATATTACTATTTAAACTATATTAATTTAAAATAAATACTAAAACTAGTGAGATAATTCTGGGATTTTTTTGTAAATAAAATGAAGCTAAAACAGATCTAAGAAAAATAAAACATTTGAAAAAGGTGTTCTAAATAAGCTAGAATAAGCATATTTGAGGAAATAAGCACAAAACAAGTAAAGCTTATATAAAACAATTAATATGCAAGGTTATAACAAAAAATTGCCAAGGGCGTCTGGTTGAGTATGTGCTGTGTGGGCTGTGAGACCAGGGTTCGACCCCTGGTTTTGCACCTTTTTTATATATATTTTTTCCTTTTTTCTTTTTTTTCTGATTCCTTTTTACACAAAATCAAACTCAAACTTAGAAACAAATTCGAACACCCTTAACCATTCTTGATTTTAAATCAGATTGAGAATCAAGTTTTAATCTTTAAAAATCTCTTCTTTTTTTTTTCTTTTTCTGTTTGGAATTAACTGCCAACCACTAGGACCAAATAAATGAGCCTAATACAAATGATAACAACAAAGAATACTAGCAACAACAAATAAAAAAGAATAATAGCAATTGGAGTCCCAGATTCAAACAACAAAAAAAAAACAATTTCAACAAGTGAACAATCGACCCAAATTCAGCTGATAAGCACACCAAGACCACTGCAGCAGCAGTGATCAACTAAGCTAAAAGAATGCTTAATAAGCGGTCCGAATTAGTAGCTAAGTCTAAACTAAAGGTAATTATAAACACTATACCTAGTGGGCAACCAAAAACACCAAAGATCAAACTGGTCACACCAAGATTTGAGTCATTTATGAGCTCTTGAACCTTGCTCAAAACTGAGAAACAGGGTGACTTTTTTTTCCAAACAGTCCACTTCGGACTGAAATTTAAGTGGCCAAACGGGCTCCAAATTTGAAATTTCTTTTTAGTTTAGATTCACCAACCGTAGTAGTTTACAAAACAGTAGAGATTTTGAGATTTCAAAAAGTAGTTAAACTTGTGCATTACATTAAAAACTGTCGAGTTCCCAGCATTCAAATTTACTAGATACCACAACAAAGATCTTAAAGTGAGCTTTTGATTTAACTAGAGGTACTAAGTTAAAAGAAAACTTGGATGTACTGCCTAAAAACTCTATGTCAATTTCAACAACAATTTCAAACCTCTAATTGCAACAGATTTCAAAGTCACTTGCGGCTAAACTACCAAACTAAGTTGCTTAATATAAATTAAACCAAATCAAACTCTAATAGGCAAGATTCGACAAATATGAGAAACAACTAACAATAAACACCAATTATCAAATTAAGTGATGAGAACCTACTTGTCTTCCAAGCCAAGATGAATTCTGAGAACTAGGAACCGAGAACCAAATAAAACACATCCTATGTGCTCCCCCGAGCTCTATACCTCATCCATCACTGCTCCTTCATGCTGCTTCAAATATTTTTTTCTTTTCTGAATTTTTTTACTTTTCTTTTTTTTTTCTTTTCTGACTTTTAACTCGACAAAACTCAAGTAAATACTAGTAACTTAAATAACAAAAAGTTAATGAAACTTAACAAAGATTGAGAGAAAACTTAAAATTCACTTTCATTAATTCTTGAAAACTCGGATTACACTTTGAAACTGAAAATTAAAAAATAACGATTACAAAATAAATAGAGATGAGATATCCTCAAGGCTTACACTAAACTACCTATTTATACTAAATCTTTGAAGTGGTAGGTACACCTTTTGTCTCCAATCTTTGTCTTCTCCCTTGTGTGCTTCTCTACTGAGAGGGAGGCTGAGTTGGATGACTTGTGATTCATTACAATCAATCTTGACCCTTGATTAAAACTCCATTTATCCTAGCCTTCTGATCTTCCTTTGGCGCCCAAAATGTGTTGTGGATTGCCACCATGGCATCCCATGACTGGTTGATGGTGTTAGGTACAAGTGTGAGGGGATTAGTGGGATTGGGGGAAGGTTTTGAGGGTGATGGGAAGGGATAGAGATGGGTGGGTTTGGCTGGAAGTGATCACGGGGTGGGGAAGATGGGATAGTGGTGGTATTATTTTTATTCAGAGTCTTTGAATGGCTGGGGAAGAAGGGGGTGTACGTATGTTGTGTAGGGTTAGGGTTTGGTTTTCTGGATGAAGTTATCACACGTAAAAATAAAGGGGTGGGCTTGTATTGGGCTTGGGTGGTTTTTAGTTAAATGGTGGGCTTGGGGTTTGTAAATGGATTGGTTTTTCAACAATTACATATCCGTTTGGTTTTATTACTTATGAAGCCCAAAGTCACTTCTTGTAATTTTTGAATTCTTCAAGGACTTAAGTTGCCAATTTTCCAATCTTAATTTAAGGGTCATTCCTGTCAGGTTAAATAAACCAAAGGACAAAAAAAAAAATGAAATTTTCCCAATTTAACACACCAGGGACCAAAACTGCCAATTTGCCAAAGTACGGGGACCAAGTGTGTAACTTTTCCAAAACTTTTTAACCAAAGATCATTTGTGATTCGTTTTGACTTTTAAAGATCAAGGGTTGACTTTTCTTTGAAAATGATTGACCAGGGACTAGTTTTGTAAAATTTTGAAAGTTGGGGGACTGAAACTGCCATTTATGTAACTTTTGTTCGTTTTTCGTTTGTTTTTACTCGTTTTGCATCAGAAACATATAAAATACGATCTTTGGGATTTTCTTCGCATTTTGGTGCGTTTTTGAGTATTTTTGATCGTTTTGCAGCTCAGAATTGACTAAAAATGATGAGTATTTACACACTCATCACCAAGCATATCTAATGAAATCATAGAACAACTCAAACATTTGGTCCCTAATATCTCATGGGTCCAAGGTTGTTAGCATAAAACATCTCATGCATTTGTTGGATTTGACTTGGATGTTGAAAGGGTGAATTACTTCCCCAAGGTACATAACTATGTTGGAACTACAGGATACATGTTTTGATAATTTTGTCTTCTAGGTTGTGTTATTCTAACTTGTCTTTGAGAGATATTTATTTTCCTAGGTGGTGGAGTTTTTGATCTAATCACTTGTTTACTAAATCCTACTCTGGGTTTTAATGATGCTTTATAAAAAGTTTAACTTCATATACACTAGGAATAGGTACCTTAGTATTCATCACAGTTAAATGTTTTGGTGTAGGACCTAAAATGGATTTTGACAAAGATATAGATTTAACTTATGTCGGCGGTCCTTTTAACATGGTAAGGTCCTTTATATTTGAGGGACCATCTGCCTGTTTTTTGGGATCGTCGGCAGAAGGCTCAATTACCAGGGGTTTCACGAATTAATTTGTTTTGTCCCGCTTGTTGATGCTTCATATAATTGAACATTTAACATTTCTTTAAGTGAATGAGTACTGTTTTCAAATTGAGTTAGCTTTAATGCTTCCTCTTTGAGTTTCTCATTTTCAATTTCAAGATCTTGACATGACTTATATCCAAGATCAATTTCTTTGCCTTACTTGAGTTTAGACACTTTTTCTTTCAATTCAAAAATTTCTTTGTCTAATTTAGTTTTAATATATTTTAGAGATTTATTTTTGTTTATTATTTTTAGACTCATTTTGCAAAGAAGATCATATTCATTATCTAATTCATGAGAATCTAAAGAAGATGTGTCATCATTATAGTATTCAGTTTCGGAATGTACCTCTTTTGAAGTTCCTGCCATTAGACCTGTTTTGGCTTTGGTCTTGTTATTTTCTTCTTCGTCGCTATCACTCTAAGCACCTCCAATGTACGCCTTTTGGTTCTTTTCTCTTGGTTGTTGAGGACATTCTTCGATGAGATGTATTGGATTACCACATCTAAAACATCTTCTTTCGCCTTTACCATACTTGTCATCTCGACTCTTTTGAGATGCATTCTTTTCATCTCGAGGGTGTCTTACGAATCTACCTCTCATTTTGAAGAACTTCTTGAAGTCTCGAACCACCATGACATATTCTTCGTATTCACTTTCCTAACTTGAACTTTCATTATCACTAGATTCCTTTTAGCCTTTAGAGCAAGAGATCTCCTTTCTCCTTTCTCCGTTGTTCGTGAACTTTTAAGTTCCCGATGAGTTCATCAAGCGATATTGAAGTTAAGTCTTTAGATTCTTCAATTGTCGTGACCTTTGCTCTCCATTTTGGATGTAAAACCTTAAGAAATCTTCTCACACAATTCTTGATAGAATAACTCTCATCAAGAGTGTTAATACAAATAATATCAAAAACGTTATTTGCATTATTCAGTCTCTTTACATTTTGGATGTAAAACCTTAAGAAATTTTCTCACACAATTCTTGATAGAATAACTCTCATCAAGAGTGTTAATACAAATAATATCAAAAACGTTATTTGCATTATTCAGTCTCTTTACATTTTGATAATCACAAAATATAAAAACACGTTACGTAAAACTACACTTGATAAAATTTTAATTGAGAAAAATCTTTTCAACAACGTAACGACTACAACATTACTTTAGGTATGAACAAATACAATGCCGACATTATTAAAGTGATCAAAGAATTTATGTTTCTCAAAACTTACAAAACATTTTTACAAAAGTATTTTTGTAATTAAAAAAGACATATTTTATTAAAGAAAATAATTTTGAATTTCAAATATCCCAACAGCTACATTTTCCACCTAATCCAGATAAGTTTTTCACCCAATAAACTTTCACCACACCAGGAGAAAAATAGGAGCGTATTTTGGGACGGTCCTGTAAACATGGCGACGGTCCCTTAAATATACGGGACCGTCCAGTGTTTAAGGGACCGTCCCCCGCTCCTCCTGGTGCCAATAAATACTGCACTGTTTTACTCAGAAAAACAAGCCTCTTTGCACAAAAACATTTTGTTCTTTCTTCCTCTCTTCTTTGATCACTATAACGTGTCGATATATGTTTATAACTGATCCCGTTACCCTATATACCAAAGTGCAAGAGAAGAACACTCGTATTAGTCAACGAAGTGTTATAGTCATCACACACACGTAACTTGTGTTATGATTCTCTTCTTCCCCCAACTCTCTTCTTTGTGTATATTGTAAATTTGTATATCCGAATTATGTGTGATTCGTGATTAGGTGTGTTAGGATAAATACAGACAAAGTGTAAGTCCTTGAAGTGGTGTATCTAGATTAGCACTTTGTGTTAGTTCGTGTGTCGGTGTAAGAAGACTAGGACTTGGTGTGAGTCCGTGAAGTGAAGACTTGGACCAGGTGAAGGTTAGTGAAAACTTGGATTGGGTGAAGATTGAAGTGGACTAGGTATATGTCCGTGTAGCCACGTGGGCTTTGGTGTAGATTGGTTCTAGCTAGGATTAGGACTTGACATTCCGCTTAGTGTCGTTAAATTGATGTAAGCTTTGGTGTACGGTTTGCTCAGGCTAAAGGGAGTAAGTTGACATAGTGATTGTAATTTCTCGAGTGTGGTACTCAGAGAGTGGAGTAGGGCGAAGAGTGAGCTTCGTGCCGAACCACTATAAATCTCCGCGTCTCGGTTTGGTTGTTTTCTTACTTTATCTCTTGTCTTTACTTGATTTACTTTATGCTTTATTATTGTGTTCATATTTAATTTATGCTTTATTATTGTGTTCATATATATCACATACTTGATTTACATTCAGTGTTTCAGACCATCCGTTAGTTAGTAATATACAAATTAACTTCTCCTACAAGAAGATACATCTTAAATATAAAATATCAAAATACTAAATTTTTGGCACAAATAAAAATTATATATATCTCAAAGAGAATGAAAGGTTTGATTTATGTTTCACTAAAAAAAATGCTTACAGGAAACACTCATCGAACTCTTTGCAATAGCATTCAGCTTTGATTACACACAAGTGTTGCTGAAAAAAGATTAAAAACAAATGATAATGTTTAAACTATCACAAATGAGGGGTTGAATACTAAATAACCAATGAATTAATTCAACGTAGTATTGTAACATCTTACTTTTCGTCTAGAGACTAACACATACATTCATATATAATTTGGTAAAAAGTTAATACATAAATCATAAATGCAACAAAGAACATTTTAAAAATTAAGAGTCTATAAGAAATGTGGACAAGTTTATAATATGTGTTTGGAATAACATGTTTTGCGTTATGATGATGAAATTCACTCATGTATTTAATACATTTTTATTCAAATAGTTTTATTTGCAAAAGGTTAGTTAAATGAACTTTATTTATTTAGTCGAGTATCACCGATAAAAAATAATAATAACTAAATAAACATAACTTTTACATAAACGCTAATTCTTTAGGTGAACAAAGCCCTCGTACATATAATAAATGAGAGTTACAATAACACCATCCCCTATAATATACGGTACAAATTGTTACGCATACGGTGTAATACTGTGCACACATTACAACCAGGGTGTGTATAAAGGTTGTCGGTGTGCGTACAGATTCCCAGATAATAGAGGATGATATTCATTTAATAAACGTTGTTCACGAATCACGAGTGAACTCATTTATACCCTTATTGTTAGGCATAGTTCGTAGTCTATATCTAACTAATGATTTCTACTATACATAATCATTGGGCCACTCTATTTATATGGCGACCATGTGATTCGGCAGAAACTAATTTCCTGTCTAGAAAATAGTTTTTCTTTAGACGGCAAACCTGTGTTGCTACTGGTGTTTGTCTTTGAGTAGGGGTGAGCAAACGGACCGGATGGACCGGACCGACCGACAAAACCGACCGGACCGACCACATTCGGTCCGGTCTTCGGTCCAAGCTTTTTAGTTAATTCGGTCTTCGGTCCGGTCCGGTCCGGACAGATCAAAAAACCGAAAAAATGTGCCAAATCTTGCCTATTTGGACCGGACCGACCAAAAGATCGACCGGACCGGACCGAACCGAAACCGGACCGACCACATTCGGTCCGGTCTCGGTCTATGGTTTTTCCTTAAGTCGGTCTTGGCCGGTCCAGTCCGGTTTTTGGACCGTGATCACCCCTATCTTTGAGCATTGTTAAAGCTTTTTATAATATCTTCTTACTAATTTTTTTAAAAACAAAAATATTATATATTTTTTTTCCGCTCATTCTTTCTACATATAAACCGTCAGTTTTGACACTTATCAAGATACTGTGAGTAGGAAGATTTGTAGAAACATAAAGTAAGAATATTTATCATTTTCCTTGCTTTTTTCTTTCCTTTCGACATAAGTTCATGTAATTGCATTATTTTCATTATTTTAAAAGCTAAATTGTTACTACGTAATAACAAATTCAATAACGATCTCACATTAATCCTGGCCAAGAGTACTGACAAGTGATGATCTCTGTCTCAAAATTATATTTCATATTTTTTTTTTAGATGTTTCAAAATAATTGTCAAAACAATCTTTTTTAAGTAAAAACTACAGAATTTAATAAATTAATATTCTATTTGAGTGGTTGAATTAAAGTAACCCAACTTTTATTAACTATATGATTTTTATCCTATGACAATAATTTTGAGGTGGAAAGAATACATTAAAAGAGCCGTACTCGTATTAAATGGAATATTGATGTCTATGTTGGTTTGAAAAATAATTAAATTGAGTTTTCAAATGGGTTTTTTCAAATGAGTTCACTCGTGATTCGTTTAATGTACGTGTGATATTCATTTAAGTTTTTTTTTTTTTTTTTTTTTTTTTTTTTTTTTTTTTTTTTAGGGGTTTCCTAAGTTGTTTTTTATTATTAGTACATTACTTGTGTCTTAAGGGCACAAGTTAAACATACAAAAAGGACCCAAGGACTCATGAAAAAGGACTAAGGGACTCACAAAAAAATACGAAAAGTGTACTTTTGTGTGAGTTCCTAAGTCATTTTTCGTGTGTCCCTAAGTCCTTTTGATGAGCTTAACTTATGCCTTTAGAGCACAAGTTAGACAAACCTTTTTGAAAACTTTATAACATGAAAAAATTTGTCAATTTTATGTCTTATGAGTAAGTGTGGGTAGGAAATTATGAATTTTTTAAAAGGTAACAAAAATTTTTGTTAGGAAAAAAATGGAGTTGGTCAGAAAATTTGATGTTGATCGAAAATTTAGACAAAGAAGGGGGACACATCGGCTAAAAATAGACAATTGGACGCCGTTGTGCACCACATCATACTCTCACATGATAATCATGTCATATTATGGACCGAGAAATGACAGAGAGACCTAAATATTGTGCCTAATTTTATGTCTAAACTTACATGGCATCATCTTATTGGTTGCAACTAAAGGACTTATTATTTCTCAAGCCAATACCATTACTATATATATTATAGGGCATCAAATACGACGCCGTTCGATGAACAGTAGTCCTCGCTTTCTTTTCCGCGTTGTTTTTGGGCCGTTTCTTTGGGCTTCGGTGCTGGCCCGTTTCTTTGGCCCATAGTTGTATGCGGTTTTATTGTTGTGTGCGTTTTTATATATTTGTTATGTATACATGCACCCGTATTTTCCTACTTTTGCAGATCTTGACTCACAGCTGTCGACCATCGCATTCGGCTGCAGGTTTTTGTGTGGTCAAGATTTATCAAACTGCACTTACACTCTCTATTCACTTTGATTTTTCCAACATTAGAAGCTTCTTCATACTATACAAATAATATAATACATATTAATAGTACATGCCAATAATTAAAAAAAATAGAAAAGTTATCAGAAGCCATAACCAAAAGAGACACAAAGGAGGAGCAGATCAAAGGCAAGAGAAAAAAAAAAAAAAAAAAAAGCTACAGCAAAGCAAGAGCCCATCTTCACTGGAAAAAGGTGATCATTGATTTTATTCTTAAGCATTTGATGCTTTGTTGGTTCCCTGTTGCAGCTTTTTTTTTTTTTTTTTTTTTTTTTTTTTTTTTTTTTTTTTTCATGGTCATATGCATGGTTTCATGAATGATATGTCCTGTTGTCGTTTTTTCGCCTATGATTTATATGATTTCATGTTTATAATGCATATGCAACTTACCAAGGCCTGCTATCACTTTATAAGTATTCCAATTCATATAACTGCCTAGCTTTAAAGCCATCAGTAAGCGGTATTTATAGCTGCCTAACTTTAAAGCCGTTAGTAAGTAATATTTATAGTTATGAAAACAAAAAGCAAAGCCATTCGCCGTATCCCTTCTGTTAGTAGCCCAGTTCCTTTGGATATGTCCCCGGGTGTTCAGCGGATGCTTTTTGACGCTGAATCGTGTGAAAAAAAACGGCCACTATATGATAACATGGCCCTTGATACAAGGCCTGACAACATCAACAAGAAGTCATGCATTGAACATAGTAGGTTACCTCAGCAATGGGCGCTTGAAACTCCACACATACCTTCGAAACAAAATGCTACGCCTGGCAATGTAACGAGTACATGTGCATTGGCTTCTTCAAGTAGCCAACCCCAGCAACCTGCCACAACAAAGTGTCGAACAGTTACATCAATGGAAAACAGTGGCGCTATGCAAGGTTCTGGATTATTACTTTTTTATTAACAAGTTTATTGCATAAATAGATGCTACATACCTTTCTAAATGAACAAGGTTATCTTTATGATTGCAGGTGAATGTAGTGAATCTAATTTGCAGAGCCATCAGCGACATAAACCTAGGCCACAGAATCGTCAAAATATCAGGTCGAAGAAACGCAATAACCCAATGCAAGGTTGTAACGTATATATGTATATATATTTTTTCCTTTTTTTTTTCTGTACAATTTATTAAAAAAAAAAAATCATTATATAAATTTCTAACCTGCGACCATCTAATGATGCCACTTACACCGGGCTTGGGCTCATCGCCTCCGTTAGTCAATGCCAGTAGCCGAAGGCGAATCAGCAGGGAGAGATGCACTGAGCAGGTTAAGTTACCTCAGCAATCGACGTTTGAAGCTGCACACATGTCTTCGGAACAAAATATTGTGACTAATAGTCTCAGAAGTGCATATGCACTAGCTTCTTCAAGCAGCCAACCGCAGAAACCTGCTACAGCAAACTGTCGCACACCTACATCAATGGAACCCAATAGTGCTATGCAAGGTTCTCACTTATAACTTTTTTATAAACAGGTTTATTGTATACATAGATGCTACATACCTTTCTAACTGAACACGGTTGTCTTTGAGATTGTAGATGAATGTGGTGTATCTAATCTGCATAGTCATTAAAAAAAATAAAAATAAAAAAAATAACATTCATTATATAAGTTTCTAACCTTTGAACATCTAATGATGCCCTCTACAGCAAAATTCGGTTCCTCGCCTCCAAGAGTCAATGGCAATACCCAAAGGCGAATTAACCGCATTTCTGCAAATATGGACACTGACCACAGCAATGGCCAATCTACAAGAACAGTACCCGTAACCAGTGTATCTGAAAACATTCAAAGGCACAGTAAAAGACGAAGGTTTATTCAAGGTATGCGGTTTTCACAAAATAATATAGTAAACGCAAAAAAAAAACATAGGCTTATGTATTGTTGATTTATCATTATACTCACAGAAGAAGACTTACATGCTGAAAGGCAGAATACGCAACCAAATGCCAACCAGCGTAGGCGAACCAGAGAAGGTATATGACATGGTCCTGTATTTTGACTGTTTACTTAAAATGAAGTATCTATTCATTTATCATATAACTAAGCCTTTTTTATGTGCTTATTGCAGGCCCGCCGGCAACTTATATTTCTATTGGTGCCTGTAACCAAGTATGTAAGCATTACAAAGCTTTCTTTTGGTCTGACGAACGAATCAAAAGAAGCAGTAAAAAGTGACAGGAATATCACCGATGTTGCAACGGTGGTCAGGTCACCCTACCTTCGAATAAAGAATGCCCAACTTATATAACAGAAGTTTTTGGAGATAGACATTTCATGGAGAATATCCGGGCTTATAACCAAATGTTTGCAATGACATCGCTGGGAGCAGAAGTCGATGACTCAGTCAACAGAGGAAGAGGCCCTTATGTGTTCAAAGTTTCAGGCCAAATTTATCACTGGATAGGAAGCATGTGTCCTGAGTTAAACAAGAAACCAAAATTCTTACAGCTATATATTTATGATACAGTCAACGAAATTGACAACCGTCTACATCATTTTAACAAGACTGGTAGCAGGTTACGGCGAGATATTGTTGAAAATTTGATACAAGTCTTGGACACCCATAACGAGTTGGTCAGGTTCTTTAGAACAACGCGTGACAAACTAAAAGATGCTGACATTCCAGATTTTAAGCTAAAGCTGTTTGGTGTTATTGGATCTAAGCAATATGATCTGCCAACAGGGGATTCGATAGGAGCAATAGTATTTGAAGGAGGGCCAGACGTTGAAACAAATTATGACATTATTATCGAGCGACGCGATGGTAGGCCACAGCGTATAGATAAATTAAATCCTCACTATATGGCGCTTCATTTCCCACTTCTTTTTGTTCATGGTGAGGAAGTGTATCATCTAGGTTTAAAGCTTCTACCTAAAGAAGATCAGTCAACGGAAAAAGAAAAACAGTTGACAATGAAAATGTACTATGCATACCAAATACACCAACGCCTTCAAGCAAGTGCCTTACTCCTAAAGGCAGGCCGCCTTTTCCAGGAATATGTCGGCACTGCTTACTGTGTCATCGAGCAACAGAGGCTTGACTTCATCAGAAACAACCAAAAAGACATAAGAAATGACTATATGTTAGGCCTATACGATGCACTGTCTCGAGGAGATGTCGACGGATCAGATGTGGGTGCAAGAACAATACTTCCAGCTTCGTTTACTGGAGGTCCCCGCTACATGTATAGTCACTATTTGGATGCTCTCGCAATATGCCGAGTTCATGGGAACCCGTCTTTTTTTTATAACATTTACATGCAACGTAGGCTGGCCTGAAATACAAGAATATATGCACCAATATCCTTTCCTTACAGCGGCTGACAGACCAGAAATCGTAGATAGAGTTTTTGAAAGAAAAATACATGATCTTGTAAGCTTCTTACGGGAGGGAAGGCCATTTGGAGATGTTGAGGCAGGTAAAAGAATATATACTCACTCTCCTGCTTATTTCAAAATACTAGGTGTATATATATATATATATATATATATATATATATATATATATATATATATATATATATATATATATATATATATATATATATATATATGTATGTATGTATGTTCTATGCCCATTACTGCACTCAGATAATTAACTATAGTTTACTATTTTTTCAGTTTTGTATACGGTTGAATTCCAAAAACGAGGACTTCCGCATTGTCATTTATTGTTGTGGTTAAAAGAAGCCTCACGGATTCACAGAAGCCAAGACATTGACAGGTATGTGTCGGCTGAGCTACCAGACCCAAGAACAAATCCTGAAGGTCATCGCATAGTATCGGAGTTTATGTTACATGGTCCATGCGGACTAGCTAATACGTCTGCACTATGTATGAAAGATGGTGCCGATTGCAAGAAAGGGTTTCCTAAAGCATATTGCGAAGAAACTTTTATTGAACAAAAAGGCTTTGTGCACTACCGACGAAGAAATACAGGCATAAAAGCAATGAAACAGAATATGGAGCTTGACAATACGTATGTCGTTCCATATAATCATTCACTTTCCATGCGGTTCTATGCTCACATTAACGTTGAGTATTGTGAATGGACTATGATGATAAAATACCTTTTCAAGTATATTTCAAAAGGGACTGATCGCATCATAGCACGTAAGAATCAAGCAGCAACTGCCCAAGGATTACAGTTGATGAAATACAGCATTTTCAGGATGCAAGGTACATTGGCCCACACGAAGCCTGTTGGAGAATACTCGGTTTTGATATACACTCGAGGCAACCAGCCGTGCAAATACTTGCAGTCCATCTTGAAAATATGCAACGGGTTACCTTCAGAGCTGGACAACGGATTCAGCAGATTGTCGATGACGAGCGGAATAAGAGAACAACGTTAACCGAATGGCTGCGTTATAACCGTGAATACACAGATGGCCATCACCTAACATATTTGAACTTTCCAAGAGAGTTTGTTTGGTACTCCAGCGAGAGAACCTGGGAACGTAGACGTCAAAAAAAAAAATTCATCTATTGGTCGCCTAGCATACATACACCCTAGCGCAGGCGACCTTTTCTACTTAAGAATGTTGTTGTGCCATCAGCAAGGGCGTAAGTCATTTAAGCATATTCGGACAGTTGATGAACAACTATATCCGACAAATAGAGCTGCATGTGAAGCACTTGGCTTACTAGGCAACGACCAAGAATGGAGTATCGCCTTAGACGAAGCAGCTCTGTCAGCAGAAGCTTCTCAATTACGCACACTCTTTTGCCAGATACTAATATTTTGCGATGTCTCAAACCCAGTCCTTCTCTTCCAGACACACGCAAATGATATGTCTGAAGACATTCCAAATATTCTTTCACAGTTACTACATATAGAAGAAGTGCATCTGACAGAAAGTGAACTACACGCAGGTCTTCTTTATGAGTTAGAAGCAGGTCTTACCTTCTATGGAAAATCTTTAAAAGATTTTGCAATAGAATTACCGCCACGCTATCTGCTAGAAATGCTAAATAATAGAGCACTTATGGAGGAACGAAGCTACGACCCTGAAGTTCTCAGAAGAGAAAGCGAATGTTTAGTCCCTAAACTAAACATACAGCAGCGCGGTATTTTCGAAAGAATTCTTGACGCGGTCAATAGCGGGAGGCAAGAACTGATGTTTATTTACGGCCACGGAGGCACTGGAAAAACTTTTGTTTGGAAAAGTCTCATCTATACACTAAGATCACACCGAAAAATCGTTTTGGCAGTTGCATCTTCAGGCATAGCTGCTTTGTTACTGCCTGGAGGTAGGACAGCTCATTCAAGGTTCAAATTGCCGATCAATTTAACCGATGAATCAGTTTGTACTAAAAAAAAAATACACAGCTGGCAAACTTGCTTAAGCAAACGGATTTAATCATCTGGGATGAGGCACCAATGAATGATCGAAGATGCTTCGAAGCTCTTGATCGTACATTTAGGGATTTATTCGACTGTCCCAATGATTTATTTGGAAAGAAGACAGTGATTTTGGGTGGAGATTTTAGGCAAACATTGCCTGTGAAGAAAAATGCAACTAAACACGAGATAGTTGCATCATCTATTACCCAGTCTTATCTTTGGCAACATTTTGATGTCATTTTCCTTAGAGAAAACATGAGACTGCAATGGCCGTCAATGTCTACACAAGAACGAGAGAATATGCAAAAAATTTCGCAGTGGTTACTAGATGTAGGCAACGGTCACATTGGCGAACCAGATCCGGCGGATCCAGAAAACACAGCTTGGGTCACCATACCAGAAGCTTATTGCATTCCGGACAGTGACACAAGTCTGCTACATCTCATAGACTTTATCTATGATAACGAAAGTTTGCAAAGGCCGACCGCACAATCATTGCAAGAAAAGGCGATTGTATGTCCTAAAAATGACACCGCAAATATGGTTAATTCAAAAGTTCTTGATATGCTGCATGGAAGCAATTGCGTTTACAGAAGCAATGACGAGGCTATACCTAAAACAAACGATGGAGGTGCAACTGAAATGCTTTATCCAGCAGAATATTTAAATACGCTTAAATTTACAGGCCTACCTCCACATAATCTTATCGTGAAAATAGGAGCTCCGATCATGCTACTCAGGAACCTTAATCTAGCAGGAGGAATGTGCAATGGCACTAGGATGATTGTTACACAAACACTATCAAAGATTATAGAAGCTCGCATAGTTACGGGCACTCGGATCTCTCAAAAAGTATTTATACCGCGCATAGTATTGATAGAAAAGGATGACAAATTACCATTTGCGTTTAAAAGAAAACAGTTCCCGGTCAAGCTATGCTATGCAATGACGATAAACAAAAGCCAGGGACAATCGCAAAATAAGATTGGTGTTTACCTACCAGAGCCTGTATTCGGTCATGGGCAATTGTATGTGGCGCTTTCAAGATCAACATCTCCTCAAGGGCTAAAGATGGTCATCAACCAACAATCGGGGAAAGATCCAAATACAACAAAAAACATAGTCTACAAAGACTTTCTAAACCAAGTTACAATTTACCAGGTTCTATATAAAATAAATTAAAAAAAAAAAAAAAACTTTGTAAGACTTACATTTGTTTCCATATATTTGGCCTTATCTACTTACTTAATTCCTATACTAAAAATAAATTAACTTTGTTGCTTAATCATATATTGCATATGCCTTTCCTTATTTATTTAATTAGTTGCTACATTAAGAATGAATTAATAGTCTAACCTTACCTCTGATTAAGCTAACATTAATGCATACAGGATAATGGCAGCTACCACTGAAGATACATCGCTGGCAAAATCTGAAGAAAAAGAAACTCTAGATTCAGAAAGCACGTCACTGGCTAAAGGAAAACAAATTATTACACACACAGAAACTACTGACTTGCTGGCCCTAAACCCAACTGATATTGATCAATCTATTTATGTAAAAGTTTATCGCAAATGGACAACAATTAACAAGGCTTCGGTACCATCCATGTATAGCTGCATTTTAATAGATCAGCAGGTACAATCGTATATTCAAGCAAAAAGCTAGACCAAAAAATTAAAAACCTTATTATTTATTATTTTTTTCCTATTAGGGGGCAGCAATACAGGCTAACATTAAGCCGCGCGAAAAAGACCGATTCAGCGTTCTTGAAGTCAACAGGACATACAAAATAAAAGGTTTCGGATTTCAAGATGCAACTGCCTGGCTACAAACAGTTAACAACCCATTTTCACTTGCTTTTGGAAAATACACAGACATAGAACTAGCACCTGATACAGGGTTCCCAGCTCATCACTTTAACTTTGTCGAGTACTCTGACCTTCACAAAAACGTCGACAAAAAACAAGGGCTGCTGACAGGTGCAAACTCTATTTGAAAATTGATCTAGCATAAATCACCTATATTTATACACTAGACTCAATATTTTCTGCCTCATTTAATTGTCGTTTTACAGACTACGTAGGTTGTGTTCAGTATGTGACTGATCTCCTACAATCAACCAAGCCTACGAAAGAAGTTACGTATTTGAGAGACATCAGAATACAAAATATTGAGTATGTAACATATATCCATAACTATTTTTTCAGTTATCATATTTACACTCACATATGCATACCTATAATTGTAACATTTACTTTGTAAAATTATAAAAACTAAGGTTATAAAATTTACAGTCACATACGCAAACTTAAACGCTAGCATCTATAACAGGGGTATGACTGTAAGATTTACTTTGTGGAACCAAAAAGCTAAGGATTTTGATATGAAGGAGTATGAAGAGGCTGAAAAGCCCGCAACCATAGCTGTAACCTCATGTATAGTCAAAGTCTACGACGGTGAGTAAAATACCCTGACCTTATCTATAGTTATATCACATAAAGATACTAACTATTGCATTACCTTATTTAGGTCTACAACTATCAAGCATGGCTGCAACTCATTGCTACTTCAATCCTGACATACCAGAGGCAAATGAAATCTGCTCAATGTAAGCCATCCTAATTAAAAAAAAAAAAACTAGGTCATTAATCTAACCAATTTTAAAGGAAAAAAATTTATAACCTCTTATAAACTTGCAGCTACAGCACCTTCCTTGAACCATCGGCAATATCAAATCTTCAGTATCAGCGATGTGTTGACATAGAACAAGAAAAAAAGAGAAACCGTGTCAGATTAGCAGATTTGTTGGCAGAAGATCCGCGCCATCACCAAGTACCAAAATATAACTACATGCATGTAATTAAAAAAAATGGCAAATATCTAACACCAAGTACCTTTGCAGAATGTTCGATTCACTGTTCTTGCAACGGTTGACAATATCAGTGATACAATGCCATGGTACTATACAAGGTGCACCACATGCTGCTCCAAAGTGCCTGAAAGATTACTGCATGGGCAATGTCGTCAGAAAAATCCAAATACTGGCATTGACTACGGGTAAAACAATAAATTATGACTATAACTATGCTTGAGTTTAACTGCAATGCATAATATCAAGACTTATAATTCGTTTAAAAACATTCCTTACAGCTATTGCTTTAAAGCATTTATCTTTGACGACACCGGCAGAATAATGCTCACCTGCTTCAGCAGTGAAGCACACTCAATAGTACCTAGTTGCGAAGAAGTTGTTCAAAAACTGGAAGACAAAGACCCGTACAGAGTTCCACCAGAGCTAGCTGCATTGGAACAAAAAACATATATATTTCAGCTACACTACGGGTCAGAGAGCACAAAAGAGCAAAAGTTTTTTTTTTCTTGATAAAGCATGGGATGTGACACCGACGCTAACAGCACTACCAGAGCCAACTATTGACACGCAAGCAACAGAAACAACAACTACACCAATCGTTGAAGACGCAATAATCACAGATATCAGCACACCACCAACAATAGCAGAACAACAACACATGAGCATACAAGAATCATCTTCGACGAAAAGTGAAAAGAAACCAACCAAAGCACGCAAAGCACTCTTTCAAACTACCAAACCCGAAACAGAAACACCAAGTGCAAAGAAAAACAAGAAAGATGATTAAGGAAAATTATCGGTAGCACTTCACAAGAAACAACTGTTTCTTATGCCATAAAAAAGTATCCGTCTATGACCATCGTTGTGTAAAACTGCTAAAAATAAGTACTTATCTTCTTAAAATAACTTTTGTAGCGTATTTGCGCCGCAATAATGCGCAAACTTTGTTTATCTAAGTAGCCTAAAACTGCAACCATAACTGCTTATGTAATTAAAATATATTTTGTCACATGCTTGCGACGCAGTAATGCACAACACCTCTAAATGTCTTATCCGATATTTAAAAAATAAGTGCTTAACTTCATGCCATATATTTTGTAGTAAGACAATACATTATAATCTAACATAATACTATAGTATATATTCAAACATAATACTAGAGTATATATCTACATATGAACAAAATATCTATGCCATCATACTTCCATATAACACTATAAACATACAACGACAATAGCGTTTTTATTTCTTAATACACATCCTCAAATTATATAATACAACATGTTAACAAAAAAACACAAACCATAGCTTACACAAACCATTATTAGCAAAAATTATTTTAAACTTATGACCCACCGCTACAATGTTCCTTATTAAAATCAATAGCATAAATGCCTTTAAACATATACTGCAAAGAACAACATCACACTCTTCCACGAAAAAGAAAATGACTCCTTCATTATGAAAGGCCTGTTGAATCCACAAGGCCCAATACCAAAAGAATATAACCAGTTACTCGACAACTTTGAACTCATAAATACTACGATTAGATATAAGCTATACCACCAACAATGACCTTTCAGCCAACAATCTTGCTGATACAAAATGCCTTATTCACATTTCCAACTACAAACTCCAAACATTTTTAACTACCTTACCTTTGTTCATAGAAAAAAAATAGCGAAAAATTAAGAACTATACATAAACTTGCATTTTTATTAATATTAACATAAAAGTTAGACAAATTCCACACACACTGGAATTATAATACATCAAACAAAAGTGCACCCATCTTCATCCAACTGCCATCTACATTCAAATCCAGTGTGTATGGAATTTTAATACATTAAACCAAAGCACAACCCATTCTAAAGAGATTCCTACAATATCCACAAGAAACACTACCATCTTTATCCAACAAACTAACACAAAAGATTACTATGCTTATGCAGATTTAAGCATACAAAAGATGTTCAGAAACACAACCTTATTAAAATAGCATGAGCTTATTCTATTATCCTGATCTTCTTCACCATCTTTGACTTCTCAGCAGCACGGAGAGCAGCAACATGACTCATCTGAATAAGCCTCTGTATTTAAGCCAAATCATCCTGCATCGCCCCCTTCAAAACAGCCAAAGGTTCATCCACAGCAGAATCAAACCCATACTTCTCCAACTCCGCAATAATCCCACGCCTATAATCAACCCTAGCTTCCACCTCTTCCATTCTTTGATTATATTCTTTTTCGTCAAGCTCATACGCTTCCTTTTCCCTGCGAAATATTTCTTGGAGGATCTTATCTATCTGCCTATTCCCGATTTTGCTGGCTATCTTCTGGCATTTAGGAAATCTCGGGGCCATCAGATTTGAATAAACAAAAGTAATGAGAACAACTGAGAAGCAGATACAGCGAAATGAAACTTGCAACCCTAACTGCCATCTCATTCTCACCCCTAAAACTCAAAATACTTGGGCCAAAATATTAAACCCAAACCAAAAAAAAATAAAAATAGATAGGCCCAATACCAAACCTATAAAAAAGCAAAACAATGCTAAAAAAAAAAATTACCTCCCAAAAAAAAATCCCAGTATCAAATTAACGAGAAATATAACCGAAGTAAACAAAGTAAACAAAACTCGATGGCCTAATACCGACTAATATTACTACATTTCCCGCAAAAACATAAAACCATATTAAATAAATCTTTACTGAACCATATATCGTATAAAAAAAACATAACGAAAATTTTTCCTAAAAAAATAGCAAAAAAAATCGCTAAAAAACGGCGAGGCCGCAACGCGGCCGACCGGGGCCAGACTCGTTAATACACATGTTTGGGCATGAAATTAGTCATATCTTTAGTCCTCCTAATCATTTTTTTAATGGATTATGATACAAAATTTGAAAATTGGTTATGCATTATAGATATATTTAGGGGGTGACAGTCATGATTCGATGTCTTCTCTATGATTCCACACTAACCAATAATATCCTGCCACCTCATTCCATGATTCAACAATGCCTCATCATACTTTTGGCAATCATGATTCCATGCCTAAACTAATTTTATTTTTTATTTTTTATATTCATAATTATATTAAACAATTTAATAAAACATAGTATTTCATTAATAATTAAAAAAATTACATAATACTTAGAAGAAAAAAAAACATAATTATATCTAAAAATTGCAAGGCCATTCCTATTTCTTCGCGTACTCACGTTTTTTTGGCAAGAGTGATCTCTCGCATATCCGGATCGGTTATGTTATCGTGCGGTTCGTTGTTGAACTTCATCGCCCGCAAAAAAGCATTTTCTTCAACACTACGGAGTTGTGCCGCCATAAACTTTTCGGCCAACTCATCTTTTGCAAGTTTTTTCTTCACCACCGTCTCCAATAGTTGTGTTTTCTTTACCGTGTTGGTGTCGAAGCACGCAACGACATTATTCTTTGTCGACGACTCGCTATCGATCTTTTTGCCTTTTCTTTTCCGTGTAGGAGTTATGTCGTCATTCAGATCCGGAATAACAGTCTCAGCATTGTCATTGCTTCCCGACTCGTAGTTGCCCGATTCCGACGACTTTCTTCATTGTGAATAAAATGTGATTTGAAAGTGTATATTTAAAGGGAATTTTTTGTTGTTTTTTGAAAGTGTTTTAATGCCCAAACGATAACTTTTTAAATGCAATCGTCCATGATTCTTTGGTAGCAAATGCCGATCAACACCATGAGAAGCCCATGCCGCCCCTATGGCAACGGTCATGCCGAGCGGTATGTCCCATGCCGAATACCATGATTCATCCACTGCCACCCCCTTAGTATGTTATGCATTGTGATACACGACGTTAACCTTTTTATGAGTTTTTGGACTTTTTCCTATTTGTATTGAACAAGTATTACTCCCTTTGTCTCAAAAAAACTGTTCACCTTACTATTTATATTTGTCTTAAAATAAGTGTTCAGTTTTTATATATGGACAACAATTATAACTAGTTTTCTACTTTACCCTTATAATCAAAACTTGTATTAATTGCTTATTTTTTATTTCTATATTAACTATGAGGATAAAATGATTTTCTATCAATCAAAACTAGCATTAATTACAAATATCATAATTTCTCTATTTTTTGTTTATGAACTCTCGTTTTGTTGTTTATGAACTCTCGTTTTGAGACGGTAAGAAGTAGTGAATTTTATATATTTTAAAGCAATGAAAATGTTATAAACTTCAATATTTTTCATTATATGTCATTTTAAACTTTTTCAGCCTCAACTTATAAACTGCTTCATAATATTATACAGTAGTAAACTTTTTCACAAATCTCTTGTTGCGGATTGCAAATCTTTATAAATGCTTCATGTCAACAGGCCCAAAACTTTTTCTATCGTATAAATCTATTCCAGTATGCATAAATTTTTTGAGAACCTCTAAATTTTCACATAATACCAATAGTAATTTCCAGCTACAAACCAAATGCACCAAAATTATTACACATATTATGTTCATCCATTATTTGATGAATACAACACCAATATTGATTAGACCATCTCAATATCATCTAATTAGTTAAATATAGAATCTTGGACCCAAGTCCTCAATGTTGTCAACAAAACTGCTAGTCATGTCATTTGATTTCATCTTTTCATAAACCGGAAGACCGGTGCGCGTATTCTTGAACCAATGCCCCGAACAGTGAAGGTCTCTCAATCAGCCGCGAAGGTTTGTCAAATTCTTTTGCATAACCTGTTACCAAATTATCACATTTAAGTTAAAAGTACTAAATCAATAAAGTGGTCTCAAAGCAGAATGAGAAACTTACCAGCATCAATGACTAAAACGCGATCACAGTCCATGACAGTTGGTATTCGGTGAGCAATGCTAATGATGGTGCAGTCAGCAAAGTCCTCACGTATGATTTTCTGAATAACAGCATCTGTTTGTGAATCAACAGAAGCCGTGGCTTCGTCCATGAACAAGAGTCTGCTGTGTTTTAGCATTACTCGTCCCAAACAAAGTAGTTGTCGTTGTCCCACACTCCAATTATCGCCATTATCAACAACTAAAAACAAAACCAAAATGTTCTAAAAACAAAATATAGGTGTGTTTACTATGAAACCAAGTTTATAGAAGTAGTTTATAGTACCTGCAGAATCTAGTTTACCAGGTTTTGCAGCTACAACCTCGCTGAGTTGGCATCTTTCAAGACTCTGCAAAAAAAGATCTTGCATCAGATAACTAAATGGACGTCAAAAGATGTTAGACATTATTGTCCATGTATTGATTGATGAGAAATATAAGATTACCCTCCAGATCTCTTCATCAGAATGTTGGCCAATGGGGTCGATATTGCTTCTGACAGTGCCTTCAAAGAGGATTGGTTCTTGAGGAATGATCCCGAATCTAGACCTGATATCATGTAATCCGAGGGTGGAGATGTTGATGCCATCAATGATTATACTTCCGCCAGATGGCTCCACCAACCTGAACAGAACCTGGATAAGAGTTGATTTACCACCGCCTGTTCTACCAACCACACCGATCTTTTCACCTCCCTTAATGCTTAGCGTAATCCCTTTGATCACCAAAGGTGTGCTTGGACGATATCTAACTTGCAAATCTTTGAGCTCTACATTGCCATGAGATGGCCAGTTTGAAGGAGGAGGGTTGTCCTTCTTCACCCATTCGGCTTCTGAAGGTATGTTAGTGAACTGTTTGATTCTTTCAACAGAAACCATTTTGTTTTCGACAAAGCAGCTCACGTATATAGACCAAAACAGTGCTCCATTGAGTGACAATCCATACGAGAGTGATAATCCAACGTTTTCTGAACAGTATCGTACATTTCAAAGTTAATTCTTTAAAACAAAATGGAAAAACGGTAGTATTGTTTGCGCTTGGTTTAAGTTTACCTGGTTTAACGATACTGCTAGGCAGAAATATCATGAACACGGTGGAAGCACAAAGAAATAAGCTTCCAATGAACTCCAAACGGAAACCTAACCACTCGTTCGACCCATTGTTGTGGAAGTCCATTCTCAGGTTTCCATTCACGCGATCAACGTTTTCTTGAACAAACCTGTCCTGCTTTCTAAAAGACCTTATTGTCATAACCCCTGAGATGCTCTCTGAGAAATGGTGAATAACGGGTGCTTTTGTAATTGAGTCAAGTCGTGTTATTTCACGAGATGTTGCAAGATAGTATCTCTGAAATAATCAGGTCATAAGATCAAATCAGAACTTTTGAGATACCTTAGTGTACACTAACTTCTTAACATATATGTTGGAAAATTGGTTGGCAAAAGTGACTTTTGACCAACTTTGGACACAATTATTTATATGTATGTGTCATATATATAAGTAATAGTTTGTAGGTTTGCGTTCTCCTCGAAGAGAGCTCCGCAATGAGCCTTTATGTGTCCAAAATAGAGTTGATGTGAATGAGATATCGGGTCTCAAAGTTAGTCATTCGGTACCATGACTAAAGTGGAAAAATAGTTTATTTTCTATCCCACATCGGTAGGAGGAGTAAACTAGGGTGAAGTCTATTGTGTATAAATAGACGCCCTAATTCCATAGGTTTTTCACACATCAAATCAATTAGTATTATTGATTTCCAACATAAGGAATACGCATCTCTTAAGATGAAATTCCAGGCAGTTTAGTTAAGTCCGACAGTACTACCTACTGTTTTGGCTGTTGTACCCTGGGAAACAGACGACGAATCTGTTTTAAGGGAAGCGTGTCTAACACGTGCCTCGGCTTTTTAGTGCTTCGTTGCTGATCTCCATTGGTGATCTAGTAAGTCTTTTATTAGTTTATTGTTTTATTTAATTATCGTTTATCTACTTACATTCTGCATGTATTTAAGTTTCTGTTATTTATTTACTGTTAATTTTATTTATCATAATTTAGATTTTATTAATAAAAGTGTAACCGTTTCCCTACAGTCTTAAAACAGATTCTGTGTAACAGAATTAAAACACTTTTATTAAAATCGGATTATTTTAATTAACAGAGTTGGTATAACAGATCGATAAACGATTTTAAAACAGTTTATTGAATCAGTTTATGTTGAAACCATGATGAGTTTCTTTTCAAACTGATTTTTTTTTCGTATGTTATTGTTTGAATCTTGATTTATTGAAACCAAGATTGTGTTTCTTTGAATCAAATTTTGTACAAGTTTATATAAACCATGTCGAGTTTATGAGATACCATATTGTTTTAACAGTTGTTGTGTTTTAATATTCCCAAGTTAACTGATGGTAACATAATTTGTGACCTAGTGAATCTTGTGAATGTAATTGGTGCGCCAATTACTAACATGGTTGTAAATCATGATGAAATCAGATTCATTGAAACCAAGTGGAGTTTCTTTGAAAGAAATCTCATAAAATACAAGTTGTTATTTTATTAGATTACTAGAACATGTTTATTGAAACCAAGATGAGTTTGTTT
>JARVZY010002760.1:0-49945 GCA_030686995.1 Artemisia argyi
GCTACAAAATATTTTGGTAATAAATTTAAAAGGACGTAAAACTATTCAACCCCCCCTTCTAGTTTTCCACAGATCATGGTAGGGAATTTGATACTGAAGTGCAATTTGGAGCTTATTGTGATGCTAATTGTGTTACTCACAATTTCTCGCCTCCACGTACTCCACAATCAAATGGTGTAGTTGAAAGAAAAAATCGTACGCTACAAGAAATGAGTATAATAATGTTGAATGAACAATCAAACAAAAGTTTTGGTGTAATGTCATAGACACCTCTACTTATTTACTCAATATGATTCTCATTAGGCCGATCTAAAGAAAAACACCATACGAACTCTTGAGAGGTTTGAAACCTACTCTAGATTACTTCAAAGTGTTTAGAAGTAAATGCTTCATTCTAAGCACGAAAGATTATCTCACAAAGTTTGACCCAAAGTCCTACGAAGGTGTATTCCTAGGATATTCTCAAAATAGTAAAGTTTATGTAATCCTCAATAAGGAAACCATGATAGTCGAATAATCACTCAACATGACATTCGATGAAAGTCCTCGCCCACCTAAAACATCACCTTTGGTAGATGATGATTTAGATGAAGAAGAAGCAATTGAGGATAATAACAAGAAAAACCAAGGGCATGATGATGATATCAAATAAGTACATATTATTGTCATCATTTGTCCTATGTATTTGACCTTTTTATTATATTATCTATGAGAATTGATACTTAATCACTTACTTTTGTAGTTCTCAGTTATAAACAAGCGTTTGGTGAAAGTTAGTGATTTCGGACATAAAATAGAGCTAAATTGATCAAGTTGGAAAAGTCTATTGAATTGAAGGAGATACGCCATATCATTCTAGACAGATACAATGTATAATCATACTTAGAAGAATTCGAAGACCATTTTCTGACTTTGAAGAATGCGCCGCATGTAATTATCTCATGCGTCGCATATGAAACCTTGGTCAATGAAGAAGATCTGACTTATCTACTCCAGATACGCCGCATGACATTCCTAACATATGTCGCATCATTCTCAAGACTTCACCAAAGATTATCCAAGATATTGAAGGACATGCGCCACATAGAGATTCAAGTTACGCCGCAGTTAAAGACGGTGTAGGAATTTTCCAGAATATAATAATCTTGGACCCCACGTGAAGTTATCTAGATACGCAACATCAACTTAGTTGATGTGCCGCATCGTGCCCTTAGACAGAAAGTATAAATACCCCATTAGACAGCCGAATTTGGAGTGACAAAAGGTGCAACATAAACCCTAAAGAGAAGAATACAGATGAAAATGCAACACAAAACACACCCAATTAGAGAATTCAGATCATCAAGAAGGTCTTGCTAGTGTTTTAATTCATTAAGTAGTTTTGTTTTATTATAATAGTAAGCTTTAATCCATCAGGATGATGGGCTTGTGACCGCCATATTGCTCCCCTCAAAATTGCTTTCCAATCGATTAAAGTTTATATGATGTTTATTTGGTTTTTTTTATATGTGCATTGATAACCTCTGTGTCTAGTTATGGAATGCTTGGGCTGCCATACCCCTCCTACGATTTTTTTCACTAGCATTATAAGTTAGTGTAAGCCCTTAAAAAAGGTTAAATAATATAGACATAAATAATCATTAAGAGTTTACTCGCCTATAATTTAGATACCAACGAGAGAGAAGATTTTTTAGCACTCATCATATAAAACTAGAGATAAAACAAGTGACAAGCTACCTAATCATTCGTCAGGCGTTTTATCTGTATCTGTTATCTATCTGTGTACGTGTTCGCCATTCGTGTATTTTATCTCATTAGTTTTATTATAATAATCAGCTCAAATCGTCCTAGTCTCTCAGAATGAAAACCCCCTCACGTTAGATTAGGTTTTAGAACTAACTTAGCAATTAAAATACTGATAGACATTCTAGGTGTTAACGTTCCACTCTTAGTGATCGACACTCTACTTACCAACTAGCAACATTGATCCGGTACACTGCTCGTTAGTGTACGCTATAGGTTAAGTCAGCTAAATATAAATGTAAAACTTGATAAAGAATAAATTATACCTACAACGATAAATGCACGCATCAAGTTTTTGGCGCCGTTGTCGGGGTCTGAATTGTTTAACACTCCATCCGTCCCATATTAAGTGTCCACAATGGAATCTTGGGATGTCCCAAATTAAGTGTCTGTATTGTACCTTCCAACCTGTTGAGGCAACATGATCAAGATCTCCTAATGTTTTAATGATGACAAATAAACCTTCGGAACACATAAAATAACAAACGATAGCAAAATTCACCGGAGCAAATACCTGCTCCTGGCGCGCTAACGCGCCAGGACACTGTATGGTTCAGGGCGAATTTTATAAGTCGGCTTTCCCCTTACCCGACAAATGTGGATCTTTCAATTCAGGTATGAATATGTTATGTGCTTAATTGAGAACACTCGAAACGAGTTTTGAGATTAGAGAGATCCAACTTTTAAAACACCCATTTACGGGAAAATACCAACTCACGTTTTCTAACACTTGCCTCTAGCCAAGGCTTTTCAAAACTTAGGGAGCTTATATACTTCACGTAACATCACGTGAAAGCAACCATATATTCATATCATGTGCTTACGCCTTCTCTAATCACGTAATGGGTTTACTACCTTATTGGTCAAACTAAGTCCAAGGTCTCTTTGCGTAAATGCGTCCTTACCCGCATAGGTTATGCGTTATATCAAGTCAAAGCACTTGACTTGTTTGCACCAAGGTGTTAGTTGAGTACGTCGAGTCGTGGAAAGTCACGAGTTATGAAACTATGGATTCTCGATGTTATGTTACTTGGACTTATAAGTAACTTATGATTTTCTCAACTCATAATCTTAATTGTCTAAACCTTTTCTCCTTAATGACAATAAGATTATTTCTTAATCTCTTTTCACAAAAGACAAATTACCATTCCTCCCACAATCTCTCCCAAAATCCTTCCCCAACATCTTCTTACATATTCCCTTACACACTCCTTACAAAGTTTACCTTTGTCTCCACATAAACTCCCACACAATATTCCTTTATCTTTACCAACTTCCCATATACCTTCCTTATACACACATATACACTATTTTCTACACACACATCCTTTCACATATACTCTTTTCTACACATACACACTTTCTCATACATACACTCATTTCTACACACACCTTTACATTCAAAATACACACATTTCACTCACATACCTCTCTTCACACACACTTACACATACTTCACCTATACCTTACCCTTACAACTCATACCTATACACATCCCATCTATACAACCCATTATCTCACACTTTCCAATACTCCCCATTCAAAATACGCGCACTACTCACAACCATCACACTCTCTACACACACAAGGCTCTCCATCACATCCACACATACACACTTTTCTACATACACACAACCCAACTCTTACACTCCTTACACCCTTTCACATCCCCTCACCAACATCCACACTTTCTCTCCAATGAAGGAATATTCCCTTGGATATTCTCATCTTAACCAAACCATGGTTTATCCTAACCCAACTATGGTTACTTCTCAACACACACCCTTCTCACCCAACCATGGTTAACTTCTAACCCTTTTACCTAACCATGGTTACTTCTTAACCTATCCCTCCTCACTCTTCCCTATAGAGGAATATTCCATGGCATATTCTCTTCTCACTTATGCCATGAGAGGAATACCATTTCTACCCCTACCAAATTACCCTTTCTACCTTTCTACCCCTGGTAACTTGTTTTTCTTATAAACATTTCACAAAATATTTTCCAAATTGGCTATTTGAGTTGGTAAACCTTAGATTGACTAATGTTAAGGTTTTGTGTGAAGTAAAATTGGGGGTTTAGCAAGGTAAGGTATTTAAAAGGTCAAAACCCAAAGTTTTGGGAAAAAGTTTACAGACGCCTGGCGCGCTACCCACGCGTTGACGCGTGGGTGACGCGCCAGCCTCGGTAAAATATTCCCAAGTTTGGGTTTTGCCTATAAATACCATGCCTTGCCTCTTGTATTCCTGACCCCTTGCCATTAATCTTTCACTCTACATTCTTTCTCTCCAATCCTCTAATTCTAACTTGTGTTCTTAGTTAAACACACTAACATCTTTGAAAGAACACATCTCCTTGCAAAGGAAGAATCACAAGAACTTAATTTACTCTTGTGATTGTGTCGAGGGTCTTCTTATCTTTACCCTTTCTACTACAATAGAGTCTCTAGGTTAGGTTAGGGCTTGGTTGAACAAACACTTATTCATTCATTCATTTATTTATAAGGGAAGTCTTGTGTCTTGGTGACCAAGCCTAGATCATTAAGGATCTAGTTTGGGTTTGATACTTCCGGTGGGAAGTCTTGGTAGTGGTCTTGGTGACCCTTAGGTTAAGTCGAATCAGGAGATTCTTTTGGGTGGTTTCCGAGGGCGGAATACCATGGGAGTAACTCCTTCTTTGTGAGCATCGATATTGGTGAATATCGGTGGAGTGAATTGTAACGGTTTGTAGTCCACCGAAAGGATTATACTAGTGGAATAGTATCATGTCGTGGATTCGCAACTAGACGTACGAATGGTATAAACCCCCCATCCCGAACCAGTATATATCGTGGTGTGTCTTTTCTCGCTTTATATACTTGTGTTTGTATTAGTGGTTGCTCTTGTTTAAACCACTTGGTGTTCTTCTTGGCTTAAAGTTTTTAAACATCTAAAATGCCGAAGAAACCGTATTCACCCCCCCTACGGTTCTACAGTTGGTATTAGAGCGGGATACTCAAGTTTTCAAGCGTTAAAACCTTCCTGTGAAGGCGTTTTAAAGTGAAAACTTCTTTTTCAAAAATTTGAAACCCTAAAATCAATATTTGGAAAAGTTGAGTATTAGATCCATGGCTCAAGAGAACCTTATGTCATTTAGTGGTAACACAAGTGGTTATGGATACTCCAACAAGAAAGATCTGAAGACGTTTAGTGAAGTCACATGGAGCGATAGTGATGAAGATGTTCATGGAGATAGGAACACATCATGTCACATGGCATTCGGATCTCAAGAGGTACATCTAAACCCTTCTTACTCAAATAAAGCTTTAAATATTAATGATTTACAGAATGATAATTTTGAACTCTTAGAAAAGAATAATAATTGGATTAAAGAGATAAAAGCTTTACTTAGAGAAAAACGTATTTTGCAACAAGAAACAAATAAACTTGCTAAAAGAGCAAAGGAGCTTGAACTTGAAGTTGAGACAATAAAAGTTGCAAAAACTAAAGAGGTGGTTGAATCTTGCTTAAGTTGTGAAAAACTTACATATGAGTTTGACTCTTTGGAAAACAACTTGTCTAACCTTCAAGATGGAGCTCTAAGTTTTTCAAAATTCAAAAAGAGTAGTGTCATTTTAGATAATATGTTGAGTCAAAAAAATTGTCACAAGATAAGGAAGGTCTTGGAATTTCAAAAATTCATTAAACTACTCTAACGGGTCAAAGCAAAGCAATCATGTTTGTAAAAGAAATTAAACATGTAAAGTCAAAATCCGTAATTCTTCAAAGTCGTTCTTCAAACACTCGTGGTAGTCAAGCACCCATTACAAAAGTTCATTCACATCATCAACCATATAACTCATCTTAAAGGAGAGACAACTCCTACCAAAACCAAAGATATTTTAGACCAAACATTTATCAAAATATTAGACCATGTTTTTAACACCAAAGTAATTTTCAAAATAATAATTGGTCTATGTTCTCAAGGTATGGTCTAGAAACACTTAGTGTCCTACTTCAAGACCCAATGATGTTCAACTTAGGAATGTTTTATGCTAACCACAAAGGACCCAACAAACATTAGGGACCAAGTTTTTGAGTTATATGTTTGTTAGGTATAAGCTTGAACCAACGTTTTAGATTGTTGAAAGTGGTTGCTCCAAGCACATGATCGAAGTAGAAGATTTTTTTAATGTACATAAGTAACCTTTGAGGAAAGGTCATCGGTAGTTTAAGCATCAATGGTTGGTCTTTATCTCTTGGTCATGAAACAAAAGTCATCCATTAAAATCGAGATAAGTTTTCCTTTATGCTTATGAATCTTTATGTGCTTTATATGTTAGTTGTCAAAAATGCTATGTGAACTTGTTTGATGCCAGGAAGCTTATTTTTGGTCATAACTTGAAATTTAGGAGAATTTAGAAAATTAAAAGGTGGTTAACGCAAAGTGAGATTAAACTTGCATGCCATGTGTTTAGGAATTATATTTATGTTCTTAGAACTTTCATAACTTGAATACATCATAAAAAATATCTTAGATCTTTAAGAACACATAAAAACAATCAAACAACTAAACCGAAAAGAAGAAATTTAGTTCTAGAAGTTGCTTTAGTATTTTGATCATAATTTCTTCATCCGAACTCCGATTTAGTTGATTCAAAAGGCCACGGAAAGAGAAAAAGGAGATCTACATTTTGTGAGTGTTTTGGGGTCAGTACCTGGAACGTTGGGGGCGCGTTGATGCACCATAAGCGCGCCAGACGCTGTTAAGTTTTTGCAAGATTTTTGAAAAACTTTCGTTTTGCGTCCATGAGTCTTAAAACTTGTTTCACACACTCTTTTGGAACCTATTAAGCCTTTCTAAACATAAAACAAGATTAGGATTTTAGCATGACATTTTCAAAACACCAAATTGCGTGGGTTTAGTTTTGGGTGTACATAGTTGACATGCACCTTAGGAGAATAACCCCTTAAGGTAAATTAGTTAAATGTCTAGTTGGTCATTTGCAAGGTCCTTTCGTGTGCTCTTAGAGCGTTTGTGCTTATGTGAAGGCATGGAAGAAAATACAAATAAATATTTTTCGAGAGGAAATATATCTATCAATGCATTATTCAAACGATGGTTGATACTATCTTAGATTCTACATGTCCATACTATGTGTTATGAATAAGAAAGTTTGACACAAAACATTCTACTACACTTGTTAGGTTTTGAAGTCATTTGTGTCAAATTGCCAAGACTAGATAAAATTTCGGACCACAACTCATACTTCTGTTGAAGATTTTATATCTACATCTACTTGTTCAATTTATGTGAAAATTGCATGCTATGTATTTTAGGATGGAAAAGAAAAAGAAAGGATTTTATGTAAACATACAAACTACTTACATAGTAAAAGAGAATTCACGTGGATTGAATTCGGTATAGTATTGCATATCAAACTAAAATACCCAATGAATAGACTTGATAAACTAAGTATTTCATCCAAAATCTTAGAAACTTATTTTGTCAATGCAAGTGACAAACAAGGATTATCAATGTTGACACACTACACAACAAACTATAAACCGGAGAGAAATGCGATTGCTTTATAACTGCTCAATTTATAAGTCTTGCCTAAGTCCTAGACTTGAATGAAGCATCCTGGCTGAAAGTCGTATTTGCTTTTGCTTTTCTTCTCTTTTCTTAGTTAGGCCCAAGAAAGTACAAGATATAGCTTGACTAATATACTAAGATGATAGCTAGAGACTAGAGATGAGAGTGCAGGATCTAGATTTGTAAGAAATATTCGAATTTGCTTATGCAAATTGTTATGTACCAAAACCAAAGAATATCGTCGATGAGATACAAAAAAAGAGGATCCAACTTCGCTCATGCACCGTCTTTTAACCCTCCTACCGCTGGTAAAGCTAGCAATCTAATAAAATTTCTGCATGTTAAGACATCACACTAGTACATTTTCATTCTACTACGCTACGAAAAGGTTACGAAATCACTTAGCTCGACGTTAGGAGAGTCAAGGGGGAACGCCATACCTACATAGAAGAACCGTTGTTCGCTGACTTTCATTCATCATGCATGGTATATTGACTCTCTATGCAATGTGTGATGGTTTATAGGATCTAGTTTGTGTATTCAATAATAAAACATACACTTGATTTCTATACACAAACAACTACATTCTTGGGATGTCTTGCATGAAATACTTGCACTTGGCTCATGTATGATGAAATGTAGGTTCTATATTGTGTAAAATAGAATCATGTAAAAGTGATGATCATGGATCTAAAAGGAAATATCACAAGCATTAACTTAACAAACTTTAAGGATACCATTCTAGACTTCATATAGATAGTTGCATGGCATACTTGAGTGATTTTTTTAATAAATGATTATATGACTACTAGTGATTTTTTGTATGTGATTATGTGTCTTTTGCTACTTATGATTGAAATGGTATGCTTAGCGATGTGTTATGCTTACTTGTCATAATGATTAGTTGATGATAAGGTTAGACCTATGTGCTTACATGCATAATTGTTAATGTTATTAAGCGATGATATGGAAAATATGGATGCATGAAAAACATGTTTTAAATACTACTTGCTTATGTGCTTACCTATAATGATATTTTCTACATGCTATATGCTTAGTAGTTGTATGAGAAATGAGCTTACATGAGAAATATGTTTTGATGCTATTTGCTTACATGCCTACTTGCCTACTTGCCTTGATTTCGTGTTTGTTGCTAACATGCTAAATTGCTTGCATCACTATTGAAGATGGTATATCGTGAGCTCACAACACCAACACATTATCTTTAATTACACAAAAGGTGCTTAATTGCATAATATGAATTTTTACACTATCCACTTATGATCGTTCGTTATGCATGCATCTTCAAAATTTAGTAAAATAAGTTTTAAAAAATGGGAAATTGAAGGAAATGTGAACGGTGCACATCTTCATGTTTTTCTAGATCTAGGATAATCTAGGCATTCTAGATTGTACTTGATTTAGATGATATTAAGCTATTAAAGCTTAATTCACGCGCTTAGGAATTAAGTGAAAGGCATGAATAGGATTATAATTAATTTATTTCCTAAGATAATGGATATGTTGTAGTTTTTGAGATCACTATAACATCATAAAGGGTTTAACTTTGAACGGTTGTGTTAATCTAGGGGAGAGTAACATACGGTGTTATTTACTTTCTTAGGAATCCCCTTATGCCATGACATGTTATTTGGAAGTAACTTGTGTTTAGGTCATTCATATAATTGGCATAATTAATGTATTGAGTATGATTCCCTTGCATATATACTTAATATGCCTTCTCATGTTTTGAATCGGATTATGTTAGAAAACAGAGTATTAATCTAGACTTTTGGTTAGTCTTCTTACCTTTGGATTATTTATGATCATATTCACACTATTAGGGAAATTATTACACAAAACCTTTCAATATAATGCACCTAAAGATGAATTTAATTCCTATTAGGATCTTGTGTAGATGTCACAAATTAAGTCTAGGCACACACGCACTTAAAGGTAATTAGATATCTATCGCATCTCACCTTGAACATTTAGGTCTTGCTTTGCTCTCGTAAAGTGTTTAAATGTGAAACTATGTGCCTTAATTTGAATATGCATTATGTATGTGACATATTGATGCATGGTTGATATATTTGTCCCATGAATAACTATATGGCGATGTTATGCATATGATCAGTGCTTGATTTTATCATGTGGTATAGTGGTATAATTGGACTAACCCATGTTGCAAGTATCCAAATGGTAATCTAACCCATTTGTGATGATTGTTTGTTTGTTGCATGTTGTGCACTTTATGTGTAGCTTGGCCACCGCAAAGGTGAGGCTCTTGACCCATGGATCCCCGCCTTGAAACAAGGGGGAGTAACGATCTAGGGGGAGCTATGTTCAAGGGGGAGCACGTCAAAGTGCTATTCTCAAGCTACTTTACCCATTCATATGGAAGTCCCGCCTTTTTGATTCGACAAAAAGGGGAGAAAGAAAGCAAGAGCGTGAAGACCAAGTTAAAGAACAAACAAAGGCTTCACCAAATTACAAGGCAAGGTCAAGACGCAAGCTACACCAAAGGCGCGCTTTATCTTCGCTACGTTTTGTAATTTTATTTGCTTTCAGATTTTATTTGTCATCATCAAAAAGGGGGAGATTGTTGAGGCAACATGATCAAGATCTCCTAATGTTTTAATGATGACAAATAAACCTTCGGAACACATAAAATAACAAACGGTAGCAAAATTCACCGGAGCTAATACCTGCTCCTGGCGCGCTGCCCGCGCGCTGAAGCATGGGTGACGCGCCAGGACACTGTATGGTTCCGGGCGAATTTTATAAGTCGGTTTTCCCCTTAACCGATAAATGTGGATCTTTCAATTCAGGTATGAATATGTTATGTGCTTAATAGAGAACACTCAAAACGAGTTTTGAGATTAGAGAGATCCAACTTTTAAAACACCCATTTACGGGAAAACACCAACTCATGTTTTCTAACACTTTCCTCTAGCCAAGGATTTTATAAACTTAGGGAGCTTATATACTTCATGTAACATCACGTGAAAGCATCCATATATTCATATCCCGTGCTTACGTCTTCTCTAATCACGTACCGGGTTTACTCCCTTATTTGTCAAACTAAGTCCAAGGTCTCTTTGCGGAAACGCATCCGTACCCGCATGGGTTATGCTTTATATCAAGGCAAAGCACTTGACTTGTTTGCACAAAGGTGTTAGTTGAGTACGTCGAGTCGTGGAAAGTCACGAGTTATGAAACTATGGATTCTCGACGTTATGTTACTTGGACTTATAAGTAACGTATGATTTTCTCAACTCATAATCTTATTTGTATAAACCTTTTCTCCTTAATGGCAATAAGATTATTTCTTAATATTTTCTTAATCATCTTCTTAATCTCTTTTCACAAAAGACAAATTACCATTCCTCCCACAATCTCTCCCAAAATCCTTCCCCAATATCTTCTTACATATTCCCTTACACACTCCTTACAAAGTGTACCTTTGTCTCCACACAAAATCCCACACAATATTCCCTTATCTTTACCAACCTCCCATACACCTTCCATATAAATACACATACACTCTTTTCTACGCACACATCCTTTCACATACACTCTTTTCTACACATACACACATTCTCATACATACACTCGTTTTTACACACACCTTTACATTCAAAATACACACACTTCACTCACATACTTCTCTTCACACACACTTACACATACTTCACCTATACCTTACCCTTACACCTCATACCTATACACATCCCATCTAAACAACCCATTATCTCACACTCTCCAATACTCCCCATTCAAAATACACACACTACTCACAACCATCACACTCTCTACACACACAAGGCTCTCCATCACATCCACACTTACACACTTTTCTACATACACACAACCCAACTCTTACACTCTTTACACCCTTTCACATCCCCTCACCAACATCCACACTTTCTCTCCAAGGAAGGAATATTCCTTTGGATATTCTCATCTTAACCAAACCATGGTTTATCCTAACCCAACTATGGTTACTTCTCAACACACACCCTTCTCACCCAACCATGGTTAACTTATAACCCTTTTACCTAACCATGGTTACTTCTTAACCTATCCCTCCTCACTCTTCCCTATAGAGGAATATTCCATGGCATATTTTCTTCTCACTTATGCCATGAGAGGAATACCATTTCTACCCCTACCAAATTACCCTTTCTACCTTTCTACCCTTGGTAATTTGTTTTTCTCATAAACACTTCACAAAACATTTTCCAAATTGGCTATTTGAGTTGGTAAACCTTAGATTGATTAATGTTAAGGTTTTGTGTGAAGTACAATTGGGCGTTGACGCGTGGGTGACGCGCTGGCCTTGGTAAAATTTTCTCAAGTTTGGGTTATGCCTATAAATACCATGCCTTGCCTCTTGTATTCCTCACCCCTTGCCATTGCTCTTTCTCTCTACATTCTTTCTCTCTAATCCTCTAATTCTATCTCGTGTTCTTAGTTAAACACACTAACATCTTTGAAAGAACACATCTCCTTGCAAGGGTAGAATCACAAGAACTTAATTCACTCTTGTGATTGTGTCGAGGGTCTTCTTATCTTTACCCTTTCTAATACAATCGAGTCTCTAGGTTAGGTTAGGGTTTGGTTGAACAAACACTTATTCATTCATTCATTTGTTTGTAAGGGAAGTCTTGTGTCTTGGTGACCAAACCTAGATCATTAAGGATCTAGTTGGGGTTTGATACTTCCGGTGGGAAGTCTTGGTAGTGGTCTTGGTGACCTTTAGGTTAAGTCGAATTGCGAGATTCTTTTGGGTGGTTTCCGAGGGCGGAATACCGTGGGAGTAACTCCTTCTTTGTGAGCATTGATATTGGTGAATATCGGTGGAGTGAATTGTAACGGTTTGTAGTCCACCGAAAGGATTATACTAGTGGAATAGTATCGTGTCGTTGATTCGCAACTGGACGTACAGATGGTATAAACCCCCATCCCGAACCAGCATATATCATGGTGTCTCTTTACTTGCTTTATATACTTGTGTTTGTATTAGTGGTTTCTCTTATTTAAACCACTTGGTGTTCTTTTTGGCTTACAGTTTTTAAACATCTAAAAAGCCGAAGAAACCGTATTCACCCCCTTCTACGATTCTACACAACCAATAATATGAGACTTTAGTGGGTAAAAATAATATTTGATTGGTGGAGAGTGTAGTTAGTGGAAACTCCTAAAACTTTGTGCATTTTGAAAGTGGACACTTAATATGGGACGGAGGGAGTATATGTTTATATGTTCGTCTATTAATTAGTTTTTTTTTTTTTTTTTTTTTTTTTTTTTTTTTTTTTTTTAATTGCTAACTTTATTGTGTATTAATATAATTGTATTCATTGTATTTTTCTGCATAATTAGTATTTATTAGTTTTTTTGTTTTCTGTAATTTTTGTATTTTCCATTTTCTTATTTTTTCTGCATTGTTTGTTCTCTGCTGTATTTTGCTGATCTAAACGCTACGGCGTATCTTTTTTCACAGATACAACGTATTGCATTTCAATTTTTTCATACAACGTAATTATTTAATAATTCGAGTACGACGCATCTATACTCTAGATATGACGTATTCTGTTTTTAATAAAAAAAAAATCAAAACCCTAAACGCCATACATCGCATCTGTTTTACAGATACGGCGTATTAATAATTTATTAAAAACAGTTTTCGAACTCATTAAACAACAAGAAGCGGCGTATCAATTTTTGTCAATACGGCACATTAATATCAGAAAAGCTTGTATTTAAAACGTAACGAACATACGGCGTATTAGCTTTTTCCTATACGACGCATGGTGTGTGCTTATTCACACATCTTTTTCTAGCCAAATTAAGACCAAAAAAGACACAAACTAACCATAATTGCCAAAGATTTTGTGTTTTTGTGTTTGTGATCATGCAGGAATGGATATTTCAGAAAATGGCATAAATCAGGCCAAAAAGGGAAAAAAAAACAAGCACGAGTTTGGAAAACGTGTCAAAAGCAAGAGCCGGGGAAGCAAATTATCATTTTTGAGCTCAAATTGTCAAAACACACCTTGTGGAATCACAAAATGCCAAAAATAGTCCTTGGAACAAAATTTTGCAAAATTAGCAGAAATAGTCCCTCAAGTTTAGAAATTGACATAAATGGCCCCTAAGCATTTGTTTTGGAAAAAACATCAACTAAGGTCCTTGAGAATTCAAAAGTTATCACAATTGGTCCTTTGGTGGAAAGTTTGAAGAATTTGCAATTTTAGTCCTTTAACTTTGTAGAAATGACAAAAATAGTCCCTAGAAAATTTATTTGTGGAAAATTCATAAAAGGTCCTTAGATTATTGACAAGTGAGAAGAAACACCCTTGAAGAGACTTTGGGAAGTTGGCATTTCAGGCCCCTCAAAATTCCAGAAATTACAACTTTGGTCCTTGTGATATTACTAAACCAAACCGGACCCTTTATTATTATAAATCCAAAACCAAGTCTAGTCCAAACACAAACATAAACCTAAAACCACTCCCAAGCCCAACACAAACCTGGCCCAACTCCCTTTTATTAATAAAACGCAGGGTCAAAGGGTCAAAGTTTGACCCTGGTCAAACTCACCAACACCCCTACCCTTTCCCCCCAACTTGACTTGTAAAAACATCACCTCACCCCCTCCACTTGCTTCCACCACCCAAACCATCATCTCAACACCCCCATCACCTCTACAATAAATGCCACCCCCTCTTGCAAGAAACAGACAATTTGGTCGAAACCATTTTTGGCGCCAAAATAATCAAAGGGTCAAGATTAAATTCCAGTGATACAATGGCCAATTTTATTGCTGGGAAAGGACAAATGGGACCCAAGGAACCCTAATTTGCACTAATAAAAGGAGAAGAGAAGCAGAGGAACAAGATGTAGATTAGTAGTTCAAGTTCAATGTCGACTTAGTTACATTTCCATTTTCCAAGTGTATTTCTTAGTTAAAAACATTGTACTAAGCATTTTCAGTGTAATTGAAACTTATTTCAATCATTAATTCCAATTTTTCAGTCCATTTCTAGTTTATGCAAAATTCCAATTGAAAATCTCAATTTCACTTGTAGTTGTTAAAAGTTGTTGTTTAAGGTCCTGTAAGCTCATATTAGCTCACTTATAAGCTTTCATAAGCTTCCAAAGCAAAGGAAACAATTTAAGATAAGAAACTCAAAAATACAAAAAAAATAAGAAAAAAAATAATTGAAAAATAAAAAAACTGGTAAGAAGAAAGAATGTGGAAGGATTCTTTGTAAATTGTGCAAACACTTGAGATGTTAATCTCAGTAATGTGTTTAGGATATTTATGAATGAATGTGAGTTAGCACGCGGAATTTACTAAAACACACTAAAGGAACAAAGGTGGTGAATAAGTAAAAGAGAATGAGCACAACAAGAATAACACAAAACGATTCAATATTATTGATGAAATAATACGGGTGATCTAAACTATCACCAGGATTACAAGTGTAACCTTGAATCTTTGATACGTGAAAAGGTTAAAGATAGAAGTTATGCATGGAAAGCTATGAAAGCTGTATGAAAAGATATGCAGGTTGTGTGTCTAAGAAGGTGTCTTAAGGGTTCCTTTTATAGTATAAGGAGCCCTTATTACAAGTGGTCAAGTTGCTTAATATAATATACTAGAGGTTTATCTTATCCTAATATTACACCTTTCAAGGTAAAACACTCCATTGTATCTATTGAGACTTCTGTACTACTTCTACTTAACGTATAACTTTGTACAAAGACTAATAATACAAGTAAATATCTCTAATTAAAATATAGCAACTTGTCGTGAAAACTGGCAGGACCTTCTTTAACTAGCAGTACCTTCTTACCCAGAAGGTACTGTTAGTATATCTTCATCATCAGCAGAACTGAAGAGGCAGGCTTAACTATCATTAGCAGGCTCTTCAGACAGACTCTTTACTTTGTGCATTTTATTCCCAACAATCGTCCCCTAAACTTGTTATTCCCATATAAAATAACCAAGTTTCTTTGTGAATAAAATTCATACCTTGAGGATTTGAGGGAACTCTTCCAAAAACTTTATCTAGATCTTCTAAAGCTTTCATACTGATCCCATATGCTTTCCTTCAATCTTTTGACTGCATCAGTTTCTTCTTCACATAATAGCTTGTTGGAGATCAAGACTGACAACACTTCATAGCTTAAGGGGTAGTCCTTTTCACCTAGCATAAAGAGCTCTATTCCACTCTGAGTGGAAAGATGATGAACATGACTCATGCTAAAATATTCCCATGTAACAGATAAATCATAGTAAGGAAATTTCCAATGAGTATCAGTAGGATTTGGATCATACAATCTGCTGAACTCTACCCATAGCTCTTGCTCCTTTGCATCTGGCTTGTATTTGGTTTTCAGCTTCTCTTGAACTAATACCCATAATTCATCTAAATCCATTCTGCTACATGCTCTGAGTAGATTTTCAAAGTTCTTGAAAATCTCAACCTTGTTTCCAACTCTTGTTATCTTCCATGCTTTGCCAAACTTGTCATTGAAGATTTCCCAATCTATGACTGGATGCCTTGCATGTAAGGGTTCAGCAAAAACAACTTGTGGAACATGGACAACTATTTCTCTTGATTGAACAGGAGGCAAGTCTGTAGTTTGTTCCTTCTGATCATCTTTTCTTCCTTTGGAAGGTCTTTCTTGTGTATCCATGAGAAAGCTGGTTTTGTTTCTTTTGTAAGCCTCTAAGTATAGAAGCTTCAATTCATCAAAAGATTTACCTTTGAGTTGATGATCCTTCATGTTCACTTCTCTTTTCAGATATATCATGAAGAACTTCTTCTGATCTGCTTCAGAATGTGGCATTTTGAATCCTTTCTTCTGATTCTTCTGAATCTGCTGATAGACATCATCCAATGCCTCTTGATTGTATTTCTTGGTGATGAAGTCATTGAGTTTGATTGTCATTTCATCTGAGCTGAGAGACTTATCACACACCAGAGTGTAAGCTTCACCTCTTACAATTGGATCAATGGAAATGATGTATTGCAGCTGAGCATCAAACTTTTCTTGCAACATTCTTGATTCTTCCTCAGCCCTCAATACTTCTTCTTCATGAAGCTTTTTGGAAAACTCTTCATCTACAACCAATTGTACTTGTTCTTTCTGCTTCATCTTTTTAGGCTTTGGTTCATCTTCAACCACTATTTTCTTGCCCTTGTCTTTTGGTGATGATACTGGACTTGGAGCAGCAGATTGTTCATCAGAAACAAGAAACCTCCCCTGAGGCTGTGATCCTCTCTTTCTTTTGTAAGACACTTGATCAGATCCTTTTAAATTCATAGCTAATAGCCTCTGAATCCCAGCAGGCTCTTGCTCTGCTTCAGCAGTATCTTGCTTTGCTTCAGCAGTATCTGTAGCAGCAGTATCTTTTAAGCTAGCAGGCTCTTGTTCTTGAGTAGCAGGCTCTTCATCAATCACTGGAGTTCCTTCATGAAACTGAAATTGAATCTCTTCTTTATTTTCAGAACTACCCATCCTCCCCTTTTTGGAAGAGAGATCCAAACCCTCTGCATCTGTACTTGAGGAACTAGAAACATCCAACTGAGTAGACTTTTTACCCTTCAGCAACTTCACTTTCAACTCTAATTTCTCAACCCTTTTAACTAACTTGGTGTTGATCTCTGTAAAATGTTTGTTTTGACTTTCAAGAGAAGTTTGTAAGTACTGCACTTGCTCCTTTAATTCCCTGATAGTCTGAGCATTTACACTTTGTTGTGGAGGAGATTGAGGTGGTGAGTTATGATGTGATAATGATGGTGATGTTGCAGATGGTGTTGGTGTTTGTTGATGAGATGGTATTGGTACTGGTGATGGTGGTGTGACTGATGGTGCTGTTGGTGTGGGTGATGGATGATCAGGTTCTTCAGAATGTTGTGGTAACATTTCCTCAAAAGGTGGTACTTCTTCTCCTTGAAAACCAATTTTCATGTTTGAAAACACCTTGTGTGTAAGTTTGGGAGTCTTAAAAGGTTTGTTTGGGGGAAGTAACAAATGTTTGGATTTGTTTATGAGGCACTGAATGAACCTTGGGTACATCAAAAACTTTGTTTCACTGTCCACATTTTGAACCATTCCTTCAAAAATATATTTTGAAAAGTTGAATTTCTTGTTTGTTGCCAGGCAAATGAGAGCTGCATCCATGTTACCACTAAATTGCTCCCATGAGGTTTTCTTTCGGCTTAAACAATGAAGGATGGTATGAATCAAAAATCTCCATTGAGGGGTAAAATGCTTTTTAGGAAATGTAAGCTTTGTAGAAGTTACATTATACCCCATTTTTGTCAAATTTTCAAAAAATTTAGTATCAGGTAGTTGACTAATGCCATCTGAATCATCCAAACGAAGATGTCTTCTAATGGATGACTCGGTAAAAGTCAAGGTTCTACCATCCACTTTGACCATTAACTCTTGAATCCCATCCTCAAGAGTATTAAGTTTAGCAGTTTGCCAAAATTGTGAAATTTGAGATTCAAAAATAGTGGGATTCACGAGTAAAGCAAACCTGACATAAGAATTATTTAGAAAATCCACTGCTTGATGAAAAGTTTCATTGTCATCAGACTTTTCCAAAAATGCTAATTGGTTGTGACGTTTGACAAAACTTAGACGAGCCATGGTGAAAGGTTTGATGAAAATTTTGATTTCGATGGTGGGATTTTATTGTTGTACTGGTAGAAGATGAAAGGTGAGTGTGAATTATGATAAGGATTGATTATGAGAGAAATGACTTTTGACCGACTATAAAAGTTATGGATAAGAAATTGAAGAGGCGGTCAAAAAGATCTTTTATTATAATAACTATATCTTTAATTCGAGGAAAACATGAATAATTCACAAAAATACCCTTTTAAAAACAACGGCTATAATTTAGCCTGACAGACTCAACGGCTATGTAGCAGTACCATTTTACTCTACCAGTACTAAAATTTGAACTACCAGTACCTTGTGTTGAAGTAAAACTTGGCAGTCTCTTTGAAATTTTAGAAAATATCCCTTATAGTTTTAAGCAAACTACCAGCTATCAACGGATTTGATAAGTCTTTACCAAGAGCCGTTTGCTTTGGACTAGTCAGTTCGTTTAAGTTTTTGAAACTGGGTGAACTGATTACCTTATAGTTTTTAGCAAACTATCAGCTATCAACGGATTTGATAAGTCTTTACCAAGAGCCGTTTGCTTTGGACTAGTCAGCTCTTAAAGTTTTGAACAACAACTTGGTGAACTGATTACCATTTCCATATCCTGATTATGTTAGCAAGCTTTGAGTAACCTGAAATGGTTAGTTGTAAACCAAAAGAACAGAGTGCAAAGCACTTGTTTTATAGCATTGTTAACATTTAAACATCAAGATGAGCAAAAACAGAGCAAACTTGGAACTAACAGTACCAATTTTGTACTGACAGTACCTTATGACTAACTAGCAGTACCATGATTAGAGGCCAGAACTTGTTTATTTATATACAAAACACATGTTTTTCAAAGATTTATCATACCAATACCTGCTACCAGGTATTTAAACCTACCTAAATCAAAAGCTTTGGTGAGAAGGTCTGCAAAATTATTTCAGAATCAATTTTGACAACTTGAATTAACCTTTTCTCATTGCAATCTCTTATGAAATGGTGTCTGATTTCAATGTGTTTTGTTTTTGAATGTTGAACTGGATTTTTGATGATACATATAGTACTGCTATTATCAATGTAAATAATGGTGTTAAGAAAATTGTACCCATAGTCAAGCAATTGATTCTGGATCCAAAGAACTTGGCCACAACAACTTGCACTTGCAACATATTCTGCTTCAGTTGTAGAGTTGGCCACCATTGTTTGCTTCTTGCATTGCCATGATATGAGTCTGCAGCCAAGAAATTGACAACCACCAGTTGTGGATTTTCTGTCTAGTGTTGCACCAGCATAGTCACTATCTGAGTAAGCTACCAAATCAAAAGATGATTCCCTTGGATACCATAGACCTAACCTAGGCTGGCCCTTGAGGTATCTGAAGATTCTTTTGACTGCTGTGAGATGAGAAACTTTTGGATTGACTTGAAACCTTGCACATACACATACTGAGAACATGATATCTGGTCTTGATGAAGTAAGGTACATCAGGGACCCAATCATTGATCTGTAGTTGTGCACATCAACATCTTCACCCTCAGCATCTTTGTGTAACCCCTTTTCTGGATCCATTGGTGTACTTGCAACCTTTGAATCTGCAAACCCAAATTTCCTTAGGATCTCTGCTACATACTTATCTTGGCTGATAAATATGCCTTCATTAGATTGTTTCACTTGGAGACCCAAAAAGAAAGTAAGTTCCCCCATGGAACTCATTTCAAACTTACTATGCATAAGTTTTTCAAACTCTACACACAATTCCTGATTTGTAGATCCAAAGATAATGTCATCAACATAAATCTGCACCAGCAAGATGTCTTTCTTGGTTCTTTTGATGAACAAAGTTGGATCAATCTTGCCTCTTTGAAATCCATTTTCTAATAAATAGAAAGCCAATGTTTCATACCATGCTCTAGGAGCTTGGTGTAGACCATAAAGAGCTTTGGTAACCTTGTACACCTTGTCTGGATATTCTGCATCAATGAAGCCTGGAGGTTGAGAAACATACACCTCTTCTTCAATAGTACCATATAAAAAGGCACTTTTTACATCCATTTGGTAGACAGTGAATCCTATGAAAGAAGCATAGGCCAAGAATAGCCTAATTGCTTCAATTCTTGCAACTGGAGCAAAAACTTCTTCATAATCCACTCCTTCTTCTTGAGTATACCCTTGGGCCACCAATCTGGCTTTGTTTTTGATCACTATTCCCCTTTCATCTTTCTTATTTCTGAAGACCCATTTGGTTCCAATTGCCTTGTAACCTTTGGGCAAATCAACCAGTACCCAAACCTTCTGCAGTTTGAATTGAAGTAGCTCTTCTTGCATTGCTTCAACCCAGCTTGAATCATCTAAGGCTTTTGTAATTTTTTGGGTTCTACTTGAGAGAGAAAGCATGAAAACAGGCATATGTGGGCAACTTCATGGTTCTTTTCTTCATACACAGCTAGGACAAACCCATCATTGTCTGAAGATAAGACTTGAGTTCTTGTTTTAACACCAGAATCAATGCTGCCAATCACATTTTCAATGGAGTGATCTTTGAGAATTCTTGGGTTGTGTGTTGTAGGAACATCATAGGAAATTGGAAGGTTTCCAATCCCTATATCTTCTGGTAAGGAATCATCTGATAGAACATTTAATGGTTCAGCAGGACCAATTTGTGAACTGGCAGTACCATCTGTTGAACTGGCAGTACCATCTTGTGAATTGACAGTACCATTTCCATTTTCAGAATTTTCTTGATTCCCTTGATCTTGAGTTCCATGATCATCTTCAACACCTTCATTTGTAGTATTTGAAGTCCCTCCATGACTTGAAGATGAATCCAATCCTGTCCAAATTGGCATCAAGATGTAATCTTGATCCTCAGATGCTTCATCATTGTCTTCAAAACCTGCATTATCATTAGTATTTGTACCTGTGACAGGCACAAAATTCATAGATTCTGAAAGTTTATCAATGTCAAAACACCAATCTGGTCCAGTGCCTGCAACATTTGGTAGTTTCTCTTGGAACTCTATGTGCAGGTTTTCTTCCACTAGCCTAGTGCATTTATTATACACCCTATAGGCCTTACTTTGCAAAGAATACCCTATCATGTAGCCTTCATCAGCTTTTCCTTCAAACTTTCCTAGATGATCTTTGGTATTGAGAATAGTGACATGACATCCAAAAGGTCTCATAAAACTTAGAGATGGTGTTCTACCAAATAAAAGTTCATAAGGAGTCTTTCTATGAGGTTTAATCACAAGAACCCTATTCTGTACATAACAAGCAGTACCTACTGCTTCAGCCCAAAATGAAACAGGCAACTTGGAATCTACTAGCATTGTTCTAGCAGCCTCTATAAGAGTTCTATTTTTCCTTTCTGCTACTCCATTTTGCTGTGGGGTTCTAGCTACACTATATTCTCTTTTTATTCCCCTTTCTTTGCAAAAGTCATCCATAACTCTATTCTTGAATTCTGTCCCATTATCACATCTAATTACTTTTACATTCTTATCCATTTGGTTTTCTATCCCTGTAATGTAGGACTTAAGGATCTCACTTGTTTCATCCTTAGTTCTTAAAAAGAAAACCCAAGAGAATCTGCTGTAATCATCAGTAACTACAAGACAATATCTTTTACCATTCAAGCTATTCACAGAAGTAGGACCAAAGAGGTCCATATGAAGCATGTATAAAGCTTGAGAAATTGAGTTATGGGTCTTGGGCTTACAAGAAGCTCTATGTTGTTTGCCTTTTAGACAATCAACACAGGTTTGGTCATTTTGAAAAATCTTTTTGGGTAAACCTCTGACCAAATCATATTTTGCAATTGTATTGATTGTTTTGAAGTTTACATGACCAAGTCTTCTATGCCAAAGCATAGATTCATCCAATGAGGCTTTTGCTACTAGACAGGTTAAGCTCTCTTTAGGAACAATGTTCTTTAAATCAACAATGTACATATTGTTCTTTCTAGGGATTTTAAGAAGAATCTGACTTTCATCAGGGATTTTAAAATCAGGAGAAAGCACAATGCATTCAGTGTCAGTAAAAAGAACTTTGTTCTTTGTGTCACACATTTGTGAGACACTTAAGAGATTAAACTGTAGTTCTTTCACAAAATACACATTTTCAAAATCTAATTTACTGGTTTTAATTGTACCTTTACCAGTAATCTTTCCTTTGATTCCTCCCCCAAAGGTAACATATCCTCCATCAAATGATTTGAAGTTTGTGAGGTAAGACATGTTGCCTGTCATGTGCCTTGAACATCCACTATCTACATATCCTTGATCTGCAATATCATTTGAATGTTCCTGCACATGTATACACATATTAGTTTCTTTGGGGTACCCAAGCCATGACTGACTTGGGTTTGCCTCGTGCATCAATGTAATCAAACCTTTTTAGGACTGTTGATGCACCATTTGGTTGGAGTGGTCTCCAAATCCAACATGCTGAGGACTTAACAGCATTTTCATTTTTGACACATTTTGTGGTTTTTGGTCTGACAGTACCAAATTTGGCAGTACCATTTGGTTTAGCAGGACCATATGGTCTAGCAGAACCTTTTGGTTTTGGTTTCCAGTCTTGTGTTTTATCCACAAAATTCCTTTCAATATGACTTTTCACAACTTTTGGTGTATGTTTGAAAGTATTACTTGCACCCTTAGTAGTGAACTTTGGGTAAACAGACTCATTTGTTCTAACAGTATGATTGACTTTTGGTGTGTTAGATTTAACAGAACCTTTTCTGGGGTTTGTTTTACTTGTTTTAGACCTTGATGTACTCCCAGAAACCCAATTGTTACAATAAGCATGAGTATGCTTAAAACTACCACAGTAATAGCATGCCTTATTGTACAAAACAAAGTTATCACCAAGTTGATGTGACTTAAGATTGTTCCAATTTCTCTGACTACCTCTAGGTTTGCTATTACATTTAGCACAACATTCAACAGTTTTTAGAACAACTTTAGTCTTTGTGATACTTTCTACACTTTTAGGACTGATTGGTCCTACTTTGTTTCCTTTCTTAGAAACAGTCTCTTTTCTATTCTCATCAGATGTACAACTTTCAATAGTTGTAACATCTGAGCTCTTATCAGTGAGCACCTTTTCTTTGGAGAGAGAAGTATTACTTGTACTCTCAAAAGGTTCACTATTTTCTACAGGTTTTACTTTTTCTAGTGGTTTATTTGTGAGCTCATGTAGACCTGATTCAGCAAGATCTAAACCTGGGGGACAAGGAATTCCTCTGTAAGGAGGAGGACATGTGTTGTATCCAATCCCAGATTTGATTTTCTTGTTCATTTGGTTCTCAACTATACTTTTAGTACAAGCAGAAGCATTTTCTAATGTTGTAACAGTTAGTTGAATATTATCTTTTGCTTGTTTCACTTTAGCAAACTCAGTTTTTAACAGGTTTATTTCAGCATCTTTAAGAAATATGTCTCTATTAAGAATAGCTTTTGTGTCAGAAAAGGTGAGTTCATTTTCTCTAAAGTGAATTATCTGTTTCTCAAGTTTAGACATACCACACTTATGATTAACTAGGTCTTGATGAGTTTTTCTTTGTTCTTCTTTCAGCTCATCATAAAGTTTTCTTAAGATTTCTAGTTCTTTAAAAACTTCACAAGTAGCAGAACATTTAGTAATTTGTACCTCAGGATTGGAGAGAGCCATTAAAGCCATTTCATTTGAGGATGACTCTTCTTCACCCATGAAGCTCCAATCAAAACCCAGCCCATCAATGGCTACCATAGCTTTTGTTTCAGTGATGTCCACTTCCTTGCTCTTGTTCTCATTGTTTCCCCAGTTTTTGTTCTCAAAACCTCTTCCCTTATCACCCTGCTTCTTTGGTCTTCTACATTCTCTTGAGTAGTGACCCTTCATGTGGCAGTTGTAACACTCCACTTTAGATTTGTCATACCCAGCAGGTTCATTGCCATTTATGACAATCTTCTTTCCAGTCCTCATCAAATATTTCTTAGCCCTCATGCTAAGAAGTGAAAGCTGCCATTTTATGTCCATTTCTTCAAGATCATCATCACTGATCTCTTGAAGATCTTCAAAGGTCAATGTGGAACCATTGTGTTGTGATGTTAGGAAAGCACAACCAATTGTTTCATCTAAAATGGTTTTGGTACTGCTAGAAGTACTGGCAGTACCAAAATTTGTGTTGGCAGTACCTTCTTCTCCACCATCTTCATCAACTTTCTTGGTAGTACCATGAGATGACATAAATGCCATATTTCCTGAGCTTGAACTAGTAGACTTCTTTAGTTCATGCTCTACTATCTTGAAGTTGCTGTAAAGATCATTGAGACTCATGGAATCAATGTCTGGTTTGTTTTTCCAGACAATGACATGCATTGCCCATTCAGAGGGTAGACTTCTAAGGAATTTGGAGTTTAAGTCTTCTTGAGATATTATCACTTCATGAATGGCTAACTGACTAGAAAGCTTTTGTAGTCTATTGAACATGTTGTCCAAAGACTCATTTGGTGTGGCTGAAAAGTTTTCAAACTGTTATTTTAAAAGTGTTTTCTGGGTTTTCTTGGTGGCATCATTACCACCAAATCTAGCCACAATAGCTTGAAAAAGGGTTTTAGCACACTTGTATTTGTTAAAGACTAGAAGCTGGTCATTTGGAATAGACATGAGAAGCATACTCCTGGCTTTAAGATCATTTCTCTTTTGAATTCTTTCTTCAGCAGTTATTGGATTTACTTGCACAGTTGTGAAAAGTGCATCATTTACTGTGGAGGTGGTGGTTGCTGGTTTAAATGAGTTTCCTTCTTCAATGATCTCCCAAAGTGCATAGTCTTGCACTTGGAAATATTGTTCAACCCTTAGTCTCCACATTTCAAACTCATTCTGTTTGAGTAATGGAAGTTTTGCAGCTACATTGGTTTGAATGTGCTCAACATCCATTTTTGCTTTGTTCTTTTATGTCGTAAATATCAGCCTGCGCTCTGATACCACTTGTGGAAGGATTCTTTGTTAATCGTGCAAACACTTGAGATGTTAATCTCAGTAATGTGTTTAGGATATTTATGAATGAATGTGAGTTAGCACGCGGAATTTACTAAAACACACTAAAGGAACAAAGGTGGTGAATAAGTAAAAGAGAATGAGCACAACAAGAATAACACAAAACGATTCAATATTATTGATGAAATAATACGGGTGATCTAAACTATCACCAGGATTACAAGTGTAACCTTGAATCTTTGATACGTGAAAAGGTTAAAGATAGAAGTTATGCATGGAAAGCTATGAAAGCTGTATGAAAAGATATGCAGGTTGTGTGTCTAAGAAGGTGTCTTAAGGGTTCCTTTTATAGTATAAGGAGCCCTTATTACAAGTGGTCAAGTTGCTTAATATAATATACTAGAGGTTTATCTTATCCTAATATTACACCTTTCAAGGTAAAACACTCCATTGTATCTACTGAGACTTCTGTACTACTTCTACTTAACGTATAACTTTGTACAAAGACTAATAATACAAGTAAATATCTCTAATTAAAATATAGCAACTTGTCGTGAAAACTGGCAGGACCTTCTTTAACTAGCAGTACCTTCTTACCCAGAAGGTACTGTTAGTATATCTTCATCATCAGCAGAACTGAAGAGGCAGGCTTAACTATCATTAGCAGGCTCTTCAGACAGACTCTTTACTTTGTGCATTTTATTCCCAACAATCCTCCCCTAAACTTGTTATTCCCATATAAAATAACCAAGTTTCTTTGTGAATAAAATTCATACCTTGAGGATTTGAGGGAACTCTTCCAAAAACTTTATCTAGATCTTCTAAAGCTTTCATACTGATCCCATATGATTTCCTTCAATCTTTTGACTGCATCAGTTTCTTCTTCACATAATAGCTTGTTGGAGATCAAGACTGACAACACTTCATAGCTTAAGGGGTAGTCCTTTTCACCTAGCATAAAGAGCTCTATTCCACTCTGAGTGGAAAGATGATGAACATGACTCATGCTAAAATATTCCCATGTAACAGATAAATCATAGTAAGGAAATTTCCAATGAGTATCAGTAGGATTTGGATCATACAATCTGCTGAACTCTACCCATAGCTCTTGCTCCTTTGCATCTGGCTTGTATTTGGTTTTCAGCTTCTCTTGAACTAATACCCATAATTCATCTAAATCCATTCTGCTACATGCTCTGAGTAGATTTTCAAAGTTCTTGAAAATCTCAACCTTGTTTCCAACTCTTGTTATCTTCCATGCTTTGCCAAACTTGTCATTGAAGATTTCCCAATCTATGACTGGATGCCTTGCATGTAAGGGTTCAGCAAAAACAACTTGTGGAACATGGACAACTATTTCTCTTGATTGAACAGGAGGCAAGTCTGTAGTTTGTTCCTTCTGATCATCTTTTCTTCCTTTGGAAGGTCTTTCTTGTGTATCCATGAGAAAGCTGGTTTTGTTTCTTTTGTAAGCCTCTAAGTATAGAAGCTTCAATTCATCAAAAGATTTACCTTTGAGTTGATGATCCTTCATGTTCACTTCTCTTTTCAGATATATCATGAAGAACTTCTTCTGATCTGCTTCAGAATGTGGCATTTTGAATCCTTTCTTCTGATTCTTCTGAATCTGCTGATAGACATCATCCAATGCCTCTTGATTGTATTTCTTGGTGATGAAGTCATTGAGTTTGATTGTCATTTCATCTGAGCTGAGAGACTTATCACACACCAGAGTGTAAGCTTCACCTCTTACAATTGGATCAATGGAAATGATGTATTGCAGCTGAGCATCAAACTTTTATTGCAGCATTCTTGATTCTTCCTCAGCCCTCAATACTTCTTCTTCATGAAGCTTTTTGGACAACTCTTCATCTACAACCAATTGTACTTGTTCTTTCTGCTTCATCTTTTTAGGCTTTGGTTCATCTTCAACCACTATTTTCTTGCCCTTGTCTTTTGGTGATGATACTGGACTTGGAGCAGCAGATTGTTCATCAGAAACAAGAAACCTCCCCTGAGGCTGTGATCCTCTCTTTCTTTTGTAAGACACTTGATCAGATCCTTTTAAATTCATAGCTAATAGCCTCTGAATCCCAGCAGGCTCTTGCTCTGCTTCAGCAGTATCTTGCTTTGCTTCAGCAGTATCTGTAGCAGCAGTATCTTTTAAGCTAGCAGGCTCTTGTTCTTGAGTAGCAGGCTCTTCATCAATCACTGGAGTTCCTTCATGAAACTGAAATTGAATCTCTTCTTTATTTTCAGAACTACCCATCCTCCCCTTTTTGGAAGAGAGATCCAAACCCTCTGCATCTGTACTTGAGGAACTAGAAACATCCAACTGAGTAGACTTTTTACCCTTCAGCAACTTCACTTTCAACTCTAATTTCTCAACCCTTTTAACTAACTTGGTGTTGATCTCTGTAAAATGTTTGTTTTGACTTTCAAGAGAAGTTTGTAAGTACTGCACTTGCTCCTTTAATTCCCTGATAGTCTGAGCATTTACACTTTGTTGTGGAGGAGATTGAGGTGGTGAGTTATGATGTGATAATGATGGTGATGTTGCAGATGGTGTTGGTGTTTGTTGATGAGATGGTATTGGTACTGGTGATGGTGGTGTGACTGATGGTGCTGTTGGTGTGGGTGATGGATGATCAGGTTCTTCAGAATGTTGTGGTAACATTTCCTCAAAAGGTGGTACTTCTTCTCCTTGAAAACCAATTTTCATGTTTGAAAACACCTTGTGTGTAAGTTTGGGAGTCTTAAAAGGTTTGTTTGGGGGAAGTAACAAATGTTTGGATTTGTTTATGAGGCACTGAATGAACCTTGGGTACATCAAAAACTTTGTTTCACTGTCCACATTTTGAACCATTCCTTCAAAAATATATTTTGAAAAGTTGAATTTCTTGTTTGTTGCCAGGCAAATGAGAGCTGCATCCATGTTACCACTAAATTGCTCCCATGAGGTTTTCTTTCGGCTTAAACAATGAAGGATGGTATGAATCAAAAATCTCCATTGAGGGGTAAAATGCTTTTTAGGAAATGTAAGCTTTGTAGAAGTTACATTATACCCCATTTTTGTCAAATTTTCAAAAAATTTAGTATCAGGTAGTTGACTAATGCCATCTGAATCATCCAAACGAAGATGTCTTCTAATGGATGACTCGGTAAAAGTCAAGGTTCTACCATCCACTTTGACCATTAACTCTTGAATCCCATCCTCAAGAGTATTAAGTTTAGCAGTTTGCCAAAATTGTGAAATTTGAGATTCAAAAATAGTGGGATTCACGAGTAAAGCAAACCTGACATAAGAATTATTTAGAAAATCCACTGCTTGATGAAAAGTTTCATTGTCATCAGACTTTTCCAAAAATGCTAATTGGTTGTGACGTTTGACAAAACTTAGACGAGCCATGGTGAAAGGTTTGATGAAAATTTTGATTTCGATGGTGGGATTTTATTGTTGTACTGGTAGAAGATGAAAGGTGAGTGTGAATTATGATAAGGATTGATTATGAGAGAAATGACTTTTGACCGACTATAAAAGTTATGGATAAGAAATTGAAGAGGCGGTCAAAAAGATCTTTTATTATAATAACTATATCCTTAATTCGAGGAAAACATGAATAATTCACAAAAATACCCTTTTAAAAACAACGGCTATAATTTAGCCTGACAGACTCAACGGCTATGTAGCAGTACCATTTTACTCTACCAGTACTAAAATTTGAACTACCAGTACCTTGTGTTGAAGTAAAACTTGGCAATCTCTTTGAAATTTTAGAAAATATCCCTTATAGTTTTAAGCAAACTACCAGCTATCAACGGATTTGATAAGTCTTTACCAAGAGCCGTTTGCTTTGGACTAGTCAGTTCGTTTAAGTTTCTGAAACTGGGTGAACTGATTACCTTATAGTTTTTAGCAAACTATCAGCTATCAACGGATTTGATAAGTCTTTACCAAGAGTCGTTTGCTTTGGACTAGTCAGCTCTTAAAGTTTTGAACAACAACTTGGTGAACTGATTACCATTTCCATATCCTGATTATGTTAGCAAGCTTTGAGTAACCTGAAATGGTTAGTTGTAAACCAAAAGAACAGAGTGCAAAGCACTTGTTTTATAGCATTATTAACATTTAAACATCAAGATGAGCAAAAACAGAGCAAACTTGGAACTAACAGTACCAATTTTGTACTGACAGTACCTTATGACTAACTAGCAGTACCATGATTAGAGGCCAGAACTTGTTTATTTATATACAAAACACATGTTTTTCAAAGATTTATCATACCAATACCTGCTACCAGGTATTTAAACCTACCTAAATCAAAAGCTTTGGTGAGAAGGTCTGCAAAATTATTTTCAGAATCAATTTTGACAACTTGAATTAACCTTTTCTCATTGCAATCTCTTATGAAATGGTGTCTGATTTCAATGTGTTTTGTTTTTGAATGTTGAACTGGATTTTTGATGATACATATAGTACTGCTATTGTCAATGTAAATAATGGTGTTAAGAAAATTGTACCCATAGTCAAGCAATTGATTCTGGATCCAAAGAACTTAGCCACAACAACTTGCACTTGCAACATATTCTGCTTCAGTTGTAGAGTTGGCCACCATTGTTTGCTTCTTGCATTGCCATGATATGAGTCTGCAGCCAAGAAATTGACAACCACCAGTTGTGGATGTTCTGTCTAGTGTTGCACCAGCATAGTCACTATCTGAGTAAGCTATCAAATCAAAAGATGATTCCCTTGGATACCATAGACCTAACCTAGGCTGGCCCTTGAGGTATCTGAAGATTCTTTTGACTGCTGTGAGATGAGAAACTTTTGGATTGACTTGAAACCTTGCACATACACATACTGAGAACATGATATCTGGTCTTGATGAAGTAAGGTACATCAGGGACCCAATCATTGATCTGTAGTTGTGCACATCAACATCTTCACCCTCAGCATCTTTGTGTAACCCCTTTTCTAGATCCATTGGTGTACTTGCAACCTTTGAATCTGCAAACCCAAATTTCCTTAGGATCTCTGCTACATACTTATCTTGGCTGATAAATATGCCTTCATTAGATTGTTTCACTTAATATTGTATGCTTGTTTCACTAGAATCCTCTGTGCTCAGTCTTTAATTTTTACTGTCACATTTGCATAATCTTGATTTATAAGTTTTAGTTGTTATAACATGTGTTTGTGTACTTAAAAGAGCTTATTACATCTTATTATAACTTTAGAAATCAGTTTCATAGTCTTAAGTACTCATTTGTTTCAAAAATCAGTTGATCAAATCTTTTTCCATTTATCTCAAGTTCACAACATAACCTTGTGCAAGGTTTGTTTGTGTTTGATTTTGGTTCTAAATCAGTCCTTATAGCTTATTTTATAGTCCTAGATAAGTAGTTCAGGTTGTCTTATCATTTCATTTTGAAAATAAAAAATCAAGTTTCATAAAAGGTTGTTTGGATTTGCTGTCATACTGGTGTTCCAGGGTGCTTGTGTTGTTTTTCTTGGTTGTTACCTGTCACACTAGGTTATATTAGGTCACACAGGTCATAAAAACCAGTTACTCTATGGACAAAAGTCAAAATCAACTTAGATCTCAATTAACTTGTTAACTGTTAGGATTTCTAGTTCATAATCTCACCAAATCATTTCATTAGTGGTTAAAGTAGCTTAATTCAGTCATTAGGTAACTTAATATATCATAATCAGTTAGTAAATTAGGATCAAAGTTCACCAAAGTCAATCTAGATCATATATCATAAAAGTCAAAAATTCCAAATCTGAGAAAATGGAGTAGATTTCAAGATCTTGCACAGAGTTCATTAGAGATTGTAAGTAGTTGATTTTTGTTGTTTTGAGTTATTTGGAAGCTTGTGTGTCTGTATCAAAAAGAAAACTGGGGTTTGGAAGTCATTTGCTTACTAAAAATTAAGCTTGAAGTTGCATGTTTGGCCATTAGCCTCCCCTGAACCAGGCTCATTAGCCTGATTTCACAAGTGACCATAATCTTCATTAGTCGGCCCCACCCTTTGTGCCCTGGTTTTTTGATAAGCTCAATAAGCTAGCTCATTGGATCAGTGCTTATTTTGTAACCTAGTACCATTGCCCATAGCTTATTTTGGTCCTTAAGTCACCGTAACCACATACTCACTCTGAGTCATCAGACTTGTCAAGCCAATTTCAAAAGCTCATTGTGAGTTTATTAGTGGACCCCATTCCTTGATTCTTGGCTTATTTAGAAGCTCCTCAGGCTGGCTTATTGGCTCAACCATCACTTTGGACCCCTGATTTTGTTTGGTGGGTCCCACAAAGGCCTGCAAACTGCCCTTTTGGCCTGCTTGTTCTCAGGTTTTGGATTTAGCTTATTTTTGGCCTTTGTGCTTATTCCTGTGGCTTATTTGTTTGTGTTAGCTTATTTTAGAGTGCATCAAGTCCCATTTAGCTTATTTTATCCTCAGTGCAGCTTGTTGATTTGTTTGATAGCTTATTCAGTCCACAAAATTCCATTTTGGCTAAATAAGCCTTCTGTTAAGCTCAGAAGCTCATCCTGAGCTTATTTGGTGTTTTTGAAAAAGTTTTCTTCATTAAAGTTGCTTATAATCATTTGTGTAAAAGTTTTGCAAAATAAAAATCCAAAAAAGAAAATAAAAAAAGGTGCCAAATGTGGGACTTGAACCCTGGACCTCTTGCTCAATTTGGTCAAAACCAAACCAACACAGAGCACCATCTGAGCTAGGTGATACTTAGTGTTTTATATTTCAACCCTTTTTAATATATTGATGGCTTCTATTTAATTAGATTTAGATTATTTGCTTATTTTTCTGCTTTTTCAATAAGTAATTGTGTGTTTTTATATTTTTCTTAAGTTTCTGTCACATTAAAGTATTTGTGTAAAAAATTTCATAATTTTCTGTTTTGATTTAGTATTTTTAATAATTAATTTAATTTAATTAGTTTTAATTAAAAAATCAAAAATAAAATCCATTTCTGCTTATTAATAAGCACTAGTACCTTTTTATATTTTTTCTAAGTTTCTATTAATATAAAGTATTTTTAGAAAAAATTTCATAATTTTTACTGTTCATTTGCTAATTTTTATAATTAAATTAGTTTAAATAGCTTTTAACTAATAATTAAGTAAATAATATTTAAATGAGCTTATTTATAATTTTTATAAACTTTTTATAATTTTATAGGATTCCTGTGATGGTTAATTAGTTTTAGAAAAAACTTCATAATTTTCCAAATCATTTTAGTATTTTTCTTAATTTAAACTATTTTAAATTAATTATTAAATAGTTTTTAATTAATGTTAAATAATTAAAAAATCAAAAAAAATAATTTTTTTTTATAAAATTTTCTTTTAATATTAAGTTTGTAAAAAATTCATTTTCAACCCCTTAGAGTTATTTCTGCTTCATTTCCACTTTTTCAGTACGCAGTTACGTTTATTTTAATTTCAATTTACGTTTCTAATTTTAAATACGTTTCTAGTTTATCTGATTTCCTGTAATTGTTAATATTATTAATTTAGCTTAATCCCAGTTATATCTGATTTGTGTAATCAAATCCAAATCATATTCATGTTACTTTCCTCAATCACTAAATCCCTTAAACTTTTTCCAAATACAATTTCATACCTCGCTGGGACATAACGACCCGGGAACGCACTATGCTTACACCGAATCATAAATTTATCACTTCTCTCCCTCAGGTTTGACCTGTTGACCATCTTTGGTTGACCTGTTAGTCTGTTTGGGAGGAGTCAACGCATGTATTTTTGAAATTATAAGTAATTTGATATTTATAAGATATGGCGCATTGATTTATTTAATACGGCGTATCGATTTTCCGAAATAAAAGTCTGAGTATTTTTAACGTATTAACATACGGCGTATCCTATTGGATACGACGTATCGTCTACAGATATCAACAACTTTTACTCTTCGTTTTTTACTAATTATTGTGATATTTTTCCGCCGGGCAAATCCTACTGACGAGTTTGCCTATGATGACAAGAATTACTATGGAAGATATCACGATGAATGAATATTTAGATATGGAACAAGATAAGTCACTGCAATGTAAGGATTCTCTTACGGAAAATCTATGGTCCTTGGAGAATGATGATGATGAGTGTGAGATTTATGAAGTTAACTTGAGTGAGTTTCCAGCAGTATGCATTTATGATAGAGACTCTGATGATTCGGAATGGAATAATGAACACTTGCGTTCAACTTTCAATGAGACTTATGATGCTATTGTCTGCAACCTACCAATTTTTGACCGTTTGTTTGAATCGAAGTCTCACACTATTATGCCGGTATGCTCAATTGAAACATATGAGAATGATGAATTTGATATACTTACAATTGATGTTGATCCATTCACTTGGGAAACTCCTATTGAAACTACATTTATGGAATTTAAACGCCTAAACAACATGGAATGTGACTTGTTTACTTATGATTTACTGATGAGCTACACAGAAGATGAATTGCTCCTCCCATGGCCGATGATTGAATCTAAAGGATTGGTTTGGACTACTATCGAGGAAGAAGAAGGAAGGTTTCGAATTGAATATATGAACCAAGCCAATTGCATGAACCCATCACATGATAAGAAGCGGAACGAAGAACAAATCGAAACCACAAAACCTTTCTATATGCCTTACGTTGAATAATTCTATGGGTTAGATAAAAGCAACCTTTAGGATGAAAGGATGTTTGCTGAAGCCGAGATTCTATTCAATAAAAAATTAGTAAGGTTGATGGATATCTTTTTAAAAGATTGGCTTAAACTTAAATATGGGGACCCTGAATTGGCTCCTATGAATGAAGTAAAACGCATATTCACTTCGTGGTTGTCATGTAGATTTAAGAAGCAATTCGATGAATTTATGGAGATTAAGAAAAGAATGCTAAGTGATACTTGCTTTGACGTTAACTACGATCCTAATGACGATGATTTTTTTCTGATTGGTTAGCTAGTAAGTTTAACAACCATAAGACCATGGATCGTGCTACTAAGAATGCACGTTGGGTCTATTGGATGAGAGGGGATGACGTTTTAAACCTATTTAGTGCACAAAAGGCGTTTGACAATTTTTCTAGTAAAAGTACATTTATGTATCACAATACATTTTTTTAGTTATTTTTATCTGATGAACTAGACTAACCAATAAACATGACTAACTGATGAACAAGACTAGCTAAACTGGCGAACAAGGCTAACTGATGAACATTAATGAACAACATGGAGTATGATAAACATTGATGAACAATATGTAGATTGAGATTGTGGTTAGTCTTGTTTATAAGTTGGTCTTGTTCATAAGTTAGTATTGTTCATCAGTTAGTCTTGTTTATCATTTAAAAAAACTAAAAATAACTAAAATAACTAAACTTTTATTGTGGTATTCCAATTAGTGTATTTAAATGTATTTTTACAAAAATATCTCTCATAGGAATTTTATCAAACTCCTTGTAATTCAAATTTTTGGTAATGAACGGTCAAAAAAATCTACAACTTTCGTGTTTTAAATTTTGCGTAATTCAACTTTTAAGTTAGACAAAATTAAGGCAAAAGATGAAGAAAATTTTAAGAAAACTAATAGCCACTTAAAATTAAAAAAAAGAGAGTTTGTATTTATATATCAAAATTCATACCAAATTAAATTCTGAAAATTATAGTAAAATCAGTTTTTCGTAAAAATTTATCGTTTGAAATTTATAGTAGTAACAATTTAAAATTTAAAGATGAAGTTAAAAAACAAGTCAAATACTAAATTATCCATTTTTTAATTGAGTGGCTACCATGAACTAATGCGCAAATCTATCTATACTCACCATTCTTGTATGGATGACTGGCTGGTGGAACGCAAAAACGGTGGCATTTATTTCATCCTTGTTTTGCATCTATAAAAGTAAATTATCCTAGAGTAATAAATACTCCTACTTTTTACCATTTCCTAACATATATTAATTCGTGAAAAGATTGGCAATAATTGTACGATTAATTCACAACTCACAAAGTAGAAGTAGTAGGTACGCGTCCAACGTGAGGATGTAAACATCTCAACACAAATCAAAACACAACACAAACGTATGCAATGAAGTCAATGTGAAGACAGTGAAGTGTCCCACTTTTTCACCCCAAAACGCTATCTTCAAGATACTTTTCTGTCTTGTCTATTTATTTTATGAACTAAAATTGTCAACCACAAAATCTACCTTCCTCAGCTTATATTACGAGTATTTGTTTAGTTTATATATTTGAACCGCCATTGTCAACCAACTTGTAAAAGTCTCACCACCTTTCATTTCATACCCAGAAGAAAAAAAGGTTAGAAATATCACTTACATCTATTTATGCATTATGTAAACTTAATACTATCCGGTGCACTTTTTAACAAGGTGTACAGTATTTTGTGACATTTTTTTAATGATGAAATCAGTTTTATTGAAAGAGATTATGAACATAATCTTCTTTTACATCAACCATATGTACTTTTTGCATACTTTTTGCATTACAGAAATCTGTAATGCAAAAATTACGTATGTTTGAATGTTTGATGTAAAAAAAAGATCATGTTCATAATCTCTTCCAATGAAACTGATATCATCGTAAAAAAAGAAAAGTGTCACTAAAAAACCGTACACTTTGCTAAAAAGATATGTCGTCTAATTGTAGGCTAAACCTGTGTAATAATTTACATATTTCTGTAATGCAAAAAGTATATAGGGTCGGTTGATGTTAAAGAAGATTATGTTTATAATCTCTTTCAATGAAAACTGATATCATCATTAAATTTTTATTTTATTTTATTTTCAAAAAAGAAAAAAAAAAAAAAAAAAAAAAAAAGAAAAAAAAAAAAAAAAGAAAGAAAAAAGTGTCGGTAAAAAACCGTACACTTTGCTAAAAAGATATGTCATCTAATTGTATAGCTAAAACTGTGTGGGAATAATTTACTCGTTTGCGAATATAGTTAGACTTGTCATATTATTATAATTGTATAGCTCAATAAGTGTGTTCATATAGTGCAACCAGCAAGATACTAACATGTCATATTAGTTAAAAAGTTATACTTGTTTTTAGTCTTGCATTATGTTATTGTTATCCACTATAGTTTTAGTACAAAATTGGGAACTGTCGACATGAATCATAGTTAAAACGAAAATAATCTCTAGTAAAAAAAACTTATGTTAATAGAGTAAATAGTTTATGATAAAATGGAACAAACTAATGCCTTGATGTTTTAAAGTTTTTTTATTGGAATTTTTTAACCAAAAAAAAAAAAAAAAAAAAAAAAAATCATTTGAGTATCTTGTTATAAATGAGTATCATGGTGATCGCACTTCGATGCCAGTATCATATCTTTTATCATTCTTGATGAAATACCATGAAAATATATGAGATATAATATGTGTTTTATTAGTAATGCATCATTATGATTATGTTTAATTATATACTTTTAGTTGTATGGCTAAAATAAACTACTTTAAAATGATTATGTTTAATTATATACTTTTAGTTGTATGGCTAAAATAAACTACTTTTGATCTTGTTTTTACACGTCTAAACTCTAAAGCCAGAAAAGCAAAGCATGAGACACGTTGCTTTAAACTTTTCTTATTCGTTTTATCCAATAACCAATTACAAAGCGTTGAAAGACCAACTTTGTCGATATGGTTATAGAAAAATTATATTTTAATAAATTTGCAGTGACTTAATTCACTTATTATTATTATTATTATTATAATAACCAATCGTTTTTTCATTAGAAACATGAAAAATTACACAAAATTGGAGGGGAGTCTAGACACAATATGAGCTCCCACTTATTATTATTATTATTATTATTATTATTATTATTAAAAATTTACAAATCTGATGATTAAGATAAGTTGGGTACTAAACTTTAGATTATTCACTGATATTATATATTTTATGGGCTAATGATTACTTCTCGTCATGATACTAAATAGGCTTACAAAATACTAGTACAATTTTCATGTAGCTTAAAATAAACTATAGTTAAAATAATATCAAACTTTCTCAAATTCCTACCTTATTAGGATAATTGACAATATTGTGAATTTGTAAAATTATATAAAAGGCCAAAATTTATAAATAAATACTAACTAATCATTCTTGCGAATAACTAAACTGTAAAAGTATTAAAAACAAATAATAAAAAACTGGCACATGCTTGGGCTTGAACCTGAGCCATTTGGCTCAAAACACTCACTACTACATTTAATTTTGTTATTATTGTGAGTGCTTATAACTTACGGAGTATATTTTACGGGATGGGATCCTCTCATATTTTACCTACTCCGTATATCACAAAAGACAAAATTGTGTTATGAACTGTAATTTCTCATATGTAGTACGAGTAGGTAAAATAAGAACATGTGAGTCAATCACCTCTCGTAATAAAATGTATATATAGTACACAGTACATTTCTAGGATTCCAACATGTGAGTATCTATTATGACACGTCTCTCTCTAGATATTAGTACTAGATATTACAGTAGATTTTTTTTTTTTTGGAAAGTGAATTTCATTAAGCAAACCAACCGGGCATCTCCAAGCTAGAGAAAACCCGCCAAACCAAACGTTACATCATAGGAAAGAAAAATTACACCAATCCTTCCACTCTATCGACCCCCCTTTATGTCTACCTCTAAACCAAAGATAACCCAACGACTTGACATCCGAGATAATTTGAGCCACATTCGTATCTTTGCTTGTAAAAACCTTCTCGTTTCTAGCTTTCCATATACGCCAACATGTCAAAATAATAACGCCATATAATATGTCTTGCTTGGCCTTCGATACCCCCACATGTTTAACAATCTGGAGCACATCATTAGTCGAAAAAACAAAGAAAGGATCTATCTTGCACCACGACGCGATTCCATTCCACACTCCGTCAACCAATCTACAAGCCGAAAATAAGTGATCCGAAGTCTCTTCCGCTTCTCCACAAAAAACACACATACCCTCTCCCACATAAATATTCCTTCGACGAAGAGCATGAAGCGTCGGAATCCTGTCCATATTAGCCCTCCACATAAAAATATTACACTTGTTCGGTATCCATTTAGACCACGTAAAGCGACTATCATCATCAAACACATCAGCTCCTTTCAACCATTTCCTAACATTCCTTACCGAGAACTCCACATTAGACCCATGATTCCAACACCAGCGATCATCTTTCTCATCAATAATGACATCAGCAACCATTCTATGACAGTTAATAAGCGCATCGACCTCACTACCCAAGGCAGGTTGCTTCTTCCATTTCCAAGTTATACCTCTTCCATAATGCTGAGAACCAATTATATCAACTACATAACACCATTTATTTACTTCTAGGCGAAACAAATCAGGATATATGTCCTTTAGCGGCTCACTAGCTATCCAAGGATCGATCCAAAATTTTACCTTTCTACCGTTACCCACATTACCCCGAATCATATTAACAAAACTATTACCTTGTATCCTCAATCGACTACCAAAAGAAACAATTTTGCTCCATGTTCCAGGAAATCGTTTATTGCAAGGAAATGTTTCCCACCTTCTAGCCGAACCATGCACCGCATCAATCACTTTTCTCCAGAGAGCATCCTCTTCAACACGATATCTCCATAACCATTTTAATAATAAAGCATTGTTACTCTCTTCTAATTTGTTAAGACCCAAACCACCATCATTTTTCGGCATCGTCACCGTGTCCCAAGCAACCCAATGCACCTTATTTTTTTCCTCATTTCCACCCCAAAGGAATCGTTTAATAATGACCTCCAGCTTACTAATCACGGCCACCGGAGCTTTATATAACGAGAAATAATATGTTGGGAGACTTTCTAGCACCGATTTTATGAGAATAACCCTTCCTCCTATCGACAAAATACTAGCCTTCCATCTCGATAATCTTTTTTTAAAAACCTCGACAACCGGATCCCAACTACTAATGCGACTCATGTTAGCACCCACTTGAATTCCCAAATAGGTAAATGGAGTCTCACCCGCTCTACATCCCATATCACTAGCCTGTATAGACACATCATCCATACTCTTGCCCACCCCGAATAAACTCGATTTATGTAAGTTTATTCTAAGGCCAGAGCATAAATGAAAGATGCGTAACATCCTCTTCAACGCCTTGAAATTAAACTGAGACCACTCTCCCATAACCATTGCATCATCTGCATAAAGCAGATGTGAAACAATCGGACCACCATTTGGAAGTCTCACCCCATTAAAAACTCCGGTATCACAAGCCTTGCGAATCATGCCAGAGAAAGCCTCCATAACAATTATAAATAGAAAAGGAGACATTGGGTCCCCTTGTCTAATACCTTTCCCACATCCAAACTCGAACGTAGGCGAGCCATTAACGAGCACAGACGAACGAGCAGATTCGAGAATCCCCTTAATCCACATACACCACATATCAGGAAACTTCATTTGGCGCATAACCGATAATAAGAACTCCCAATGAACATTATCATAGGCTTTCTCGAAATCGATTTTGAACAAAAATAAATCTTTTCCCATCCTCCTTGCCCACGAAAATATCTCACTAATAATTAAAGGCCCGTCAAGAATGTACCTCCCTGATAAAAAGGCTGATTGAGTTTCATGTGTAGATAAATGGTGTTATGTAAGGTAGTCATAAAAGAATAAAAGAATATACTGCACATAAGGTAGTCATAAAAGAATATACTGCACATAAGGTAGTCAAGTTTGTTTGTTCTTGTTGAATTATTTTATGTAAGGGCTTAAACACCGCTAAATTCGCAACGTGTTAAAAGGTTATGTACGAACACAGCACCCTTTTTGTATTATTGCCTGTTCTTAAATCAAATATAGATATGGGATTAACCTATGGTTTACACTTTACATTTTCAAATTAAAATGAGCAACGTGTTCTACATGCATCAAATTCATCAACCTATACCTTAACTTGGATAACTTATTTTACTTTTCTGTTTGAAAATATCTTTCTGTTTATCGTGACGTAAGTAACATAGGAATATAGTATACGTGTTTGATTCTAATCAAATTTATAAGTCAAGAACATTGTCTCATCTTTTGTACAAACCAGAATAGGGATTGTTTTTTTGTCTGGTTTATTTATTTAGTTTTTGTTGTATATCTTTATGTTTCAGGGTGAAAGATTGTTGGATGTGTAGAATAGGAATATAAGATGATTTCTAGTTCATCTTGGATGAATTCTGTTACTTGTTCTTCAAGTTCTGTTGTGGCACATGATGCTTCAGGTGTTACACTTGTGCTTCAATGGTTAAGGTTCATTTTCATGTCTCCATGTCCTCAAAGGGCACTTTTATCCGCAATCGATGTTGTTTTTTTGCTCATACTACTCGTTTTCGCTATCCAAAAGATGTGTTCGAGGTTCACCTCAAGGAACACCACATCTAGTGTGAATGAACCTCTTATTAGTAATATTAAACCTAAAGTTGTTGTCAGTACCAATCTTTGGTTTAAGTTGTCTTTGTTTGTCACGGCGGTTTTAACCGTTTTGTCTATTGTTTCATCGGTTTTGGCATTTACACAATATAACAGTATGCCATGGAAGTTGATAGATGGAATATGTTGGTTACTTCAAGCCTTTTCTTTTCTTGTGATCACTGTTTTGATCATTCATGAGAAGAGGTTTCAAGCCGTGACTCATCCAGCCACTCTTCGTGTTTTTGGGGTAGTTAATTTCATTGTCATTGCTCTATTAGCTTCTTCCGGTCTTGCTCGTTTAGTTTCTGGTACAGGAAACACTCCAGTTCTCGAGTCTGAAGACATAATTTCTTTGGTATGTCTACCATTTTCGGTTTTTCTGTTGGTTGTATCTGTAACTGGATCAACTGGAATCATAGTGACAACAGAACCTGAATCACTAAATGGAAATGGTCATGGTATTAGTAATGGTAAGGCTAAAGTATCAGGGGTTGATGAGCTGAATAAGTCGTCGAATGTGAGCGGATGGGCATCAGCTTCAATCCTATCAAGAGTCTTTTGGTTGTGGATGAACCCCTTGTTGGAGAAAGGGTACACCAGACCTCTGAAGCTAGAGGACGTCCCAGCTCTTTCACCAGAGCATCAGGCAGAGAAAATGTCAAAGCTTTTTGAGGCGAATTGGCCTAAGCCTGAAGAAAACTCGAAACATCCTGTTAGACTCACATTGCTTCGTTGTTTCTGGAAACATATTGCCTTCACCGCATTCCTTGCACTTGTAAGGCTCTGTGTTATGTATGTTGGCCCTCTGTTGATCCAAAGATTTGTTGATTTTACTTCAGGGAAGAGTACCTCACCGTATGAGGGATATTACTTGATAATGATCCTTCTCTGTGCTAAGTTTGTTGAAGTTTTGTCATCGCACCAGTTCAATTTCAATTCTCAGAAGCTTGGAATGTTGATCCGGTCCACATTGATAACTTCTTTATACAAAAAGGGTTTGCGCCTCTCGTGTTCAGCCAGGCAAGCACATGGTGTTGGACAAATTGTGAACTACATGGCCGTAGATTCTCAACAGCTTGGTGATATGATGCTTCAGCTGCATGCTATCTGGCTTATGCCAGTCCAAATTACGGTGGCGTTGGTTATTCTATACAATTACCTTGGTGTTCCTTCATTGGTAGCTTTGGTCGGGATCTTGGCTGTTTTGCTGTATGTTATTTTGGGTACCAAAAGGAACAACCGGTTTCAGTTCAATATAATGCAAAACCGAGACTCGAGGATGAAAGCTACTAACGAGATGCTTAATTACATGAGGGTAATTAAGTTCCAAGCATGGGAAGAACACTTCAACAAGAGGATTCAAGCATTTCGTGAGTCTGAATATGGATGGCTAACCAAATTCATGTATTCCATTGGTGGAAATTTGATTATTTTGTGGAGTGCCCCTTTGTTCATCTCTTCACTCACGTTTGGAAGTGCTATTTTGCTTGGTATCCCACTTAGTGCCGGGACAGTGTTCACTGCCACATCGTTGTTCAAGAACTTGCAAGAGCCAATTCGGACATTTCCCCAGTCTATGATTTCCATTTCTCAGGCCATGATCTCATTGGGAAGATTGGATGCATTCATGTTGAGCAAGGAGTTGAACGAGGGAGCGGTGGAGAGGCAGGAGGGGTGCAGCGGCAACACAGCGGTTGAGGTCATAGATGGGTCTTTTAGTTGGGATGATGAAGCTGCTGAAGGACCTGTAGTCAAGAATTTGAACTTAGAGATTAAGAAAGGTGAACTTGCAGCAATTGTTGGGACAGTGGGTTCCGGGAAATCATCTCTTTTGGCATCAGTTATCGGAGAAATGCACAAAATCTCCGGAAAGGTACCATTAATCTCAATAACATATCATTGCTACCCAAAAAATTCAGGGGAACATGTTGTAAACTATGTAGTTGATGTTATAACAGGTGAGGGTTTGTGGGACCACTGCATACGTTGCACAAACAGCATGGATTCAAACTGGAACAATTCAGGAAAACATCATCTTCGGTTTACCAATGAATAGACAAAAATACAAGGAAGTAATCAAGAACTGTTGCTTAGAGAAAGACTTGGAAATGATGGAATTCGGTGACCAGACTGAAATTGGAGAGCGTGGGATTAACCTTAGCGGTGGTCAGAAACAGAGGATTCAACTTGCCCGTGCTGTTTATCAAGACTGTGACATCTATCTTCTTGATGATGTCTTCAGTGCAGTTGATGCTCACACCGGTTCACAACTATTTAAGGTAATCATAGTAGGATTAAAGTGTATGCATTTGTTTTGTGATTCAAGTCTTACAGTTCTCTTCTTCTGTTATTGCAGGAGTGTGTGAGGGGTGTCCTCCGAAACAAGACAATCTTGCTCGTCACGCACCAAGTTGATTTCCTGCATAATGTTGATCAAATATTTGTAAGTATCATAAGCTCGGATTTTATCATTCATATTAGGGTTCAAATTGTTTCTTGTATTTTTTAAAATTTACCTTCTACTCTGTTAGGTGATGCAAGATGGGATGATTGCTCAATCAGGAAAGTATGATGAACTAGTAGAATCTGGCTTGGGTTTTAATGATTTAGTTTCTGCCCACGAAACGTCTATGCAACTAGTAGAATTGAAACCTACAACATCGGATAGCACCTCCCCCAGACCTCTTCGAAAATCTCTTAGTCAAAACCCCCCCTCCCCTAGACCTCTTCGAAAATCTCTTAGTCAAAACCCCCGTGAAGAAGATCAAAGGACTTTAGAACGATCAAAGTCTAGTTTCACTGAAGGATTCGCTGAAGGAACATCAAACCTAATAGAAGAAGAGGAGAGGGAAACTGGAAGAATCAGCTTGAAAGTCTATAAGGATTACGTCACTGAGGCTTATGGATGGTGGGGGGTGATTGTTGTTTTATTGTTTGCATTCTTGTGGCAAGGTGCACAGATGGCAAGCGATTACTGGTTGGCATATGAAACTGCTGATGAGCGTGCTTCGTCTTTCAACCCTTCGCTGTTTATAGAAGTTTATGCAGCTATAGCCTGTCTTGCATTGGTTTTGGTATCTGGCAGAATCATCGCTTCAACAATCCTCGGCCTTAAAACTTCCCAGAGTTTCTTCACACAGATTCTTCACAGCATCCTTCATGCTCCAATGTCATTTTTTGACACTACACCTTCAGGAAGAATTCTTAGTAGGGTAAAGTTTCTTAAATTCTTTCTTTCCCCGCTAAACTTTTATTGCACTAAACAGCCAAGCATATAAAGAAGCAACTTATGATTATACGTTTGATTTTTCAGGCATCAACTGATCAAACGAACATCGATGTCTTTGTTCCGTTTATGATGAGCCTTTGTCTTACCATGTTCATAACAGTAATTGGTATTATCATCATCACTTGTCAATACGCTTGGCCAACTGTGTTCCTACTGATTCCACTCGGCTGGCTCAATTTCTGGTATCGGGTATGTTTCCTTTGTGTTAAGGGAGTTGGCATATGATAAGGTCAATTATGAATCTGATGTTATCTTATGGCCTGATTGTTTCAGAGATACTATCTTTCAACATCTCGTGAAATCACACGACTCGACTCAATTACAAAAGCACCTGTTGTTAACCATTTCTCAGAGAGCATCTCTGGCGTTATGACGATTAGGTGTTTTAGGAAGCAGGATAGATTTGTTCAAGTAAACGTTGAACGTGTGAATAATAACCTAAGAATGGATTTTCACAATAATGGATCCAACGGGTGGTTAGGTTTCCGTTTGGAGTTTCTTGGAAGCTTATTTCTTTGTGCTTCCACTGTGTTCATGATCGTCTTACCTAGCAGTATTATTAAACCAGGTATATTTACAGCTTCACCTAAAATTCCTGTCAGCTTTTTCTTTTTTCTTATAGATAACTAATTTAAAAATGGCTGCTCATGATCAGAGAACGTTGGATTATCGCTATCATATGGGTTGTCACTCAATGGGGTGCTGTTTTTTGCTTTATACATGAGCTGTTTCGTCGAAAACAAAATGGTTTCTGTTGAAAGGATTAAACAGTTCATCAAAATACCTTCAGAAGCCGAATGGGTGAAAAAAGATAACCCCCCTCCTTCAAACTGGCCATCTCATGGCAATGTAGAGCTCAAAGATTTGCAGGTAATTTAATCATATATGATTCTGCAATCCAGAATCCAAACACGTGATCATTGTAAGAGTAATCTCAGCTGAAGTTCTTGATTGTTTGCATGTGAGTACAGGTTAGATATCGTCCAAACACACCTCTAGTGATTAAAGGCATTACCCTAAGCATTAAAGGAGGTGAAAAGATTGGTGTGGTTGGTAGAACCGGTGGCGGGAAATCAACTTTGATCCAGGTTCTGTTTAGGTTGGTGGAGCCATCTGGTGGAAGTATAATCATTGATGGCATCGACATCTCTACCCTTGGACTACATGACCTCAGGTCTCGGTTTGGTATCATTCCCCAAGAACCAATCCTCTTCGAAGGCACTGTGAGAAGCAATATCGACCCAACTGGTCAACATTCTGACGAAGAGATATGGAGGGTAAATTTATTTTTCTGTTTCCATGGATTTATAGGCAACGAATAACGATGTCCGATCTATTCTCATTATTTTGTTTTAAACCATCTGATCCAAAAACTTGCTTTGCAGAGTCTTGATCGATGCCAACTTAATGATGTTGTAGCTGCAAAACCTGGTAAACTAGATTCTGCAGGTAATAGAAACATGTCTATAAACACACTTTTTAGCTAACTGAAGAAAAATCTTATATTTGTGTCTGAACATATTATTTTTTTTCCTTAGTTGTCGATAATGGTGATAATTGGAGCGTGGGACAACGGCAACTTCTATGTCTGGGACGGGTGATGCTGAAGCACAGTAGGCTGTTGTTCATGGATGAAGCAACTGCTTCTGTTGATTCACAAACAGATGCCGTAATTCAAAAAATCATACGAGAGGACTTTGCCGACTGTACTATCATTAGCATTGCTCACAGAATACCAACTGTCATGGACTGTGATCGCGTTCTAGTCATTGATGCAGGTAATACTCTCATTCTTGTCTAAATTTACTTGATGAATTTGTGTTTTTGAACTTAGTCTCACTTAGTTGTATATATGTTTTGCTGAAAATAGGTTATGCGAGAGAATTTGATAAACCATCACGGTTGATAGAGAGACCTTCGCTATTTGGGGCACTGGTTCAGGAGTATGCGAACAGATCTTCGGGCTTATAAAAAGTTAAAAGTCATATGGAACCATGTGATGTTGAAGGCTAGTAACTAGAAGTTTTAATGATAACAGGAGAATATCGCTATGCAGAAGCTTCCTCTGCATCTGCATGCGGTCTTCCTATAAGGAGGCACACGGTGTCCCATTTTCTGTAATTATTTTGCCAACTTTAGATAATTTTGAGACTGTTTAATTAATATTGTGTGCGCATGAATGATGTATGACACAGTTGATTAGCGTAAGTTAGGCCCACCTAAATAATCCAATCAAATGTACATTTGATGGCCAAGAAGGATGGTAGTCAGTCTACTCCTTCTAGTGTGTGCTGGTGATAGGCGTACTAATTGTATTGGCGGTAATGCGTTAATACAAGCATCAAATGTACAAGTTTTGAAATCATATTCACAACATGCCTCTGTTTATCTCTTTACCTTTCTTAAAATCATGGGTCTCTTTGAGATCCTACTGATGCAATAGTTGCTTCAGTTATGCATCTACTTTAATATTTTCTACAATATTTTGTATAGAAAGACTGTTATCGATACTACTTGTTACATTTTGTCGAATACAGTATATTGTGGGTTACGAGTTAGTTGATTTGATACGTTGTTTAGCTCGACCTAACATTCAAAAAGACAAAACGACCTAACAGACAAAAAGAGATCAGCTTCCTAGTTTAGCTCGACACAGCATTATAAGTTAAGTAAGTATCTAAAAACAAACGATAGCAGGCCTTTGCTAGAAAATGAAAGGGTATATTAAGTCACATGTCTTATTCCAAACGAGACAGGTGCAACTTCACATTCTACACGAAATATAATGATAAGGAGGGTAGTTGCATTAAATTTGCTTCCTATAGTACGGGGTACGACTTCCTTAATTTTAAGCCAACTAGAAGGTTTGCCGAACTGTTTTCATTCGTATACTAGTCGATCATATAGTGTATTTCATTGACCCGCATTATCAAATTGTGATTCTTCCATATTTAAAACTCGACTAAGCGGCTAAGACTAATATTTTTCCCAAAATACAAGCATTTGTAAACAGTGGCGTAGCTTTTAAGGGGCCGGGGGGGGGGGGGGGGGGGGGGGGGGGGCGCCCGACCCCCCGAAATTTTTTTTGCGATGCAGGGGGTATATAGTTTTCGTGTAGAAAAATTTCGATATATTCGGTTTCGACCCCCCGAAAATTTCGGTATACCTGAAATATAGCCTTAGGAAAAAAAAAAGTTTAGATCCCGACCCCCCACTTAAATATTCCAAGCTTCGCCACTGTTTGTAAAAGTGCATTTCATCGAACAGTTGGTGTGCATGCATGATAATGAGAAAGGTAGCAACATATGAAAGAGAGCAATAACATACCTCTAAATTGGATTACGATACTGATCGATTGTTTGATGGGTGATATACAATTTTGTAGCAATTGGGATCTGAATTTTATTTTAATTGTGGGTTAGTTGAGATCATGGAGGTGGTTATAGGTCATAATTTTAGCTGCAATGACTTTTATATGCTCAGTAATAATGATACATCACGTTAGTTAACTATTTAAGTGAGAAAAATGACTAGAAACCTCTCTCAAAAAGTCGAAATGACCTCAAACAACCTTAGGCTACCACAGTAAGGGGATTCAATCCCCTTACTTTTCCCTGCCACGTCAGCTTTCTCTCTCCAGCGACATGCATGTGATTCAGTGCTCCAGTAAGGGCGACCTAGTTCATTTTTTTTTTTTTTTTTTTTTTTTTTTTTTTAAAAAAAACACAAACTCAAATTTCATTAATAATTAAAACGTTACATATTAATTTAATTAAAATAAAATAAAAAACATTACAACACTTATTCAAATTACATTAAAACGACCAAACTAGTTTGGATTATGACAATGCCAAATGTCTTCCACCAAATCGGCTTTGAGGTTAAGATGAGTTGTTTTATTGCATATCTCCCTGGTAATTTCCAGCGATTCCTCATGCGTTCTTAAAGGGTCATAAGAACGGTGCTGCTCCGCTGGAAAGAATTCGGGAGATATCACCTGCCCTTCGTATTGAATTATCATATTATGTAATATGATGCATGTGTACATTATATGTCCAAGACGCTCTTTGTCAAATCCTTTAGCCGGATGTTTAATCATTAGGAACTTCTTCTTTAGTACACCAAAAGCACGTTCCACATCTTTTCTTGCTGCTTCGTGCATCCTCTTATACAATTGACGCTTTTCATCATGCGTCCCGGGATGTTTAATGGACTTCACAATAACAGAGTATTCCGGATATATCCCATCAGCAAGATAATATCCCCGTTTATAAGGCACGCCGTTAGCAAAGAATTCCGCATCCGGTGCTCTCCCCGTTTTGAGATCATTGAAAATAGGCGATGCACGTAAAACATTTACATCATTATTTATCCCGGCGACACCAAAGAACGCATGCCAAATCCATAAATCTTGAGAGGCGATCGCTTCCAATAAAATGAAAGGAGTTTTCCCGTGATCACCCCTACAAAATTGAGCTTTTAAAGCATGTGGGCAATTCTCCCACGGCCAATCTGTACAATCAATGCTGCCTATCAGGCCAGGAAAACCATGAACTCGATAGTGATGCTCATAGAGTCTGTCAACGTCAGTAGCCGTCGGCTTTCGCAAATACTCTGTACCATATAACTCCATGATGACCTCACAAAATTTATAGAGACACTCAAGAATTGTTGACCCACCCATTTGCACATACTCGTCTAGCATATCAGGATTCACTCAGTATGCCAATTGACGAATTGAAGAAGTAACTTTCATCAATGGAGAAATACCAAGTAAGCCCGCACAACTAAGAGTTTGTTGGAAATAAGGTGAATGATTGGTTACCTCTCGAACAATTTGTGTGAATAGTCTTCGGCTCATTCGGAAATGATCATGGAATTGTTCTTCGCCGTATGTTTGGTTAGCGCAGAAGTAAGCAGTCACTAAACGGTTATGAGCACCCAAACGATCCTTGGTAATTTGGTTTCGTGTTTCTTTAGGTTGTGACGCTTGATAAGCCTCCCAACAATCTTTCGCAAACATCAAAAACTCGGTATTAACTTCATTTTCGTCATCTGAAAACGAATTGGCAAAAAAGATCTCGAAAGAATTCATGGTGTGATTGAATATAGAGAATGTTTGAAATGAGGTTTGTGAATTAGAGTGTGTTTTATGTTGTGTATTTATAAGGTATTTAAAAGTTTTTTTTTTTTTTTTTTTTTTTTTTTATTCAAGCCTAACGGCAAATTGTCAAAAGCAAAACAAATTAGTTTGTAATATTGTCGATCGTGATCTCGACCTATTTGTTTCTTTTTCGTTGCTCGACCGAGATCCCACAGGAGCCACGATCGACTGAGATCGATCGTGGGTGTCGATCGTGGCCTCCTTCTGCATGCAGTTGCACAAAAAATTAACTGTAGTACCTTAATTTAACAAATATATATATATATATATATATATATATATATATATATATATATATATATATATATATATATATATATATATATATATAAAATTCACAATAGTTCTTATTTGAATGTTGAAAAGAGAAATGATATTTGAATGTTCTTTATGCGATTTACTCTTATTTGAATGTTCTTATTTGAATGTTGAAAAGAGAAATGATATTTTCTCATATTTTGCAAATCTTACCATGCACAATAGTTTAGAAGAGAGATAATAAGCGAAAGTGAACACGTTAAATTACTTATAAACTTGATGTTACAATAATTTAAGCGTCATTTTAAACTTTTTTTTGTCTCCTATTACCAACAACTAGTGACAGCATAACAGGTATAGCCTTTCTACCAAAGTATTTGGTCGTCTAGTGACGTTGTTCTAGTTGTTTTGATTAACGAGACTTATGACAATATAATTATGAAATTTAAAAGGAACAAGAGAATTCCATGATATGGAAGTAAAGATCACCTACAAAACTCGATCTTGGTGCATTTATTTCGTTACTTCCATGTAGTATTTATACTACAAACATGCATGAACTATACTATTCACTATACTATTCACTACACTTATTAGGGGACAAGTAATTTATAACTAGTTTGACAAATTTGAAAATCCGCATAGTAACCAATAATGCACTACATAGTAATTGATAATTTATAACACTCCCTCTT